>CP139509.1:192788832-193264031 GCA_021014915.2 Artemisia tridentata subsp. tridentata | reverse complement strand
TAGAAATGGCTCAACCCGAAAATGCCGTACTAAGTTCTGCTTTCAAAAGTCATTTTGAAAGGGAAAAATTGACTGGCCCAAATTTCAATGACTAGCATATGTCACTTAGGATTGTCCTGAGAGTGTCCAAGAAGCTGGAATCACTACTAGAAAAAGGGCCATTCTTGACTCTAAATGCGAGTCAAGAAGAGGTCTTATGACGCGCAAATGCGAGTCAAGGATGGACCCGTCATAAAGCTTCATAACTCGCATTTGTGCGTCATCCTTCTATGACGCGCACTTATGACCCACGTTTTATGACTCTCCTTTTTGCGTGTCATTACCCTTAAAATCATTTTGACTAACTTTTATGACCCACTTTTATGACATATGTTTTTGCGTGTCATTACCTTAAAATCATTTTTTTTTCTGTTTTTTAAAACCTGATTATATACATAATTACTGACAATAAACCTGATAATTGTACAAAATTAACGCATTTCATATATATCAAAACCATGCGTTACCAATTCATTACATAACAATTCATGTCAAAATATATACCGATAATTAGTTAAAGTTACTACAATGTACGATTTCTACCTAAAAATGAAATTCGACACATAAATTGCCCATTCTTCTAGAATATCGTCGACAATTTCTCTCGACCTGAATGAGAACGGGAAGAAGATCCATCCCAAATTGCTGCAAAAGCTCAGGAGGAATGACATCCTGCAGCTTGTTCCACCTCAAATTACTGTAAAGAGGACACATCAGCAAGCATGAGTTCTAGTTTGACCGATAAATTGCACAGGAATGCAAGGGGTAATAGCGTGAATTAAGTACATGAAAGATTATAGGGCGAGAATAATTTCTTCTGAAAAGACCATGAAAACTAAAAGGAGTCTTCATTTTATAAATGTATGTATTAAGTATTAACTGTATTTAGCAAAAAAGAAAGAAAGAATTTAGTTGATTGCTGACGTACGTATATGTCACAAGTTTAGATGTATAGTTTAAGAGGAGATAAAAACATGTCTTTTAACAGCAAAATAATGTCAGAATAACACAGACGGGATGAGAAGTTCACAAAATTGATGGAAGAATTATGCCCGTTGGGGAGTAATATGACGCTTACTAACAATATATGTATGAACTAAAAAATGATTAATGCTAATGAACTTATTATTGTGAAGATCAACTTATTAGGAAAGAGAGCCGTACAGCCTAGTAACTTATTATTGTGAAGATCCCTGCCAAGAGAAAAAATAAATATAGTTTATTTCACAACAATTCGCCGTTAAACCAATGTAATCGAACGACAAATACAGGTTTAAACAAAGTAGGAAAGAGAGCCGTACAGCCTAGTAAGATCCAGAAGATTAGTTACAGCAGTAGGAAAAGGCCCGATAATTGACACAGCATATACTTCCCTGTAAAACACATAGTTGTGTCCAATATAGAAAAATTTAGATCAATCGTACAGATCTGTAATTTGGTATTATTAATTAAAAAGCCACGATGAAGTTATACTCACAGTTCGGTAACTACTCTGTAGTCGCCTTGTGTGGAGCAAGTGACTCCAGACCAAGCTGGTAAATCACCATCTCAATTTATAGTATTAAAAGGATGGATGAACAATAGTGGCATTCTCTTATTTCAGGGATCTACCACGTCAGTAAAAGTCAACTTAATCAAACTTACTGATATGTTATAGCCATATCATTACTTTTACATGGTAACCTATATTGATCAACTTACATAGAACTTTAGAGAAATTTGAGGTTTTTTAAATCAAAATAGTTGAAACTTAAAAGGATTTTCTTAGTGAAAAAACTAACATGATTACCAAAGAAATCAGATCAAACTATCTTAACTTATTATATACAATGATCCCCTAAACTTTATTGAAAGAGTAACCTGAGAGAGTAAATCTGCAGCAATGTGAACAGGACTAGCATATTTGTCAGCAATGACGAGCACTTCCGATGGTCCTGCAGGCATGTCAATAGAAACCATAGCCTCGCTATTCTGTGAAAATACAAAATAATAAATTAAATATTAGGTTTTGAATAATCAAAACAAGAATAGTTAACATCATAAACATATCATTTAACGTATGGGAAAATGTTTATGATACATACTTGGAGAATCATTTTTGCAGCTGTCACGTACTGGTTTCCAGGACCATATATCTTCTCAGCCTAATAATGAAGTTTCCATTAAAACATAATTCATAAATTATGTACTACAGTGCATGATTTAACTATAGAAGTGGTACCTTAGGACATGATGCCGTTCCCCATGCCATGGCAGAAATGGCCTACAAGAACCCAAAGTATGAGAAATAGATACTCAAAGGTAAAAGTTCAAAAAGACTAATATAGTTGTTGTAAACCTGAGCTCCTCCGGCTTTAAGAATGTGGGTTACACCGGCCTTCTTTGCACAATACAGTACCTCCTACATGATGTCACTCTATTACACTTTGTTATTTCTAAAGAGCATGTATGCATTTGTGACTTTAACCCATTTGACCCGTTCCTCTTTAACTACGTTTTTTTATCCGCCCCATTGAGATGAGCACAACCATAATCAACCCATTAACAAGTAATAAGTGGGTCAAAATTGCCCCCTCTAGATATAGTAACCAAAATAATTATCATTTCTTACAATGGCAAGCATAAGTGCTGTTGAAGGTAGCACTGCAGTGCCTCCTGGTACATAGAGACCAACAGAAGATATGCTCATCGCCACTCGTTTGCACCTCACACCCTAAAAAACGCATAGATAACATACTATTAACTCGGAATTTCATGTGCAACAAAATTTATTTATGCAATCTATAAAACTCACTTCCATATTCTCAACAACTTTCTCAACTGGCTTTTGCGCAGCATGAAACGCATAAATATTTCTGTATGCCACATCAAACGATTCACGAACAGCTTCATCAAGCTGAAATAGGGTTGGAAATAAGCTTCTCTAGATATCACAAACAATAAATAGTTATAAGCGAAGGGATTTATATTAAGAGTACCTCTGGGTCTGGAAGGTCACTGACGTTTTCAATAATCTTTTCTAATTCAACTTTATCAAAACGTAAAGTATAACTGCAAAATACGCCAAACATCATTTGTGTACAACTGAAATAAGGGAATGCCCTGAAATAAGTATACTAATTACATCCGCAATTTATACATAACAAGGTTATTTAATAACCACATCAGGAAATGTTCCATAAGATAATCTTCACCGTATGAGTCTTTACCATAGTGACACTCAAAAATGTTAACTACAATACTAATGATACCACTACAACTTAGATGGTTCTATCAAATTCAACAAATCAACGTTCACAAATAATCCATAAGCAACCTAGAAGCCTAAATAACGAAAAGGAATATATAGACAGGTAATTACCACTAAGTCTGCCTTGATAGAGTTCAGCCACTCGACTTCAAATCAATAACACAAACACCCTATAAAATTTAGTACCACACGAAATCAAGTTAAATCTTGGTTTAAAAGTGTTTTTAATTAGATTTTTAATCCACGAAAACTTATAAATTGATTTACATTCGATTTTTTTTAAATAATAAAGAAAAAAAATTAAAAAAAATAATAACAGAACGAGATTAGGGTTCCATCTTACCAAAGAAATGAAGAGGAGGAGAGAATAAGGCGGCGGCTATGGTGGATTAGTCGAAACATAACCCAAAAACCACGAACCAAAACAATATCCACGATCTAAAACGGTCTTGTATCTTCTTGACCTAGCAAGGACAAGTGGCAGTGAAGCAAGGTGGCGGCGGCGGTGCCCTGGTGGTCACGACAGTGAAGTGGTGGTGGCTGTGAAGGGAGAGAGAGGAGGCGTGTTATATTTTTAGGGTTGGGCTTATGTGAGGTAGATAATTGATGAATGGAGGGAGAATTTTATTTTTTGGGAAATTTTTTTTTTGAGAGCGGGAAGTGTTTTGGCAAAAAAAAAAAAAAAAACGATAGATTTTGATGAAGCAGATGGTAAAAAAAACATAGATGACCCCTATTTATGACGAAGCAAAACGAGCGTCATCTAGCAGGCTAAATTTTAACTGATTATGACCCTATGTTATGACGCTTCTGAAAACGAGTCATCCCCAATAAAAAATTTACTCGTTATGACTCTTATTTTATGACTTTGCTATTTGCGCGTCATCTTATAGCGTGCGTCATAAAATGCGAGTCAAGGATAGACCTTTTTCTAGTAGTGAATATTTGACTAAGCCTTGCCCTGAACAGCCAGCTGAGACTGAAGCGAAAAGTGTACCGCTTTTAAGGGGTCATTTAAGCCCTAAATCGTATTTATTTGATCAAATATCGCCCTAAATCGTTCCTTTTGTCATTTTAGGTACTTTTGAGGAGAAATCTGGAAAATGAGGCATTTTGGACGTTTTTGGAGCATAAAAGTGAAGAAAACGGCAAAGTCTCAAAAATCGGCTGAAAGTTACCTTTGACGGCGTCATATTTAACCCTGGACGGCGTCATGGCTTGGCAAAAGTGGTGGATGTGAAATTTACTCATGATAAGCCAGTGAAAATTGCATGTGAATTCTGACGGCGTCACGCTTTAACCTGATCAAGGGCGTCACGGCTTAATTCAAAGAGGGACGGCGTCACGTTCAAGGTCTGACGGCGTCAAGCCTTGATAAGCCAGAACGGATTTTGGAGAGCTAAAGAGGGACGGCGTCAAGAAGGTCATCCGGGAACCCTAGAAGCGGCGAGGTGACGGCGTCGCACTCCATAACGTGACGCCGTCAGATCCAAAAGTCTATATATAGTTTTCTAATTTTTTGTCATTAGTGTGGAACTTTAGTGTGGAATTTTTGGGAGAAAACCCTAAGACGATTTTAGCATCTTTTTCAAGGCTTTTTGCCTTGAGATCTTCCATGTTACATCGAAGATAAGTTATCAATTAATCATTCAATATGTCTATGTGTTGTTTGATTCTATCTTGTTCTTGTCTTTTGGTTAACATGTTAGGCTAGATTTATCTTGTGTTTGCTTAGATCTAATGAAACCTAGCTATTGATTATTGGTTATTAGTGTGTTATTAGTTGTATTGGATGATTGTTTATCTATGTTAGGCTTAAGAAAACTGGCTAACTTCCTATTCGGTAACTTGCTTGAACGTCTTAAGAAACATGAACCAAATGCGTACTAAAGGTTTTATGGTTGTATTTAATGCACAAGCGAATTCTAGTGATCCCATGTTAGGAGCTTCCTAGCCGGCTCGACATAGGAGTGAAGTAGGAGCTTGTAGAGTTGGGGAAGTACGTACGCCACCCCACGATTGGTATTAAGGAATACACCCGTCATCCACGCAACCAATACACACTAATCAACCGGTAAAAGATAGTTAGGGAGTAAGGAAATCTAAGTAAACACATTTCTCTACACATAAGTTTTCACCAACTTTTTATTTTCAGTTATTTTATTTTATTTGCATTCGTAGTAATTTGGGTTAGTTGACTAGCAACTAATTCCGCCCACTCTTTCAAACCCGAGATTTTACTTGCTTTCATAAAAATATAAAAACATAAAAAAGAATCTTCCTCAACCCTTAGACCTATTAGAGTAGTCTTTCATACCTAACGAACACTATTCCCTGTGGAGAACGATCAATCCCCCGTACTTACCACTACACTATACTACATCGGTCAGGTACACTGCCTGGTGGGGTTGTAAGCCTCTTGAGATCCCTCGAGAGGTAAAACCTGTTGTAAGGTTGCAAAACCACGCATCACCAGCTGAGACTGAATCTCATGATGTCAAAGCAGATTGGCAATCGGAGTTCGATAAGCACAATGAAGTTTCGTGCTTAATGCTCGGAAGTATGGTTCCCAAGTTGCAAAAGCAGTTTGAGAACTATTTTCCTAAAGATATGCTGAAAGAAATCCAAAAGACCTATGAAAAGCCAGCAGCTGTTGAACTGTATGATTTGATCGATCAATTGCACAGCTGCAAGCAGGGGGAAGGTAAACATGTTCGCGATCATGTGTTGGAAATGAAAATGTACTTGGACCAACTACATCAGCTGAACTATGTCTATGCTGAGAATGTGTGTGTGAACCTAATCAATAGGTCCTTGAACAAGGATTTTAAGGGTTTTGTTCAAAATTACAACATGCATTGCTCGGGAAAGACAGTCACAGAATTGCTCGCAATGCTTGTAGACTATGAAAAGGGTTTACCAAACAAGGCACCTACTCCTCAGGTATTAGCTATACAAGGAGGTAGGATTTAAAAGCCAAAACCGCAGGCGAATAAGAAGGGGAAAGGAAAGGTTGACAAGGGTAAACAAGTTATGGCCTATCAACCTATGCCTAAGAAGTACCCTCAGAAGAACAAGGACAATCCGAATAAGAAGGATCAGACTTTTTACCACAGCCATGAGATAGGACACTGGAAGAGGAACTGTCCTCTCTATCTCTAGGAGTTGTGTGTGAAAAAGATGAAGGTTGAGGCTGGGAAATCCAGCACTTCAGGTAACTTTTTCATGATTGAATTATTTTCATTAACTCATAAAATAAATTCCTGGGTATACGATACTGGATGTGGTATTCATATTTGCAATACACTACAGGGGTTTAGAGTTGAAAGGAGACTGGCCTATGGAGAACAATATCTGCACGGCAATAGAGCACAAGCAGTTGTTGAAGCCATAGGAATATTTAAATTAGTTTTGCCTTTGGGCTTAGTACTGTATTGAAATAATTGTCATTATGCACCTTCAATTGTTAGGGGTGTGGTCTCTTTTTCATGTTTATTGAATATTGGTTTTCTACATACTGTTTCAAGCAATGGAATTTCTGTTTCGTTAAATAATGTTTTTTATTTTAATGCTATTGCTGTGAATGGTGTATTTGAGATTGATATGAATGAATGCAATGATTACAATTCGATGTATATCATCAATAATAAGAGAGTCAAGAATGTCTTGGATTCATCTTATCTTTGGCATTGTCGACTTGCTCACATAGGCAAGACTCGCATGCAAAAGCTGCAACGTGATGGGCTTTTGCAAGAGATCAATGATGAATCATTTGATAAATGCGAATCTTGTATATCTGGGAAGATGACAAAGAAACCTTTCAATAATCGTATGGAAATGGAAAATGATCTACTGGGTTTGATACACACTGATGTATGTGAACTGCTTTGACATGTGTCAAAGAGAGGTGCTAGCTACTTCTTAACCTTTACTGATGATTTCAGCCGTTATGGATATGTTTATTTACTTAAACATAAACATGAGGTATTTGAAACATTTAAGGTTTTCAAAGCTGAAGTAGAATTGCAAATTGGAAAGAAGATTAAAGCTCTTCAATCCGACAGAGGTGGTGAATACCTGAGTCAAGAGTTTAAAGATTATCTAGCTGAGAATGAAATTGTCCAACATCTCACATCTTCATAACTCCACAACAAAATGGTGTATCTGAGAGAAGGAATCGTACATTGTTGGACATGGTACGATCTATGTTTAATCTTACAACTCTTCCTTTATCCTTTTGGGATTATGCCTTGGAATCTATGATTCGCATATTAAATTTGGTTCCGACCAAGAAGGTTGATAAGACACCTTATGAGTTATGGTTTGAGAAAACGCCTAACTTGTCTTATTTAAAGGTTTGGGGTTGTGAGGCGTTTGTTAAACGTGACTCAGCAGATAAACTCCAACAGAGATCTGTAAAGTGTATCTTTGTACGATACCCAAAGGAAACGATGGGTTACTACTTTTACTACCCACCTAAAAATAAAGTAATTGTTGCTAGGTATGGAGATTTTCTTGAAAAAGATCTCATATCTCAAGAATTCAGTAGGAGGGTATATGATCTGGAAGATGATCAAGAAGATACATTACCTTCTGAAAACACTAGCAAACTTCCTGTGAAACCTGAAAGTCTGGGTCCTCCACCTGAAGTGGTTCCCATTCGCAGATCTGTAAGGACTGTGAAAGCGCCTGAACGTCTATGTCTTAACGTAGAGGTTGAGAAAACTATATTAGGGGATATTGGAGAACCTACTAATTATAGAGCTGCCATGAATGATCCTGAAAAGGATAAATGGTAGATTGCTATGCATGGGGAAATGCAATCCATGAAAGATAATCAAGTCTGGATTGAAGTAGACCTTCCTCCCAATGCCAAGGTAGTTGGAAGTAAGTGGCTCTTCAAGAAGAAAACTGACATGGATGGCAATGTACACACCTATAAGGCCCATTTGGTAGCTAAAGGCTTTACCCAAACTTATGGCATTGACTATAAGGAGACTTTTTATCCTATAGCTGACATTAGGGCTATTAGGATTCTCATAGCCATAGCAGCGTACTATGATTATGAGATTTGGAAAATGGATGTCGAAACAGCCTTCTTAAATGGTCACCTAGATGAAGACATCTATATGGCGCAACCTGAGGGGTTTGTGAATCCAAAATTTCCAAACCGTGTATGCAAACTTCAAAGATCCATTTATGGATTGAAGCAAGCATCACGACAATGGAATAAGAGATTTGATGAAGAAATCAAAAGGTTTGGATTTACTCATAATCTTGATAAGCCATGTGTATATCACAAAGCTAGTGGGAGTGATGTTATTTTCCTAGTCCTATATGTTGATGACATATTAATCATGGGTAAAAACATTCCAAGATTGAAAGAGGTGAAAGCCTATCTTGGGAAATGTTTTTCCATGAAGGATCTAGGAGAAGCAGCATACATTCTGGGAATCAAGATCTATAGAGATAGATCAAGGCGGTTGATTGGTGTAAGCCAAAGTGCTTACATTGATAAAATATTGAAGAGATTCAATATGCAAAATTCCAAGAAGGGATATTTGCCGATGCAAGAACAACATGGCTTAAGTAGCAAAGCTTGTGCTTCAACACCTGAAGAGGTGGCACACATGAAGAGAGTCCCTTATGTTTCGGCTGTGGGATCTATTATGTATGCGGTGAGATGTACAAGGCCTGATGTGGCGTTTGCTCAAAACATTACCATTCGATACCAGCAGAATCCAGGTGAACTCCACTGGACTGCTGTTAAACATATTCTCAAGTATTTGAGAGCTACGAGAGATATGTTTTTAGTATACGGGGAAAATCCAGATGCAGAACTGTGTGTTACAGGTTACTGCGATGCTTCCTGGAAGTGTGATAAAGATGTTACAAAGTCTCAGACGGGTTATGTCTTTGTCATTAATGGAGGAGCTGTGGATTGTAAGAGCAAGAAGCAGAGTACTATAGCGATGTCTGCAACAGAAACTGAGTATATTGTTGCCTCAGAAGCTGCAATGGAAGCTGTCTGGATTAGGAACTTCGTTTTAGGGCTTGGAGTTATGCCCTCAATTGAAAGACCTATAAAGATGTATTGTGACAATTCAACCGCAATTCCATTTGCCAATGAACCTGGAATCATGACGGGCACCAGACATTTCCTGATTAAATATCACTATGTTAGAGAACAAGTGGAGATAGGTGAAATCGAATTACTCAAAGTTCACACAGATAACAATCTAGCTGATCCGTTAACGAAGGCTTTACCTGGTGGAAAGCTTAATCAACATGCTGAAGGCATAGGACTTCATTTAGCTAGTAGTTTCATGCCCATCTGTGATTAGTTATTATGAACAGTTATTATTTTAATGAAATAAAATACTTGTTATGTTTGATTGTCATTTTCTTAATAATATATCCTGTATTTGCATGTTTAAATCCTTGAATAATTAGATTATTCTAAATTGTCCGTTGTCGCTTAATGATATGGGAATATCATTAAATTAAGACAAATCTGAGTATTGGTAGAATATACTTGAAAGTATATTGATGCGTTGTCATACCAATTTCACATGATATTCAATGAATTGAATATAGGACTTATCCCAACTTCATGAGTTTACTTTATGGATCTTGTCATTAAGTAAATCATGTTTATATAGTTATCCTCAGACTTGAGATGCCAGATAACTGTCATGGATGTAGTGCATTTCTGTGAAGCAATTTACCACTATACGTAACTGGTAGCTATAAGGATTGTTTTCAGGAGTGTTGCAAAGTTCATGGGTTATGCTCGTAGTCAAGAGAGAATTTGTTCCTTCAAATTTGTTTGGAGTTTAATATTGCTGGGCCCCTCGTAGGGTTGACAAGATGTATGTGTGGCCACACCCAAGATCTCCCCTGAATAGGTTTAGAAGATTTGGTAATCTTGCTCAATCAGAAACAACGAGAAACAGAATGATTAATAAAGAATGACTTAGATCCATATTTTTATTAATGTAGTATTAGAAACAAAAAGATGAGTATGAGGATGAATCATCGAATGGTTTTTCCAAGAGACCACCACCCGAGTTGTACTAGGGGCATTGGCGTGTTGCTAGACGCTAACCAATGTCACTACACTATTAATAGATTTCCAAGTGGGAGCTGTTAGAGTTTGTGGAAAAATATTAAACGTGTATGACTAGAATCGAACTCGGGACCAAGGGATTGCACACTTTACGTATGAATGATTAATGAAGAATAATTAAATATAACCGTTATATATTTAATTATTTGAACACAAATAACGATTAACGGACGTTAAGTAATTAACGGGAATTGACTAACGACCGTTAGTGAATAAAGGAAGGACTGTAGGTGAAATTACATGACAAGAAAGTTCTATAATCCCTATGGGATAGCTAGGGCCGATCGGCCAAGGCTTTTAGAAAGCCCAATCCATCTCAAACTTGTCCTCTAAGTTACCACTCTATAAATACAAGGCTTAGGGGTTAGGGTTTCATACCTGGTGCACTCTTGCTATAACCCCAACTTTGTTCTTCTTCTTTCTTGTGAAATCCGATCGGATCATAACCCTTGGGTTAGATCGATCCAAGTTTTTTATTAAGCAAATTGTTTGGTTTAATCTTGTTTTCTTTTACTAGCATCAAACATTAATCGGTTATAGTACGTGTGTACAAAACCTTGGTTGTTAACTCACTATAGTTAATACCTCTTGGATTGAAAAACAAAAAGGTAAGGGATTTCTCGCTAATCCACTTGATTAATTAAAGAAGAAGATTTGAAGTATTGATCCTTGTTCTTGCTAGGATCAAAGGTACGTGTCTTTAATTTTCGGTTAATCTCTTACGTGTTAAATATTGATCTTATGCTTCCGCTATGTGCTTTGATGTTGTAGGAATTATTTATATAATTGTTATGATATTTAAATTCTAACACTCTTGTCTTTGTAGGAGAAGTTAATGCATGTTGACAGTGAACATAATGCGAGTTTATTCAAGTGGTCGTGCATAATTGATAGGGAAACTATTGCCAACATGTCACCCGAGTATGGTGAAACAATGGTTTTCTTCCCAGTAGACCATGTTACTCTAACTTAATTAAAGTTAACTGGATGAAGTGTTGACATGGTATGTCCCTTATTGGATGGATTGCTTCGAGTCTTGATGGTACTTGGGTTTGTTGATTTTAGTCTAACTGGTAACTATATCATTTCTAATTTCAGCCACAACAAGAAATAGCCTACTGATCATACTTGGAGCTAGACCCCTTTCAGAAGTAGATGTTAGGAATATAAATATTTATATGAAGACTTGGTTACCCCGAGTACTTATTAGCATTAAATAGCTCGTAAGCTTATTATTATTAGTTTAGTTAACGTAATATTAGTTTAGTTATTATTAGTATTGGTGGAGTTGGGTCGGGTCTTTACCCACTGTCAGCTCACTCTACAGCCCACTAGGGGCAACATAGCTAGTAGTATAAATACCCTTTCCCAAGTGTGGGAAGGGTTGGACCTTTCATTCTAATCTAACACCTTCTACTTTCTCTCTCTACAAAGGCTCCCAACTTTCAATTTCTCTCTCTAGAAATCTAACACTATTCGATCCATATCTTAATCCATACGTGTGTTATATGTTTGAGAACTTCTTACAATTGGTATCAAGAGCCATGGTTAGGTTCATTTGAGTGTATATGTTCACGGATTTCTTAGGTTTTATGGTTTCTTTTTGGTTCGTATAGAAAAGGTAGAAAAATCTCTCATTTGTGCTTTGTTTGTGGTTGGATCTGTTAAAAGCTTGTACTTTCTTGTTTAAGATTGGTATATAAGCTTTGTTTAGTAGTTGGATTGCTTGTTTCAATCATATATTGAAAGATTGAGTGAATTCGAGTGGGTGTTCTTTGTTGCAATTTGGCTCTCGTCAAAGAGTTCTTGGTAGTGATTTGAACATTGATTGGAAAGAAACAGTTGCGATTTGGTGTACCTCGGGTTTGCGATTTGACTTATTACTTAAAAGGGAAAAAGAAGACAAACCGCAAGAAAGGGACTGTTTTGGCGTTTTGTGTGTTACGATTTGACAATATAGCGACTGTTTTGTCTTTTTGTGACTTGCGATTTGATAGTTGCGATTTGGGTCTTTCTGGTTGCGATTTGAGGTTGCGATTTGAGGACTTGCGATTTGAAGAATTGCGTTTTGGAGTCTGCGATTTGGGGTGTTGCGATTTGCCTCCTGTGATTTCCTTGTTGCATTTTGACTTTGTTGTGGTTTGACCAAAGTTGACTTTTTACGTCAAAACTTCAGACGACCATAACTGTTGCGGTTTGACCAAATTTTGACTTTTTACGTCAAATCGCTCCAAAATGAAATTATTGTGGTTTTAAGTTTTCAGACCATAATTTCACCGTAACAACTTGCATCAACCAAACCAAATCACAACTATACAACATATTACCTAGTTTATCAAACGATCATCACTCCTAACACACAATCACTAATCATCGTACCGATCCAACAGTTATCATAACACATTCAAGTAATCATCATTTCACGGTTTCTTCTCGATTTTGTAAAATCCCGCGAAAGATTCTATTTCTCGGTTGAAATCATAGATTTATAAAATCCCGTGCACGTTTATATCATGTCAAAGACTTCGGATTCATTTATTGCTGAGGTACTCAAATTGTACGACATGATCGATGAACATAAGATTCTCAACAAAGTACAACCAAAAAACGTTTTTGAACAGACAAACATATTTGGGACAGATATTGCTAATATGGAATCTTTGTGCTCGAATTCGCAAGAGAGAGAGTTGCTTCAGCCACAACAATTGCACGATAATGCAAAGGAAAGTTGCATAGAATGCTTTCGACTACTTCATTCACATCTCAAGGTTCTCTCAGAAAGACCTAGATCCATGGGAGGATTCGAACGAGCATTTGCATCACTCTTTGGTCAAGATATTCAGACTTTCATTGGCACTATGTTCCTGAACTTAGATCAACTAGAACAACAACTTGACAAAGAAGAATTTCATGAAATTGGATCCATGGCTGCTCTTCGGGTGATCAACAAACAACTTCAATTGTTCATCAATTCACAATACACTTGGGATTATGACAGTCAAATGACAGAAAAGTGTTTTACTGATTACACTAGAATGAAGTTAACATGTTCAGAGAAACATTACTCCAACACATGGGTAATGTTAAGAAGTACATTGAGGAAAGAGCACAACACAAACTAAAGTATGACATCAAGATGAATGAAAATCGGATGCAATCAAGAGAGAGTAAGGTTGATTCGAGTAAAGCACTGGGTGGTGCTAGTTCAGTTGTCACAGAATGCAGTGGGACAAAGTCAGATAAGCATGATACAAGCAGTAGTTATGTGACTAATATCACACATGGTATGGATGCTGATATCAGACCAGTAAATGACCAAGTGCCATTTGCTGAGGTACATTTAACTGTTCAACATAATGTCCTTGCTAGTGAACAACAACATACTGATCAATCTGAACCTGTTTATGACACATATCTGTTGGAAAAGGCTGATAGCAATACCACTCCTGATTCAACAAATATGAGTCATAAGGGGGGAGAAATTGACCAGGATGTTGAACATGATCAAGTTATAAGTCCTTTGGTTAAGGCTGAGCTTTTCAAAACGAATGATATGGTTGAAAAAGAAGTTTATAATGAACTTTCAAACAGATTCTTACAACTTGAAAAAAATTGTATTTCACTTGAAATATCAATACAACAAAAGGAAGAAAGTCTTCAAACTAACAAACCATGTAAAAATCCAGAATTTCCTGAATTTCGTGAATTTTTTGAGATAAACGATTTGAAAGCTCAGCTACAAGCCAAAAACTTAACGATCAACAATTTGAAAACTCGAATTAATATGCATGAGAAAAGTAATGAAGCCAAGGTTAAACATGACATTGATGCAATTGAAACAAGAAACATCGAATTGGAACTTAAAGTGGTTAAATTACTTAAGGATAACGACGCTTTGAAAAAACATTACAAAGACCTGTATGATTCTATCAAAGAAACAAGAACTAAGACTACAGAACAAACAACTTCTTTGATTGCAAAAAATGATGACTTCAAAGCTCAACTTTAGGAAAAGGGTTTTACAATTGCAGCATTAAAAAACGAGTTAAGAAAATTAACAGGAAATAGTGTGAATACTAAGTTTGCCAAACCATCAATCTTGGGGAAACCAGTCTCACAACCATTTAGAAACCAATAAGTTGTTAGACAACCGACTGCGTTTAGATCTGAACGACCAAAATTTTCAAAACCATGGTTTGCCTCCCAAGTTGATGCGAAACAAGTTTTGTCAAAACCAGCCGCTTCACAGTCTAGACCTAATGAAAAGGAATATGCTTTTGCAAAACCTCATCATATGAGTGCTTCTAGCTCTTCTAGGATTAGTTCAAAGCGTGTGTCATTTGTGACACCAAAAGAACATGTTAGACATAAAGACATTGTTCAGAATCAAAACCTAGCGGATGCTAAGAAAAACACACATGAAAAGTCTAGGAATTTGCCTGTTTCTAAGAGTAGTTGTGTGTCGATTAAAGCAATTCCCATAGCAGATCACTCTAAGAATCCTAGATCTTTTTCTGAATCCAAACACTTTGTTTGCTCGACTTGTCAGAAATGTGTTTTTTTATGCAAATCATGATGATTGTGTAACAAAATTCCTGAAGAAAGTGAATACTCATGCTAAGGTTCAATCCCCTAAAACTAGAAACAACAACAAGCCCGTAGGACCAAAGAGTTATACTCAGAAACCTGGTAGGCAGATTGCTATAGGACAAAGGTTTTCTCTCAACAAGTCTTCCACTGTGCATGAGAAACCAAACACTCCTAGATCTTGTCTTAGGTGGATACCCAAATGGTCTAGATGCTGATATCACTAACCCATATAAATGCAAACAAACTCTTAATGTCAGTGCAGGTAGTCTTTACTTAAGTGCAGGTACATCGTTCACTCCCATTAAGGAAAGACTCAGGGTTTGGTTGCCCAAAAGACTGATATCTCATGAATTAGGGGTTCAAGCAATTCAAGCTTGATGAACATCGAAAATGACGTCTGTTCACATCAGTTCAGGCCTCGTTCTTCATCGACAATGTCGTTTGAACACATCAGTTCAAGCCTCGTTCTTCAGCGATATATGACGTTTGAACACTGCAGTTCAAGCCTCGGGCCTCAATGTCAACATAATGGCGTCTGCTGTCAACTCTTCAGGCCTCGTTCATCAAAGAAAAGAGAAGTGTACGCTTAAGTGCGCTTTATCTTTGGAAGAAGAGAAATCTTCTTGTTTCTAACTATTCTCATCAACAAACTTCATACTTTTTCCATGCTCGTTCAGTCATCAAGTGGATCTACTTTCATTAGATTGTATATTTATTCACTCGATCAAAAATGGCAACCTCAAATGCAATGTTTGAGGGGGAGAAGTGTGAATAGTGGATCAACCTCATACGCACTTGTTCAATCAAAAATGGCAACCTCATATGCAATTTTTGAGGGGGAGAAGTGTGAACAGTGGATCGACGTACATTTGATTGTATGTTCACTTACTTGTTGGGCATGTGACTCTAATTGTGACTACGGAGTTGATCATGTATCACTTATTCGAGATTGAAGTTGACTTTCACAAAGGCGTGATCTTATTTTATCTTGAAGTCGGGGTTGGTTGGATGCATGACTTTCAATGATAACTTGCTCGTGCTTAAGATTTAAGTTGAAGACTTAGTTTATCTAGTTACCAGCAGTCGGGGTAAATGTTTGAAGACCTGGTTAACTATCACTTAAAGGAGTTATGTTGTAATACTCAGTGTCACACGCCGATGACGTTGTAGATAATTGCAAGAGGTGTTAATGTCTCATACTTTGGTTGGGTATTGAGTACTTAGAGATTTGCTTGGAGCATAAATTCTGTACACCGTTCTTCCAACATTAGTGCAAGCTTAAGTTACGAGAACTGGGAATTCTACTTCAGTTTCAAGTTTGGTATATCGGGTTTGCTCCATCAGTTATCACTTCAAATAGCCTACTTAAGGGTTGGTAAAGATAGTCAGAGAGAGTTTCGGTAGCGGTTGATTCTCACTTGATACATTTGAGCCACTTTTGTTCTTCTCACAAGATTTCAAGTATATGTGTGTAAAATGTGTTGCTGATTCTGAGGTATCAAAACCAGCAAGGGGGAATGAGACATACATCGGAATGCACAACGAGTACACGTGATGAACTTTATACTTCTTCTTAGTTGAAGTTATTCCGGGAAGACAAATGTCATGACCGCAGAGAAAATCAGTGTCTTAACTCGTGGCTTTTGGTGTATTATTCCAACTACGTGGGGGAAGAGATGTAAGAAACAGTTTTCGATGATAAAAGAGGTTCACAATGGCAATTTCCTGAAGGGAGAAAAGGGGATTTTCGGGTCTTAATTGATCTTGATATTACGTTTTCGTCTTCATTTATGGGATTGAGTGTGTGCTTCGGGTTTTTGAGCTTCATACAATGAGACTGATTTCATCACTTCAACTACTTGGGGGAAGTGGTCTCTAGATACTTTTGGTATGCAGTATTTCAGACTTCAGAGGGAAGAAATGTGAGAAGAATTATTCAAGCGTGAGATGATACGTTGCTGATCTATTTGATGATCCTCCGAACGAAGTATCACGATGATTATTCGTAAAAGGAGCAGCAATATTTGATGTGGTTTGCTACGAATTCCGCTGTGGACTTAACGAATGTAAGCTTGAAAGAGAGCTTTGAAACTGCTCAAAAAGAAGATTATCGGTTTGGGGGGAAGCTATCAAAGCTTCAAAATTGAGAAGGCTCAAGTTCAAACGATTACTTAGGAGCCTTGAAAGCTTTGGTGGTGAAAGCTTAAGGGATGTTGACTACAGACTTCTACAATGTGCAGAACGATATCCTTATTTCGGTATTCATGTCAACATCTTCTTAAATTGAATAATACATTTTGTACATATCTTAAACCAAACTGTATATAGAAAAATATAAAACCAAGTTGTAAATAGAAAATTATAAAACCAAGAAAAACCATAAAAATCAGAAAAATAGAAAATACCAAAAATAGTTTTTCAAGGCATGTCTTCTGGTATCGATAACATTTACGGTCCTAGAAATGTCATTCAATAATGACACGGGTCTTTAAATGAAGTTCGAGCAGAAGTTCAAAAAAGTTTTCAAAACATGCCTAAATGGCTTGCTATTACTTCATATATGCAACCCGGTTTTTCAAAATGAGGAAAGCACGTCGACAAAAAGACGGCTGTTCCTAACAACGGGTGAAGTTCACCCGGGCATGGATTACTTCATATCCGTGCATCCCCGATTTAATGCACGCCTCAGTGCATTATTTCATCAAACGGGTTTATTGGTTATCTCATAATTGTTAGAAAAGGTTTTGTAGTTAATGGGGTATTAGTTGAAGAGGAACTTACTAAGCTTTTTCTCAAATGGCCAAATGTGTTAGTTGTTAGAAAGATTAGGACATTATGTGCAACTTGCTTATAGTTTCCTAACTTTATGTAACTATATGGTTCATTTGTGTCACTCTGGAATCCTCGTTTAATCCCCTAAATACTTTAAAAACCAAAATCTAAAAGGAGTTAGAAAACCCATTGTGTTTGACGTTCTTTAATACTCCACTGGCATTTGTATGGTCTGATTGAATGAGTTTCAAATGCAGATTGACTTTTGTTAGTCGATAGCTGCTTAATTGTTGTTGATTTAGTGCATGTACACTCAGGATATGCTTAGGTATATAGCTATCATGTTAGAATCTTGTCCCTAAGATCCTGAGTTGAATGTTGAAATATGAGTGAATTGCCATGTTCATGATTGCTGATTGCTCTTCATGCTAGATAGCGGTTTGATGTATTTCCTGACTGTGGTTTGATTATGAGATGTACATGGTATTATGAGTAGGCAAGCTGCTACGTGGTAGCTGTTAATGAAGAGTGAATCTGTATGTATGTACATCTGTGTTGATATTCTTATGCAGATTCCATGGCCGATATGAATATGCCTGCTCCCGCTCTAACCATTTGATCAGATGTTCAAACTCTACTGACCGGCTCTGAATTCACCACAACAACAACATCAACAACAACAACAACACTGTCTTCACCACCACCACCTTCATTTCAACAAAGCAGTACTTATTCCGGTATCGCCAAGTGGGGATCTACAATATTTGGGAAATTTTTGTTGGTGGATGGATAATTGATGTTGACTACTGACTCCGTCAGAGAAGCGGATGATCACATCGTCTGCGCAAAAAGGTCAATATAATTTGTGTAATAACGATTATCTTTGTACATGATAAGTAGTGAATATCCTTCAAAAATTGAGGGGGAGCAGTTGCATGTTCCATTATCAGCACATACTAAAACTGACCACATTTTCTCCCATAATTTCTAGCTTATTTAAATCAATTGGGATCACAAATCTCAAATGGTTTGAAATTTTTGATCAGGGGAGAGAATGTGATTTAAATATCAAATCTGATAAAATGTGATATTTTGGACTCATGTGTAGGCCCCCAAATATGTGCTAAACTCTTTCGTATATCGATGCACATATTGAGGGGGAGCAAATGGTTTATGATGGCAATTGTGGAAGAATATTAAAGACCAACCAATCTTATTTTAATGTACTGATGAGGCGAAAAGTGTACCGCTTTTAGGGGGTCATTTAAGCCCTAAATCGTATTTATTTGATCAAATATTGCCCTAAATCGTTCCTTTTGTCATTTTAGGTACTTTGGAGAAGAAATCTGGAAAAGGAAGCATTTTGGACGTTTTTGGAGCATAAAAGTGAAGAAAACGACAAAGTTTCAAAAATCTGCTGGAAAGTACCTGTGACGGGGTCAAGCCCCAGTGTGACGCCGTCAACCCTTGACGCGCCAGAGAGGATTTTGGAGGATTAAAAGGGGACGGCGTCAAGAAGGCCATCAAGAAACCCTAACCGCGGCGAGGTGACGGCGTCAGCTCTATAACGTGACGCCGTCATATCTGTTTTCCTATATATTTTTTCATAATTTTTAGTCATTAGTGTGCAACTTTGTGAGGAGAAACCCTAAGATGATTTTTCTGCCATTTTTAAGGGTTTTATACCCTTGGATCTCCCATGTTCAATTGAAGATAAGTAATCAATTAATCATTCAATATGTCTATGTGTTGTTTGATTATATCTTGTTCTTGTCTTTTATTTAACATGCTAGGCTAGATTTATCTTGTGTTTGCTTAGATCTAATGAAACCTAACTATTGATTATTGGTTGTTGGTGTGTTATTAATTGTATTGGATGATTGTTTATCGATGTTAGGCTTAAGAAAACTGGCTAACCTCCTATACGGTAACTTGCTTGAACGTCTTAAGAAACATGAACCAATGCGTACTAATGTTTTTATGGTTGTATTTAATGCATGAGCGAATTCTAGTGATCCCATGTTAGGAGCTTCTTAGCCGGCTCGACATAGGAGTGAAGTAGGAGCTTGTAGAGTTGGGGAAGTACGTACGCCACCCCACGATTGGTATTAAGGAATACACCCGTCATCCACGCAATTAATACACACTAATCAACCGGTAAAAGATAGTTAGGGAGTAAGGAAATCTAAGTAAACACATTTCTCCCCATATAAGTTCCACAACCTTTTTATTTTCAGTTATTTTATTTTATTTGTAATTGTAGTTATTTGGGTTAGTTGACTAGCAACTAATTCCGCCCACTCCTTCAAACCCGAGATTTTACTTGCTTTTATAAAAAATATAAAAATACAAAAAGAATCTTCCCTCACCCTTAGACCTATTAGAGTAGTTTTTCATTCCTAACAATACTATTCCCCTAGAGAACGATCAATCCCCCGGTACTTGCCACTACACTATACTACATCGGTCAGGTACACTGCCTGGTGGGGATTGCAAGCCTCTTGAGATCCCTCGAGAGGTAAAACCTGTTGTAAGGTCGCAAAACCACGCATCATGTACTGAAGTTATAAGGATGGTGAGGTTAGGTATTAGTTCCCATGATCCAGCCAGAACCGGAGGGATCTTCCCAGGGACAATCCTTTAGTTAGAATAGAAGTCCTTAGGAATGATTAAAAAGGAGAAAAGTGAATAAGGGAAGAGTGCCGACTGAGATGGAGCTAGTACTGGAACAAACCCAACAAGGTGCTGGTGATGAAGTCTCGGTAAGCGCTGAAGGGGTTGAAGAATGAAAAAGAAATGTAAAGATAAAGGGTGAAAAGAAAGAAGCCCTCCTTACACTTTAGGCAGAAACCGGGTCAATACATATGCTGTCAGAATCACTAAGTTGATTGCTGACATTGAAGACAAATTATCATGGACCCAGTGATACGCTGAACAACCCTCCCTAGCCACTCAAGGTCCCTTAAAGGATTCTTGTTTCATTGTCACGGAGTTCAACACGTTTCTATCGTCTATCTCACTCCGAGTTAGACGATATTGAAAAGGTGGCAATTTGCTCCAGCCTCCGATCACTAAATCAAAATGCACTATTGAGTCTAGAGCCAAGAGATGATCCATAAATCTCATTAGGACACATTTCCAATATGCTTGTTGTTTCATACACCGTGAAAAGTAAGAAAACATATATTAAGAGTCCTACGCATTATCCTTGTGGTATTGCCAGAACATCCGAGTGATACGTAAAGTATTCACAATGAAGATGAAAATCCTCCTAGAGCCAACATCAAACAAGCTCTTGGTGGGTGACATGTGAGATCCTTCATGGATCAAACTAGTGACAACTGGAAAGAAACGATGGGGCGATTCACATTTGAATCAAACTTGTTCCAGAAAATGGATTGACAGATGCTTTTGGAAAACCTTTCAATGTGCTCACCAACTGAGTTTCGAGCTCATTGATTGTGAAAATTTTCAAACAAAAGTGTTTATGATAGAAATATGATTCAATTTATAAAACCCTCATCGTGTTGCATAAAATGTTTATCCAGTGACACGCGAGTGATTTTTCTAATCAATTTCTCATCAATCAGTGGGTATTTAATTCACTGATTCACTCTACCGTGCTATCTGCTTTGAGACGTTCCGGTATAAGAACATGCTTAGTATGATGATTCTGACATTAATTTGTTGGAAGACTCATTACTACAAGCTGGAAAGTCCTGTCAAGGAGAATCTTCTTTAAAGGAGATTCTACCTGATCACAGGTCGGTCCTCACGGAACTGAAGGTTAATCCAACCACACCGAGCGAATGACAAAGCCATATTCGTTCTCCAACTTTATTCCTAACTGTTTTATTTCAGATTCATATAAAGATGGTGATGGTGGTTCCTGATTCCAGTAGAGACATGTCAATGCACACTCCATGCTCACACTTACAAATCATTATCAAAGACATCATGATAGTTGAAAGACCTACAACACAGCTTCCGCATCTCTGATGCTAAATATCATGATCCAGAAAAGTGTGAGCATGCAGTCCAAAAGTCACAACAAATCACATGGAGGTAATATTACAGCGGATGAGCTTGGAGATTTACGGTGGCTGATGATCTCAAAGAATGCTCAAAGATCACAACTTCACACGGAGAATATACTGCAACACGATGACTAGAAGACATATGTTGGATGATATCCTCGAAGAATCCTCAAGTATCATCCAAGACAAAAGATCAGTCATCAAAAGTTCACTGCTGAATGCACAAAGATTAATGACTTTGAAGAATCAAAGACTACGAGTTAGGAAGTCAAATTAATATGATAGAATGCTAAAATTCAAAATGTAATTTTCGGGGTGACCTCCCTTAGGGGGTGATTGTTAGGAATATAAATATTCATATGAAGACTCGGTCACCCCGAGTACTTATTAGCATTAAATAGCTCGTACGCTTATTAGTATTAGTTTAGTTAACGTAATATTAGTTTATTTATTATTAGTATTGGTGGAGTTGGGTTGGGTCTTTACCCACTGTCAGCTCACTCCACAGCCCACTAGGGGCAACATAGCTAGTAGTATAAATACCCCTTCCTAAGTGTGGGAAGGGTTGGACATTTCATTCTAATCTAACACCTTCTACTTTCTCTCTCTACAAAGGCTCCCAACTTTCTATTTCTCTCTCTAGAAATCTTACACTATTCGATCCATATCTTAATCCATACGTGTGTTATACGTTTGTGAACATCTTACAGTAGAACGCTGTGTTTAAGGGGCCATGCATAGCCATTTATTTATTCAATGTTTTCGATTCATATTTGCCAACTGATTTTTCTTATGGCAGACCTCGATCCTGACCGAGTCACTTTGGAAAAGATGAAAGAAGATTGGCATTCTTGCCTTGATAATGAAGTGGGATTCAAGGTGACATTTCCATCTGACTTGAGTCTATGGTTGAGCATATCAAACATGAATCTTGTACTAATTGCAATCCTCTTTAAAAACCGGCTATCTTGTCATCGCTAAAAGTCAAACTTTTTGGCAATACTTTTAGAGACGACAATGTCGTTCGAAGGTCAAAACAGGTCAAAAATCGTCCGAAGCGTTTTTTAAATCCAGAAAACCTTATTAACCATTTTACTCAAAGATTTAGGTTATATTGGAATACCATTAGTTTTGTAATACTTTAGTGGTTAATTAAAAGTCTCAGATTATTTGGGCAAAATCTGTACTGGGGCAACTTGTGTTGGACCAATAATGTTATAGAAGCAAAGTTAAGGGTACTTTAGTATATAAAGTTAGTTAGTGTCGGTTATTTTTAGTTAGTAAGTTGGTTATAGGTATTTATATGTGAAGGGACACAATGGTTTGTAAACCAGTTTATTGAAGCAACATAACCCTTCACAATATGTCGTTTAGTTTAGTATATATATGTGTACATCTGTAAACATAAATAGTTAACCCTTCCAGTTTATACATATCAGATTTATATAAGGGTTCAACCCATCTTCTTTGTTTCCTGTTATGTATTCTTGAATGGTGATTACATGATGCTTGTTTGATTAATATCGATCTTGGAAATATGGAACCTGTGAAATCCGAACATGGTATCAAAGCGAAGGGATCAAACATCATACCAATTCATGTTACAGTTATCATTCAAGATTAGATATGTGTTTTAATATTACGAAAAGGCAGCCAAGGAAAAGAAGAGATGTCGATTTAAAGAATTGTTATAAAAACAAACCATTGACATGGTCGAGTGTTACTATGATACAACTTTGAGACCCTAGTTCAATGAAGAACCTGTGAAGTATGAGAAAACCAAGACGGTTGAAGATGGCTGTGATCATGCCAAGAGAGAAAACCCACAAGAGTGCGATGGGTCGAGTAATGATAGTGGGCTAGGAGTTGTAAGAGAAAAGAAAGGGCATCGCAATGAATCAGAATAATGATCAAAAGGAGGCTGTTTTGTGATTATGAATTAAAGATTGTTTCAGTTTTCGGTTGTGCTAACCGCACCATGACGGCGTTAACCCGCTTAAATCGTGATCAATTGAGAAATCATGAGAAGTCAGGCCGAAAATTGAAACCAAGATGGCGGCACTAACCCTGCTGAAATTTGGTTCAACTTGAAACCAAAAAGCCATGAAGAAATCAACACCAAGAATCAAAACTATGTTTTTGAAGAAAGCAAGGAACAAGAAGTTTGAAGAAATAATGATACGGCTGTTGATCAAGGGAACTACAAGAAGAAATGGGATGAAGCATCAAGCAAGAAAAGGAAGGCTGGAACTTCATCTCATGAAGACAAGAGAAGAAAACTCTTTGCCGTCTATAACATTAGGGGGGGGGGTTGAATGTTGGACCAATAATATTATAGAAGCAAAGTTAAGGGTACTTTAGTATATAAAGTTAGTTAGTGTCAGTTATTGTTAGTTAGTAATTTGGTTATATGTAGTTATATGTGAAGGGACACAATGGTTTGTAAACCAGTTTATTGAAGCAACATAACCCTTCACAGTATGTCATTTAGTTTAGTATATATATATATATATATCTGTAAACATAAATAGTTAACCCTTCCAGTTTATACATATCAGATTTATATAAGGGTTCAACCCATCTTCTTTGTTTCCTGTTATGTATTCTTGAATGGTGATTACATGATGCTTGTTTGATTAATATCGATCCTGGAAATATGGAACCTGTGAAATCTGAACAACTTGGTCCGAGCCATTTCTACCAGCACAAAATTATCCGTTTTGACCCGGTACCCAACCGCTCAACCACTATCACCTTTAGTTGTAGACTTGTAGCCTCCGTTTCATTTATATTACTGTGCTATTGATTTAGTGATTGACTATATTTATTAGTGTGGTTAGCCGTTAGCTGTGTCAGTGGTTATCTCCTTTAGTTGTTACTATATTTGTTAGGAGTCGAAACTTTGAAGGAGGTGTTGATGCCAGAATAAGAGCAAGCTATCTTGCCTCACCTTCTTTAGTTGTTACAATACTCACAAAGAGATTAAAAAAAATACTAAGCTTCGTATTAGAATGCCTGTAGATCCGCAAAATATGCATGGGGCATCCGCAGATGCAATGTCTCTTCTTAGGAAAAGACAGAAAACTTTAAACCAATGGTACTTCTTGAATTAAACAAACAATTTAGCTAGTTTACCTTCACGGGTAGTTATAAACAAATTTGACTAAAAAGGATGCGAAAGTTCTAAAAATTACATAACAAGTTCGTCTCCAACAGACAAAACACTCACAGGTCAATAGTAGAAACACTTCCGCTTCTTTGGCCTTAGCTGGAACCACAAAGGAAAAAATGTTAGACCAATCAAAATAAGGAATTTTAAAACATGCTCATTTGCATTCGTAAAAAACTGAGAGATCGACTGATTACTTGGTTGCCGTGGCCACACTTCTTCTTCCTGCAGTTTGTGGCCCTTGGGTGCAGACGAGCATAACACCTAAAAAAAAGCAATTTGTTACATACAAGGAAATGATCAACAAAAACAATACACATAATAAACTCAAACATTGAATGAGCTAAAAAGATGCAAACTATAGAATTCAAACACGTTCAAAAGCACATCATTGTTGTAAGAAAAATAATCCACAATGAACAAGAAGGTAAATCTATATTCAGTCACTGTCATTATTTAGATAAAGCTGGTCTAATCTATTCTACGATTCTGCTATAAACCAATTTGCGAATTATATAGAGATTAGAAATGTGTTACAAACGCATATATGAAATAAGCAAATTTCTTTTAAACATATTACATATCCACTTCTAATAGTAAACATTAAAAGACAAAGAAGAGAAGAACTCACTTGCGGCAAATTTTTTTGTCTTGATGATTCTTAACCAAAGCCAACAAGGAAGGCTCAAGGTGTCGATGCATTCCTCCCCTCAGCCTTAAGACCAAATGAAGAGTCGACTCTGAACAAATTAAAAACGCAAATTAAATCAGAAACTAAACAACACAACAAAATAAGAAAATTACAACCTGAATCCAACCGAATATATACCATCAAATCTATGTTTCTTGGCGCAAATATGCATGTCAAGCAATGGTAGTAATACAATATTAGACTTTCAGTAAGGATAGAAACACAATACACTATTTAGATCTATAATAAAAACAGAATTGCAACATATTTGATTTGATTTTAGTATAAACAACCATAACTAGCACAAACTCCTAAACTAACTAATAGAAATGGTAAACCAGTCAGCAAAGCAATACCACTTAGAAATCAAAACCATAGCATAACAATTTTTATTCAATAAATTGATGTTGAAATTAATAAAACTAAAACCTCCTTTGCAAATTAATTTACAGTAGTACATAGCATATATACTAAAATAAATACAAAAGTTAATAATCAGTTAAAAATAACAACCTTTTTGGATGTTGTAATCGGCAAGAGTACGGCCATCTTCAAGCTGTTTTCCTGCAAAAATTGTTGGAAGTTAACCATTGACATAGTTAACAACGAAGACTTATAGGATATGATTATAATTAGTATGTAATTAGAAGGATTATTATGTAAATAGATATAGATGAAACGGCATGGTTGACAAATGAAAAGTCAAACCTTATAACCGTTAGTATGAAACGGTATAACCACCAATTGACACCGTTTCATAACCTATAAATAGGATATGTACGTTTGTAAATGTAATAACGATTAGATACAATAAAACAAAGATTATTACATACGTTTCATGTTTCTTTGATCCTACTGGGACAACAGTGGCATCAGAGCACAGCCTTTTGTGATTTGTATCAACCCCAAATCACCAGTTACAAAATCAGATTACATACCGATTATTCAAATCGCCGTTTTATCCAATCGCCGTTTCCGATTGCCGTTTTTTCAATTGCCGATTATTCAATCGCCGTTTTATCCAATCGCCGTTTCCGATTGCCGTTTTTTTTCGATTGCCGCTACAATCGCCGTTTATACAACCTATCAGAAAATTTGTTTGCCGTTACCGAACACAGAAACATCGAAGTTTATCGATCAGAAGAAAACATTCAGACTTTTTGTTCGCCGTTTTTCGAACAACCGAAAATCAAAATTACTATTTTGATCAGAACACAAGAAATTGAAACCCACTGTTTCAATCCGAATACGAGAAGAAGAAATATTCTTGTTTATTGGTTTATTAGAGAAGAAAAAAGAAGGGAGGTTGCCTAACTCTCGTACAGAAGGAAGAAGGAAAAAAGAGGGTGTGTCTTTATTTGGAGAAAAAGTCCAGCCACACACACATATAAGATAAGGTTTCTTTAATTTAAAAGTTTTATTCTTTTAGATTAAAATATCATTTGAGAATTACTGTGGATTAGATATTTAGATTTAAGTTAGACTATTATTAAAGTTAGTTTGGTTTTAGAAGAAACCAAGAGACAAGTTACTGTTTTTTACTGATTTTATATACTGATTTTTAGATAAGAAAGTAAGAAATTGTTTAGATATTTTGGTACGTATTTTTTGAAGATCGTTTTAGATTTTTTCTCAAACAAAATATTTATTCTAAGCATTGTTTTTAAAGTGATATTATTGTAAAAAGTTGTTTTAAATTGTGATTAAAATTTTATTTTATATAATTTAAAAATAAAATTGTGTTAGACATTGTTTATAAAAATAATTATGGGAAAAGAAGATGGGGATAGTTCGAATAATAATAAAGGAATAGGATCAACACACTATTTTCAATGCCCCTTGTTGACAACAACAAACTATACGATATGGTCAATAAGAATGAAGATCATTTTACAAGCAAATGGTCTATGGGAAATGGTCGAATCCACCGATAAAACTCAAGTTGATGAAAAGAAAGATAAGACCGCAATTGGGTATGTAACACCCCAACCCGACAAGGGCAAAGGTGTCACAATAATGGTCTCATATCAGAACAAACACAAGCATTTGACATTAATAATACAATAAAAATTCAATGGTTATAACTGAAATCGGATATTACAAGGCTACAAATGAAAGGTACAAAATTTCTAAGTCTGAAATAAGGATCTCTTCTAATCATCTCTACTTCCAGGATAGCTAACAAGGTCTTCTAAGTTCAAGGTTCTCTCTATTAACAACCCAGCTTCCAACTAAAACCTGCCGCGGGAAAAGAAACGCGGCTGAGCTTAAAAAGCCCAGTGAACAGATATATAATAAACGGAAACGAAAGCAAACGGAAATAAACAGATATAGCATAATGAATAAGATATGAGTAAAGGTATAGAGAGAGAGTAAAGGTTTAGGACAGTAATCCACCACGAGCCCAGAAACATATCAGATCATATCACATCACATATCAGGGTGTATGGAGGGGTGACCTCAGCATACCAGGACAGGGTTGAGGGGATACCTCCAGGGGTTGGAGTCATGAGCTCCCAGGGTTGTGAAAGACGTGGATTGCACCCATCATCAGTCACCACATATCAGATATATCAGAAACAGAACAGGTCTAGGATGCATCCATTCGCCCCCAGAACAAATCATATTGGCCATATCAGAAATCACATAAGCGCGCATAACAGAATCAGAATGGGGACGGTGTAACCAAATCACTAGGGCTACACACTAGTCATGCCAGTGGTGCATCACAGACACGACCATGTTACCTTCATGGCTAGGGAACAAATTTTGGCTCGGGTATCAAACTGGGAGTCAAAGGTCAAAGGTCAACGGTTCATATCATAATCAGGGTGTCATATCAGAAGGTTCAATATCAGAAGGTCAATATCAGCAGGTCAATATCAGGAGGTTAATAATCCAAGTTCCATAGTAACAGTTCATTTAAAAAGGTTTCTAATTAAGAGTCCATTTAAAATAATCTTTTAATAATGATCTTCATAAAAATGATCCTTCAGAGTAGATTTCATAAAATGATCTTCCAAAATGGTTTTTCATAAGGATATTCTTTTAAAATAGTTTTCTTACAAGTTAGTAAAATCCCATTTAAAAGAGTATTGTATCATATTTGTAAACATCATTTTAAAATAGCTTTTTCTCAAATCATTTCCAGGTCAGAATTAAAAGGCTTCACAGTCTAGGTTCATATAATAGGTCAAAGGTTCAAGGCAAAGGAATCATAGTAAGGTATCAAATGTCAGGTATCATATTAGGGTTCATATCAGGGTTCATATCAGGATTCAAGACAGGAGATAAATGCAGGGGTTCATTATCAGGAGGTCAAGTCTCAGGTATCAAATCAGAGGCTAAACAGATCAGAACATGAAAGAGGTCATAGGAAACCTTACAGAGAAGGTCAGAATATCTGTACCTTATTACGGATGCAAATACGAATCACAGAAATAGAAGCACAGAACAGATCAAGGTCTCCCTTCTTCACACCTAAGGAATAGAAGACGGATTACAAAGGGTTCTAACTCAGATTACTATTTAGTTTACTTCTCCATCTTAAGTACTTTCCATTTTTAGTAACTTTCTATTTTTAGCAGGTTTCCAGAATTAGCAAGTTTCTATTTTTAGAAAGTTTCCTCATTTAGAAAGTTCCCATCTTTAGTAATATTGAGTACATGATATTATTAAATCATGGAAATAAGATATATTTTATCAGATTTACACATTTAATCCTCATGGTTTCATAATTTACACTTTACACCCTTATATTACATAAGTTACACTTTAAACCTTTTAATATCCATAATTACACATTAAACTATTAATTTATCAAATTTATACAATTAGTACTTAATTTAACAAGTTATACGAATGACCCTTCAAGTTTCCATAATTTACACAATAGGTCCCTCAAGTTATCAAAGTTGCATATTTAGCCCTTTAATTTACAATTTCAACCTTTAATTATCAATAATTACATCTTAAGCCATTAAATTACCAAAATGACACATAACCCCCCGAATATAATTTACTACTCTATTCGACCCCAACTTTCCAGAAATTACATATTTAGTCCCTCTATTTTAATTATTTACAAAATTGATTTAAACTTTAATTAATTAACAATTTAAACCCTTTAAATATAAAATTTACACAAGAGACCCTCCTATTTCATTTTATACGATTTACACATGTTCCAAGTAATGTTTTAAAAATAACCCACAAGTTTTATAATTAACAAAACACCCCCTTATACTTTAAAGACAAATCGTATATCACTTTTATTTACAAAACCCTAACCCTAAAAATACAAATCCTTACCCAATCATTATATCATCATTTAATTCTCATTAAATAACCAAAAACAAGCCCTAATTCCCAAACCCTAAATCGATCTCCATTATTTTATTTTCTTTCTTATTTTTCTTTAAATCCGCATAAACAAATAATTCAAAAATAAATCTTTTTGGCCTTAACAATTCGAAGTAACATTTTTATCAGGTTAATATGATCATATAGAGTCCAAATAAAATAGATTTCAAGCCTCCAAAATCCGGATATAATTATTTAGGGTTTTATGCACGTTTTTAGGGTTTAATTCACAAATAATATATAGAGCATGCATGGATCGAATTGAGAATTTTATATGATGTCTATAGGATGTAAAGAGCACGAGAAAAATACCAAACCAAGATCTTAACGTGCATATTGGGCTATACGAATTTGGTTCCACGCGTATAGAAAATTCGAACAATAAATCCTCACGACTCCAAAAGCTATTCCACGACCTTGCCATTATTTTTCACAGAGTATATTCGACATAAGGATCATAAGAAAAATGATGAACGAATTTTATAAGGCTCGTACGAATTATTTGGAATAATACCTTACGAATTGACAATAATTTCTCCACAAGCGAATCGAGCAAGACACGACCCCAAAACTATTTTTCACAGATCATATATGATGTGAGGGACATGAGAAAAATAACAAAATAATTTTAGAATGATCGAATAGATCAAATTGAATTATGGCTTACTTTTCATGCGCGATATGAAAAATTGAGTCACGATCGAATCAGGCAACACCCAGCTCCAAACGTATTTTTCTAGGCTTCTAATGATGCTAAAGAACACAGGAAAAATAGCCTTGATGCTCCAAAAATTCGTATGGGATGTGGATGAATTTTGTGTGTGTTTTAGGGTTATGCGATTTCTTTTGGAGGAAGAAAATGATAAGATTGACTAAATAAATGATTTGGCCGATTTAGGAGGGGGGAGATGGCATAAAACTCGGCAATCACAAGACCAAATCAATCTTGAGTGATTTGATTTCCATTTTCCATATTTATCATGACTTTTAAATAATTAAAAGATTTAATTTGTATTTATAAACTAAAATTCGGCCTAATGAATTTTAAGGTGCCAAGGTAACATTTTTAATGTGCCATAATATTATTTAGATGCCTTAGTATTATTTTGTTTCATAGGTTATTTGTTTACAAGGATTTGGGATCAATTCGGTGCTTCAAGGACTTGTTAAATCAAAATTTTAGATTGTAAGGGCATTTTGGTCTTTTTACATGTTTTAGAATTTTCGGGTTTTACAGGGTATCTATTTCAAGGATTACCCGAAGATATGATATTGCAAGTAGCAAATAGCAAAAATGCAAAAGAAGTTTGGGATACATTGAAGACTCGAAATATTGGAGTAGATCGAGTACAAAAGGCAAAATTACAAACTCTCAAATCCGAATTTGAGATGTTACAAATGGAGGAAGATGAAACTATTGATTCATTCACCGCGAAAATGACAAGTATTACATCAAAGATGACAAGTCTTGGATCAACACTCGATGAATCAACCCGTGTACGAAAACTGCTAAATTCCGTACCCGAGAGGTTCATTCAAATTGTCGCATCAATTGAGCAATACTCCGATCTAGATATATTGACTCTAGACGAAGCTATTGGAAGATTAAAGACCTTCGAAGAGAGGATAAAGGTTAAGAAGGGAAAGATCGTCGATCATCAAGATAATCTATTATTTACAAGACATGACAACAATAATGGTCGAAGACATCACTATGACAATCAAGGAAGAAGAAGATATGTTCCACCACACAAGCGAGGTTATGACAATGTTAGACAACATGGAAGAAACGAGAATCACTCGGAAGATACATTTAATGAAGAAAAGAAATTCCCTCAAGATCAAGAAGAATTGCCAAGGAATAGAAGTGAAGTAAGATGTTATAATTGCAACAAGATTGGACATTATGCCTCAAACTGTCGAAAAAGATCTCAAAGGCAACAAAGACAAGAAGGATTGAACCTTGTGGAAGAAGATTTGGAACCACAACTATTAATGACATCCACAAGCTTCAACAATACTCAAGGAAAAGCTAGCAAGGATACGATAACGAACGAAAGCAATTGGTTTGAAAAATTCTACAATGATGAACTCTCAAAATTGGGAAAATTTGTACCAGATAAAGATGTAGGAATTGATGATCAAGAGCATGAAACAAAAGAAGATTATGAAGAACCAAGCATGGAAGATCAACAAGTCAAAGAAAATGACGTTTATGAGAAAGGAAGAGAGCCTAAAGACAAGACACACTTTTGGAGCACTATTACTTCAAAGTTGGTTCAAAAGATCAAGCAAAAGATGAAAAGAGATACAAAGCTGAAAGGAAGAAAATAAAGACAAGATCAAAATTGAAGATTAACTACGTCAATGCTTAAGGGGGAGAATGTTGGAAGTTAACCATTGACATAGTTAACAACGAAGACTTATAGGATATGATTATAATTAGTATGTAATTAGAAGGATTATTATATAAATAGATATAGATGAAACGGCATGGTTGACAAATGAAAAGTCAAACCTTATAACCGTTAGTATGAAACGGTATAACCACCAATTGACACCGTTTCATAACCTATAAATAGGATATGTACGTTTGTAAATGTAATAACGATTAGATTCAATAAAACAAAGATTATTACATACGTTTCATGTTTCTTTGATCCTACTAGGACAACAAAAATCAACCTCTGCTGGTCCGGAGGAATACCTTCTTTGTCCTGAATCTTGGCCTTAACGTTGTCGATGGTGTCTGATGACTCAACCTCAAGGGTTATGGTCTTCCCTGTCAAAGTTTTTACAAATATCTGCATCGTATCGATCTTTCTCAATGGCAAGTTAAAGGTTGGGATATATGCGAGTGAGAGGTTTTATAGTATTATCAATGCTTGGGCTTTACGTATTGTCAATGCATGCTTGGGCTTTACGTATTAATTGACCAACTGGATTATTATTATTGTCACCGATATTTTAGGTTATGTACAATGTCAATTATGTCCTTGGTTTTACTATTTTTGTGATATTTTTTGGGTTTATTGCATGATTGTTTGACGTGGCTTTAGATCAATCGACTCTTAATGTTTTTTAAACAAAAAACCACGTTTTAATTTTTGTAACTTCACTATGTTTATAATTTTATTTGAATAAAAGGCTTTTACGATGTCCTTGTAGTTGTAAAATTAATATGCATTGACGCATTGTATTATTTTATGATTAAGTTTTATGATTATCCTATTGTCAACACATAATCACGTCGCATGTTTTCTATATCTTTTCATCAGTAAATGTACAAAAAGGTTGAGTATATATGTTGTCTACAAGTACATTCGTGTGTGGTCAGAGACAGCGAGGCGTGTGAAAAAAAAAAAAAAAAAAAAAAAATCTCTTGTCGTTTAGTGTGTATAAATCTTTTATATAATACAACAAAACCTATAGTGGGGACTTTTACATTTCAAAAAAATCAAATCATATTATATTAAGTAATAATCAAATTATTATTATTATTATTATTTTAAATAATAAATAAGAAAAGCCTAAATATTTTTAAATTTATCCATATTCTATAAAAGACGAATTTGATTTGTGATCATTCAAAAAAAACTTACAAAAATATATGTATCAAAAACTAAAAAAATAAAACTTGAAAAAAGGTGGAGCAAGTTTTTCAAAGATTTGGGCTAAATATATGTGTCAAAAACTAAAAAAATAAAACTTGAAAACGGTGGAGCAAGTTTTTCAAAGATTTGGGCTGAAACTTAAAATTCAGTATCATTCCCACTAAAAATCCTGAAGTCCCAACATTCTCAAATTCCTCTTCCATCAATCAAACTCAATCTCTTATCAATCATCCACGCACAATCATTGACACAATAACATCTCCTCCAAATCTAATTAATATTAAAACCCACTACATTCGTAAATAACCCTAATTCAACAACTCAATCAAATTACACTGGTTTTGAAGGTCCTGTTATAATAATTAAAACCCGAAATTAAAAATAATAATTTATTTAAAAGTTTAGAAAAAACCCCGCGCGTGCGCGGGCATTATATCTAGTAAACCTTTACAAATCAAACGATTTTTGACAAAACTTTGATGCATGATATTTAGCCAAACTGATCATTTCTTAAGAAAAGAAACGCGCATTACCAATGATATTACATCATTTTGCAACTTCAAAAACGCATAAAGCGGCGCGCGCAGATATCACACTGGATGCGAATGGCTCTAGTTCATAAATGATCCAAATAGAAAATGTAGAATATGGGCAAAACAAATAAAACATATATAGAGTAGTATTACTCGTCTTAAACTATATTAAGAAACCTAGAGCAAAGGACATCAGGTTCAATAAATCCAATCACACTATACTCCCACATTTGGGAAGGATGCGTGATGTTAGGTCTTTACGAAAGCCTGCAAGCTTTTGAAAAATACTTTTAGAAGATTTATCGCGAGTCTTATCTGGACTCTTACCTGCAGCTAGGGCTGTCATTCGGGTTGACCCGGCCGGGTTCGGGTCAACTCGGGTCAAGCCTTCTAAAAACATACCCGAACCCGACCCTGTTTAGAACTCGGGTCGGGTCAACTCGGGTCGGGTCAACTCGGGTTTGGGGTCAACCCGAGTTTTTTGCATTGTAAAATGTTAGTTTTGTCGGGTCAACTCGGGTTCGGGTCGGGTCAAGGCTAAAAAAACATACCCGAACCCGACCTTGTTTAGAAGTCGGGTCAATTCGGGTTGACCCGATCGACCCGAATATGATTTTTGACCCGAGTTGACCCGACCCGAGTTGACCCGAACCCGGTCGGGTTCGGGTCGGGTTTTATGACACCCCTACCCTGCAGCCATTGGCTTTTCATTATGACATCCATCACATTCAGAAACATGCCTGCATACGCTTCAGAAGTTGGTCTGGATTAATCAGAGCATATATTCTGTAATGAAACAATTGTAAATTGTTGGACCCGAGTAATGTCTCTGTATGCCAAAGAAAATATATGTACATATTTAGTTATGGGTCAAATTAAAGCCTGTTAGTTTTTCTGGTTTGGGCCAAGGGCCAACAAACCCATTAGATGGAAAATATGGCAGTTAATTAGTTTAGTTATTGGTGTGTCTCTTTGGTATGAAGGCAGCGATTCATTAATATATATACAGGTCGAGTTCTGTAATCAAATATCAATAAATCCAACACATATTCGATCTCTTGTTTATCAGATCTTCCTTGGTTCCTTTTATTCTTGAATGATGATTACATGATGCTTGTTTGATTATTGAAGATCCTGGAAATCAGACCTGTGCAACGATTCTACAGTGGTATCAGAGCGGGTTGCAAGATTACAAGCCGTGATTCAAGTTTTTTTATCAAGAAGATCAAAGGATCAGGGAAGAACCCTAATCGGAGCCAATCAACCCAGAAGGAGAACCGAAACACATGAGGAAGACTTGGAAAATTGTTACAAACAAACCATTGATATGGATGAGTGTTACTATATACAGCTTTTAGGCCGGGGTTCAATGAAGAACCTGTAATAAATCAAGATGGTTGAAGACGGCTGTGATCATGCCAAGAAAAGGATCCCACAAGAGTGTGGTGGGTCGAGTAACGAGCTAGGAGTTGTAAACACATACGAAGGTTGTGAGATTTTTCAAGGAAATAAAACTCGTTTTGGTATAACCTTATAAGGCAAACAATAATGATACGGATGGTTATCAAAGGGCTGAGCAGGAACAAGAAGATTGAAGAAAAAAGGAATGAGAGAAACCTGTTCGTGAGGCTGTGGAGTCGCGAACAGGAGAGAGGACAAAGACGAGAAGACCCGTTACAACATGTTCAAAGATAGAGATGATCGAATCGAAGACATGAAGATGTTGAATACATGGATTAACCGAAGGCTATGAAGAAGAGTTAAAGAACTGTTATAAGAAGATCATTGATATGATCAATTGCTATTCTAACACAACAACAGTAAGGCCTTGGTTCGATGAAGAACCAGTGCGAGTAGTGTCAACCGAGAGGGTTGATGAAGGTAGTTTGGAAACCAAAGTTGAAGACCAACATGATGTTGTTGGAACAAATAATTGTGATAGGCTAGGGGCTGTGACAGAAAGCAAGAAAGAAGACTCTGAGAATCTTCAATTGACAAAGGACAAGAATAAGCACTTCGGGATAATCTTGGAAGACAACATAGATGAAGAACAGGTTTTTCGTGAAGAACACACCAAAAAAGGATGACAACTTGGGTGGATGGATTGGTGAGCAAGCAAGAGGTCAAAAAGACTATGAAGACGATGCGAGTGCATCAAGAAGTGATGATTTTATCATCATCTCTTAAAGCCAAACAAGAACCGGATGGAAGATTTTGGCTACTCGACATTAGGGGGGAACTGTTGGACCCGAGTAATGTCTCTGTATGCCAAAGAAAATATATGTACATATTTAGTTATGGGTCAAATTAAAGCCTGTTAGTTTTTCTGGTTTGGGCCAAGGGCCAACAAACCCATTAGATGGAAAATATGGCAGTTAATTAGTTTAGTTAGGTTATAACGTTTTAGAAGGGTTGTGACATTTACTTTCAATGAATTGGTATGTCTCTTTGGTATGAAGGCAGCTATTCATTAATATATATATAGGTCGAGTTCTGTAATCAAATATCAATAAATCCAATACATATTCGATCTCTTGTTTATCAGATCTTCCTTGGTTCCTTTTATTCTTGAATGATGATTACATGATGCTTGTTTGATTATTGAAAATCCTGGAAATCAGACATGTGCAACGATTCTACATAAATTGTGACCATAACACGCTGAAGTAGAACTTTTTAATGGAAGGCTTCCTTAAGGTCTGGTCATGGAAACAACGGAATACAACAGTTTTAGCATGTGCCCTGCTTTTCTTTTATGCCGATACATGTGAACTAAAACCGTGTGCCATTTTGTCAAAAGATGTATCAAAAATCTCTTTGATCATATACATTAATTTTTGAATGTACTAAAGTTTTCTGCACGCTTTTTTTTTTTTTTTTTTTTTTTTTTTTTTTTTGACAGAGGCTATGTTTGGCATCAAGGATTATGAGAGCTAGAGATTATTTAAAAAAAAAAAAAAAAGCTTTGGTCAAAAAATAATCTTTGTTTGGCAAACTAAGATTATGAATTATTTTAGAAAAATAAGTTCCAAAAAAATAAGTTTTTAAAACCAGCTTTTAAAAGATTATGGAGATTATTTTTCACAATTTAACTGATTTTAATCTTTTTCAGCAACAACACTAGCTCCACTGAAAAAAAAAACTACAATTTTAATCTTTTTCAGCATCAGCACGAGCATCAACAACAGCACCAGCACCAGCAACAGCACCAGCACCAGAACCAGAAACATCTATTTTTGCCAAACATACCCAGAAACACAATGCACATGTCTTCCAGTCATATTTGTGTTATGTCTTGAGGTTTCATGCTTTTTCTTTATCACCAATTGAATTAGTCATGAACATATAACTAGAGAGAGCACAGGCCTAGAGTATATGATCATACAATTTACTTTCAACTCCCTATAATCATTCATGCTAAAAGAACTACAGTACACAAAAAGATAAGAATAAACTAAGTTTCGCATTACAATGCCTGTAGATCGATCAGCAAAATAAGCAAGGGGTATCCTAAAATGCAATGCCTCTTCTTTAGAAAAGAGAAAAAATTTAAACCAATAGTACTTCTTGAATTGCAGAAACAATTTAGCAAGCTTACTTTCATAGGTAGTTATAAACAGAAATGACTAAAAAAAGATACAGAAGTTCTAAAAATAACAAATAAGTTCTTCTCCATCAGTACCGCTTCTTTGGCCTTAGCCATAACCACAAAGGAAAAAACAATCAAAATAAGAACTTTTTTTTTATTAAAAGAGGCCCAAATTAGGCTAGCAATCAGGCCCATATGCGTTAAGTTGTGTGGGTTCAAAATTTTGTTTTACATTTTTTTGTTTCTTCCTAAATGCAAAATCACACGCATAATATACACATTCCTTCAAACCACAACAATCTTGCTTTTGGATTACGCAAAACTTGAACTCATAATCTTTTGGTTAAGTATATAACAATCTCATGAAAACTACTGGGCTAAAGACCCGTTAATTTACTATATATACTAAAAGGCAGAAATTGGATTAGTAACAGTAAGTTAATTAGAAATGTTGTTACACGACTATTAAGGGCCAAATTGTGGCTGGCATTCAAGGAGCACAAATTATATTATACATGCTACTGTTGACAGTGCACACCTTGCACAAGATGAATGGATCGACTACTGTTTGAAACACTGTTTTTCACTATTTGAAACACTGTTGATCATGTAATTACTCCCGTAATGCGCCTGTAATTGTGGTATCTTCCACTCTTTTATTCATAACCAAATCTCAATATCCATTATATGAGCACAAAAATCTCCCCATCCTTCCAGATTCATCGATCCATTCTAAAAAAAAATCTTACAATTTTCCCTCACAATCAAACACCTTTTTTCTCATCACTTTTCATCATTCAAATCCCCAAATTCATAACCAAATCTCAATAAAATCTTGCAAAAATTTAAACCCACGTTCGAAATAAAAAACCCACAAAAACCCTTGAACCAATTTCAATACCATCCCATAAATCAAAAACCCCCAATTTCTAGGGTTTCAAAACTGTAAGGTGATGAGGCGAAAAGTGTACCGCTTTTAAGGGTCATTTAAGCCCGAAATCGCATTTATTTGATCAAATATTGCCCTAAATCGTTCCTTTTGTCATTTTAGGTACTTTTGAGGAGAAATCTGGAAAAGGAGGCATTTTGGACGTTTTTGGAGCAATAAAGTGAAGAAAACGGCAAAGTCTCAAGAATCGGCTAAAAGTTACTCTTGACGGCGTCACAATTAACATGGGACGGCGTCATGCCTTGGCAAGAAAAGTTGGATGTTAAATTTACTCATGACGGGCCAGTGAGATAGCATGTGAATTCTGACGGCGTCACGCTTTAACTTGATCAAGGGCGTCACGGCTTAATTCATAAGGGGACGGCGTCACGTTCAAGGTTCGACGGCGTCAAGCCTTGATAGGCCAGAATGGATTTTTGAAGAGCTAAAGAGGGACGGCGTCAAGAAGGTCATCCGGGAACCCTAAAAGCGGCGAGGTGACGGCGTCACACTCCATAAGGTGACGCCGTCAGATCCAAAAATCTATATATAGTTTTCTAATTTTTTGTCATTAGGGAGAGCTTAGTGTGTGGAATTTTGGGATAAAACCCTAAGACGATTTTAGCTACTTTTTCAGGGCTTTTTGCCTTGAGATCTTCCATGTTTCATTGAAAGATAAGTTATCAATTAATCATTCAATATGTCTATGTGTTGTTTGATTCTATCTTATTCTTGTCTTTTGTTTAACATGTTAGGCTAATTTTATCTTGTGTTTGCTTAGATCTAATGAAACCTAGCTATTGATTATTGGTTGTTAATGTGTTATTAGTTGTATTGGATGATTGTTTATCTATGTTAGGCTTAAGAAAACTGGCTAACTTCCTATTCGGTAACTTGCTTGAACGTCTTAAGAAACATGAACCAAATGCGTACTAAAGGTTTTTATGGTTGTATTTAATGCACAAGCGAATTCTAGTGATCCCATGTTAGGAGCTTCCTAGCCGGCTCGACATAGGAGTGAAATAGGAGCTTGTAGAGTTGGGGAAGTAAGTACGCCACCCCACGAATGGTATTAAGGAATACACCCATCATCCACGCGACTAATACACACTAATTAACCGGTAAAAGATAGTTAGGGAGTAAGGAAATCTAAGTAAACACATTTCTCTACACATAAGTTTCTCACCACATTTTATTTTCAGTTATTTTATTTTATTTGCATTCGTAGTAAATTGGGTTAGTTGACTAGCAACTAATTCCGCCCACTCTATCAAAACCGAGATTTTACTTGCTTTCATAAAAACTATAAAAATACAAAAAAAAAGAATCTTCCACAACCCTTAGACCTAATTAGAGTAGCCTTTCACACCTAACGAACACTATTCCCTGTGGAGAACGATCAATCCCCCGTACTTACCACTACACTATACTACATCGGTCAGGTACACTGCCTGGTGGGGTTGTAAGCCTCTTGAGATCCCTCGAGAGGTAAAACCTGTTGTAAGGTTACAAAACCACGCAATCAAGTTTTTGGCGCCGTTGCCGGGGAATAGTTATTGCTTAGGTTGAAATTTTATTTTTATTAGGTCTACTCACAAGATTCCTATCAAGTGAGATATTTTCTTTTTATTTTGTAGCTTTCTCGTAGTCTATCTTTTCTTTGTGATTTTGTTTGTAATTTGCTTCAAATGGACTTTTCACTTAGATTTCTAAGATTGCAAGATATGGTTGAGTGGCTAGAACACCAAGAAGTTCAAAATACCTCATTTAGAGACACTTATGAATCATATGAGCCTTCACCTAGGATAGATTCTTATGAACAACCTCCATGTTTAGGATCTTGTTTTAGTGAGGCTAATAGGAAAAGCGACCTAGTTTGCCAAGGAATTGTGGATAGAGCTGTATCAATAAACCATAAGTTGGATGAAGCACTAGGTTTGTTATTATCACTACCTAAGAAAACAATTGATGTGGATATAGGTGATTTTGACACGTGGAATGATGAGGTAAATAACATAAGCCCACAAAATACTCAACCATCATTTGAGGCACCCACACCGCCCGTGACTTACCCGGAAGAAGTAGAAGAGACTTTAGGAATCCCGATGGAGGTAGAATCCTTGGACCAAGCACCACTAGAGGATATAGGTTTGAATACTTATAGTGATAACCTTACTCTTAGTTCTAGGGAATTTCCTAGTGTTGATGAAACGGAACCTCAACCTTTACACAACTTTCCATCCTTAGATTTACATCTAGGAGACAAAAGAGGAACCGACCCACCCATCAACCAATGTTATCCGGGTAGTTTTAGGATGAAGGAAGCCATTCACTCACCCCCTTCACCTCACGTGGCATATTCACACCCTAAGGGTGTGTATCGCTACTTCCACCCGCACTTAATCCTAAGTGTAGGGAAAACCTCCCCTATTTCCGTTAAATAAGGGTAGAGTCAGGCTCGTGACTCGAACAAAAACAAGCGCTTCTTGGGAGGCAACCCAAGCTTTATTTGTTTATTTGTTTGTTTGTTTGTTTTTATTTGTTTCCGTATGTATGTTTAATTTTTATTCTTATTGATTCATGTTAAAAACTAATTTGTGAAAATGCTTTATTTTGTTTTTAACTTCGTCTTAACTACATATAAAGGTATTTTGCAAAAGTTAAGTGTAAGGGAAATCTAAATCGGTTTATTAGAACACAAATTAACATGAATCGTAATAATAATAAATTAACATACATATTAGTGTGTGTTTGAGTCAAATGCTTGTATCGAGTCATAATGATGTTTTGCAGGATTTCCAGGAAGTAAGGTAAAGGTTTTTCCAGAAATTTTCCGGAAACTTAAAATGAAAATTTTTGTCAGGTCATTTCTGACGGCGTCAGGGTTTATAACCTGACAGCGTCAGATTTAATTTTCAGAAATTTTTGAAAGTTTTGTTTTTAAAAAGTTTTTATTAAAATCTCCAACTTATAATCTCCAGGAATCTGCAAAGTTATCATTCCACAAGCATTATATCCTTATATATAGATTTTATCCCACCGATGTTATGCAGGTTTTCGTGTTTGTTTTCTCAGGTTTAACAGGTTATTTCGGACAAGGAAATGTTTTGAATCAAGCTTATGGCGATGCATTAGTCATGGAGCTTCAACATTACTTTGGAAGAAGATTTAACCGTGTAATTTCATTATCCACCAAGCGAATCAGGGGAGTATTTGATTTCATTCTTTTACTTTACGCTTTTACATCTTGTTATTTGAACATTGGGGACAATGTTCATCTTAAGTGTAAGGGGAGGGTAAAAGTACGATTAGAGAATACTATTACGCTTGATTTTTGTTTGTTTAATAGTAGATGTGTAATAAAACTGAGATAAATACCTGTTAAGGCAATTTTAGTGCCAAATTTAAAATTTTTTACAACATATAGGAGTGAAACTTTGATCTTAATGAGCGTCTCACGGATAGGAGTTATATGACTAGCACAAAAACCGTACCACTAAAAAAATTTTCCACCCCCAAATATGTGAGGTTCGCCCCTAGAATTGGTAGGAAAAGCATTTATGCTATGATGTGTGTACCGGTAGCACTTAGATTCTAGAACTTGCGTTAGGACCATTCCAAGGCCACAAGTGAGACTACATTCATGTAGTTAGATTTACTACATGATAAGAGGCATTAGGATTAACCCATTGTTTTACACCTGTGTTTTTGTTATAATTACATTGGCTACATTGGTCAAGTAATTCTCCCACACCCTTTGCGTTGTACTCATTTTTAGTACACGATACCCCTAGTACACCCCTCAGAGCCTATCTTTTCATTTCGACCTTTAAGCATTTTACTTAAAGGAAGAATTTGTTACACCCCACTAAAATGTACACCCAAATCGCCTTAGCCTACCTTGTATGCACTCATCTTTAGTGCATTATTGTTACAATATTTGTTTAAACCCAAGTTAATTATCTAGTTGATTACATGGTTGCTAAGTCGAGTCATATCCTTGTACATATTGTTTTGGGACGATTGGGACTCATGGGTAAAGTACTAGTGTAATGGAGTAATGGGGAAGAACATCATTTATTACCCCCATATGTGCTAAATATTTTAAAAGTACTCCAAGTTTTTCAATTATCTTAATTCGAGTCATTAGAATAGTTTTTTGTAAAGTTATGTAAAAATTCAAGTGTAAGGGGAATGCAATGCCCCTATGATGTATTATTTTGGATGGTAGGGCAAGAGTGTATGAAAAAAAAAAAAAAAAAAAAAAAAAAAAAAAAAAATCAAGAAAAACACAAAAAAATGAGAAAATGAAAAATAGAAAAAACATACGGACTACCATCCCGTTTTATTTTATGTTTATTTTATATTTTTGTTATTTTGTTATTTTGTTTCTAGCTTAAGATCGAGTCTAGTCTTGGCTTAGCAACATTGTATAGTACATGTAATTGATCAAGATCTTTAACTCGCCACCAGTAAAATATCCCTTATCCAACAAAACCGTGTTTTCCTTTTCCCTACACCTAACGTTATAACCCATTTAAAAGCCCTCTTTGATAGTTTATCTTAGGTGCTTACGCCTAGTGGAGGAGGTTTTCGATCCTTTCCCAAGCCTATGGTAATCTATTTGCTATGACAGGTAGTGAGAGATATTTTCCGTTTTCATTTATGAGATTTATTTTGATGACACTTGAGAGATGTGAGTATCTAAACACTACTTGTGAGGTGCTAGTTTATAATCTCCGTGCTTATTATGATTGAAGTGGAACGATTATTTGTTGTAATTACTTTTATGTTTGCATTAAATGACCCCTATCTTGTATTTTGATTAGAATAAAAGCGCATTTGCTTGAGGACAAGCAAATCTCAAGTGTAAGGGTATTTGATGAGGCGAAAAGTGTACCGCTTTTAAGGGGTCATTTAAGCCCGAAATCGCATTTATTTGATCAAATATTGCCCTAAATCGTTCCTTTTGTCATTTTAGGTACTTTTGAGGAGAAATCTGGAAAAGGAGGCATTTTGGACGTTTTTGGAGCAATAAAGTGAAGAAAACGGCAAAGTCTCAAGAATCGGCTAAAAGTTACTCTTGACGGCGTCACAATTAACATGGGACGGCGTCATGCCTTGGCAAGAAAAGTTGGATGTGAAATTTACTCATGACGGGCCAGTGAGATAGCATGTGAATTCTGACGGCGTCACGCTTTAACTTGATCAAGGGCGTCACGGCTTAATTCATAAGGGGACGGCGTCACGTTCAAGGTTCGACGGCGTCAAGCCTTGATAGGCCAGAATGGATTTTTGAAGAGCTAAAGAGGGACGGCGTCAAGAAGGTCATCCGGGAACCCTAAAAGCGGCGAGGTGACGGCGTCACACTCCATAAGGTGACGCCGTCAGATCCAAAAATCTATATATAGTTTTCTAATTTTTTGTCATTAGGGAGAGCTTAGTGTGTGGAATTTTGGGATAAAACCCTAAGACGATTTTAGCTACTTTTTCAGGGCTTTTTGCCTTGAGATCTTCCATGTTTCATTGAAAGATAAGTTATCAATTAATCATTCAATATGTCTATGTGTTGTTTGATTCTATCTTATTCTTGTCTTTTGTTTAACATGTTAGGCTAATTTTATCTTGTGTTTGCTTAGATCTAATGAAACCTAGCTATTGATTATTGGTTGTTAATGTGTTATTAGTTGTATTGGATGATTGTTTATCTATGTTAGGCTTAAGAAAACTGGCTAACTTCCTATTCGGTAACTTGCTTGAACGTCTTAAGAAACATGAACCAAATGCGTACTAAAGGTTTTTATGGTTGTATTTAATGCACAAGCGAATTCTAGTGATCCCATGTTAGGAGCTTCCTAGCCGGCTCGACATAGGAGTGAAGTAGGAGCTTGTAGAGTTGGGGAAGTAAGTACGCCACCCCACGAATGGTATTAAGGAATACACCCGTCATCCACGCGACTAATACACACTAATTAACCGGTAAAAGATAGTTAGGGAGTAAGGAAATCTAAGTAAACACATTTCTCTACACATAAGTTTCTCACCACATTTTATTTTCAGTTATTTTATTTTATTTGCATTCGTAGTAAATTGGGTTAGTTGACTAGCAACTAATTCCGCCCACTCTATCAAAACCGAGATTTTACTTGCTTTCATAAAAACTATAAAAATACAAAAAAAAAGAATCTTCCTCAACCCTTAGACCTAATTAGAGTAGCCTTTCACACCTAACGAACACTATTCCCTGTGGAGAACGATCAATCCCCCGTACTTACCACTACACTATACTACATCGGTCAGGTACACTGCCTGGTGGGGTTGTAAGCCTCTTGAGATCCCTCGAGAGGTAAAACCTGTTGTAAGGTTACAAAACCACGCAATCATAAGGCACCATGTTTACAACTCAACAAAGAGTAATTACATAGTACTTTTTTGATAAATTGTACCTTTTTTAATCAGGGAATAGTTTGTAAATTGTTATGATGAATGGATTTTTTTTTTTTTTTTTTTTTTTTTTTTTTTTTTTTTTTTGACGTTAGGATTGGATGTGATTTAGTGTTTCCTTTTGGCACACGTTTCGTGAGTCAGGAGGTGATCCATTTAGTGCAGCTACTAAGATGTGGCCGTCGGAGGATGGTACTAATTCTTTGGCTATGGCTAAGCGAAGAAGTAACATCACCCATCTTTAGACCGCTTAGTATACTCCATGTAGGTTGTTGTCTACCTATCAGTCTCAGGTATTTACTTATTCGTGAGTTGATTTAGTGATTATATTACTGAGTTGTCAACGGTGAGTCGTATTAGGTGTTAGTTATGGTTTCAAGCTCGGGTTAGTATGGCGATTTAGGTTGTGCACGAAAGGTGTTTGATGAAATGTCCGTTAGAGAATGTATTGGCTTTAGATATGGTAGGTGTTATTGACTTTAGATGTGCTAGGTGTTTGATGAAATGTCCGTTAGAGAGAGGTGTTTGATACTACTGTCTGTGTGATTGCGTTGATGTGTTTTTGATATTTTTAGATCGATTGTGTTAAATGTGTATGAGGTGCGATTGATGAGTACTGATTGATGTGAATGTGCGATTGATATATTGATTGCATAGAACTGAGTGAGCTCCCAATATATAGAAATAATCTATGTGTAGGTGTAAACTGATGTATTTTCAAAATTTTATATACTTAAATCAAATTAAATCCTTAGTTTGGTTAGTTAGTCATATCTTTTGCAGGTTTTAATAGGTTTGTATGGGTCAGATCCGTTACTATGCATACTATTTCGATGAGACTTTTGAATACAGGTAATATCTTTCATTGTTGTTTTTTTAGAAATTGTTAATTGTTATTTCCTAATGCGAATCTAAATATGTTCTTCAATCTACAGATTAAAAGGAAACAGCGTCACAAAAAAGGTAACATCGATGGCTTGCGCTGTAGCATATATTTGGTAACGTTAACCTCACATTAGTTCTGTGTTTTTTTCATTCAAAAGTTTACATATCTGATAATTTGTTCTTTTATCTATGGGTGTCAGGTGACCATCTGATGGAGCTTATGTGCAGTTGAGAGATTGGGCAGGCATGCTAACAATCTGCCCGTGATAGCAGTAAGTAAGCAAAAATCTTTGTCTCTTATCTGACAAATGTACGAGGTTACACATTGTTGTTTCAGACAAAACTATGTTAAAAAGGTCAGTGTTTTGTTAGGTGTGATTTAAATTTATCATGTTTCTTACCAATACAATAAGACACCATGTCTTTAATTAGAAGTTTTTGAAAGGAGTCGTTTGGTCTCTGTAGTTGGTGGATGCTGTTTTTTGTCATGGTGATTTTAATTTGAATTTGAATTGATGTTTTCTTTGTGCACTTGAACTTATAGTGTAACTATTTGATTTGCTATGTTCTTGAACTTCCTGTATATTCATTAACTTGGCGGTATTTGATTTTTTTAAACAGGGTTGGGTAGATGTCGCAAGAAATGTAGATTACAGGGTGGGCTCTACAGTGAACAAAAAACTTACGAAGCAGCAATACAGACACATGCTACAAAATTATCAGGAAACCAAGGTTAGTAGTTTTTATTTGACACAACAATCTACTCCGAACAAATCCTTGCCTCCTTAAATACAATGGGTAAAGTCAACAGACTTATTTTCCAAACGGGTAAATTTAGGCTAGGCTAGGCATACTTTGATAGACACGAAATGCTTCCAGATTTACAAATGTGAATCGGAACTTATACACAGTAGTTGACATGCGCTTCAATTGAATATGTTTTAGTTATGAGGTGACTATTAGTTATGAGTTAATATGCGTTTCAATTATACATATTTAATTTTTGGTTTATAATTTATTGGTATTTGATAAAATAAAACACCTACAAACCTTTATAACAATTAACATGAGTGATAACAATGCCGATTTTCCTAGGCTGTGATGAGTCTGAACTGTTTTGGTTTAAAATAATAGACCCGTAGTTGAAGAATTCGTTAGGCGTAACGTTCGTCATCAAGTTTTTGAACACTTAATTGAACCATTTTGCTGAGGTAATTAATTGAACACTTGATTCAACTAGGCAACTCAATTTTTTTACCGGTAAAGTTAACCAGCTAGAAATTGTGACTTTTAGATGTTTATGGTCGATCCATCAAAACTCAGTATGAACACAAGGTTTGGAAAGGTTTGGAAGCTGAAAATGGCGGCAGCATTCTTGGTGGGGCCTTCAAATCAATTCAGCAGAGAAATAAAAGTGCCAAGCCTGCCCGTGCCCTGTATGTTTTATAATTTGCTTTTATATAACATTATAACTTCCTTTTTTCAAAATAATATTTTACAAATATCGTTGATTTTGCCTGGACCTGCCAGGAGAACACTAGCATCAAAGGGCCAAATTGTTGGACCTTTTAGGAAGGGACACACAATGTTGCCTCAACCTATATCAGAAAAGTAATCTTATACGAGTCTATATTTTTAATTAAACCTCAACCTATATCAGAAAAGTAATTTTATACTAGATTTTAGAGTTTTATGAATATCTATTTTTCATGTTCGCCAACCAAATGACTGTTTTGCTCTTATTTGGTCTCACATCACAATGTCAAGAATATATATGTTGGAAGAGCTACTGCATTAGCGTGTTAGGCATGCTAAAAAGGTTTGACCGAGGTATATGTTCTTAATGCCGAGCTTCATTTTATACCATTAAATGTCAAACCTAGCTACTCATCAGACTAAAAAAGTATACAAATTAGATTTTATAGTTCTATCAATATCGTTTTCATTTTATACCCTTAAATGGTCATATTTGTTTGTGCAGAAACCATTTGTAGACAACATAGCCTTATTATATATTATATTATATTATATATATATTATATATATATATTATATTATTTATTATATATATTTATTATTATATTATATATATATATACTAAAAGGGGGAACCACCCTTTGGCCCAAAACAATTCCACTTAGTTGTTTTCTTCCTATTGGTTGTTAAGAATGGGTACATTGTGTTGTTGCTTCCCTATTGGTCAGTTTTTTTTAAAGGGGCAAGTGTTAGTAATCCATTGGGTATAAAACCTGTCTCTTCCTCATCTTTTAACATAAACCATAGATCAAACAACTGCTACTCATAATGTTATGAATATGTGCAAAGAGACTGTCCAACAGAAGTATGTGTACTACTTCTTGAATTAATGAAAAAAATCGAAACCTTTACATTTTTTATTAGTGCTGACTGCAACTGATATGCAGGCTGTTGTGTTGGGTCGGCTTGGTGATTTTATCGATTATAAAGGATCTTGCTCCATGACGTGGTAAGTTGAAAACTCTAATACTTCAGTTATTAGATTTGCTACTATTTTAATCGCGCTACAACTCAAATGCAAACATTTTATCTTTTAACCTTAACAAAACAAGCCTTTGATCCAAAAGGCAGCAAATTGAATGTGTTGGCATTGATGGTCACAAGCGGTAACTTAAAAGAGTAAGTTATGTGAGAAATAATGTTTACGTAGTTTTTGATTTATGTATATATATTGCTACCTGGAGTGTTTGGATCAGTGTATAGTTTGTTCCTTCTCGATTTCCAAATGGAAATTTTCTGTATGACTCAAAATTTTGGTAGGTCATATAGCTACAAATTTGTGTATATTGAGTTACTGACACCAAGGCTAAAAATATATGTATAAATTAGAGGTGGACAGTAAATAAGTAAAAAAGTTTAGAATCAATTCTACTATTAATTCGTCATATGCTTTTTCACTATGTTATTAAATAGGTAATAAATTACGTATGTATATGTGTAGTGACTAGGTAAGTTTTATTTGCATTTACAATTACAGGTTGTGTGGATTTGCTATAAGTGGTATCGACACAAGTGAAAAGTTGCATATTCATATGGATTTTTGACTACGCCTTTTAACGAATATTTTTTTCAAATGTAGGAAAGCCGATTTGGGAGTTAAAACCAAAGGCCACATGTTGAAAATGAACTTACGCAATATAGGCCGAAATAAGGTAAGCTCATAAGCCGACAAATAAGCTTAACACAAACACCCCTACTTTTCCGCTATAGTCACAGATCTAGGCATAAAAACCAGGATATATTCATGCTGCTATCACAAAACCATTTCTATAGCAGCTTTATTCACACAACCATGGTTTTAACTGTAGCTGTGGTGATAAGTTTTTATTTTATAGGCTGCTATAAGCTCTATATAAGTTGTAGTTATAGGCCACGTATACGTTGTAATCATAAATGAGTCATGATATGTCTAGAAATTATGTATAAATTGCGGTCATAAGCTGCAGATAATGAATTGCTTCTTGCTTATCTACAATTTCTGGACTGTTGGGTAACCCTCTTTGTTTTTCTTCATGTCTTTCTAAAAATTAACTAAAACTAATTGCATTTATATGAATATTTAATTCTTGACAGACTAATGAGTACTTTATAATAATCAAGTTGTGGGTTAATTTCTATGACAGGTAGCTTTTCTTGCCGCATGTGTACATAGGGGTTAAAAAGTATTATCTGCTACAGGAGCTGGTGCACAAGCTGTCCGAACAGGATTCTGTGTAGCTGATTGAGAACATCTTTGGTTTGTAAATTTGATTTGGGTAGTATTGTTCTCAATCGATTATGTAATAGGTTGAACTTGATATAATTAACATTCTCCAATATACAGGTTCTTAAATTACTAATGTATTTACATAAAAATCATTAACATTCTCCAATATACAGAGTTGTGTTGACCGAATATAATACTACTTCCTCCGTCCCACATTAAGTGTCCATAATAGAATCTTGGGATGTCCCAAATTAAGTGTCCAGGGAATATTTCAACCAATGAGAAGAGACTTTAGTGGGTAATAGTGATATTTGATTGGTGGAGAGTGTAGTTAGTGGAATTTCCTAAAACTTTGTGCATTTGAAAAGTGGACACTTAACATGGGACGGAGGGAGTACTTCATGCTTCATTCCCTAATATTCTGTGAACCTTCATGTCATTTCTTTCATTTCCTGAAGCATGTAACCTATACTTTGGATCAAAAGATGTATATGTAACGTATTTTTCATCAATGTAACCTATATTTTGGTCTTTTATAAACATACATCAATACTACACTCCTGCAGCAACGCGCGGGTTTCCCGCTTGTTGATTTTAATCTACATTTCAACCTCAAAATTTTTGTTCCATGATCACATTCATATTTTCACCAAAAATCGTTAAAACTTTGTGTGCGCTGATATTGACATTTCAGTTTTAGTTGGATAAATTTGACGTGCTTCAAAGAACACAACCCATCGTTGCTCGGTTACATTGCCACTAAAATGAAACTATTCGGTTCCAATTTAAGATAAACACTTGGATGGGCTTTGGCTATATAATCAAAATCACGAGCTTCGTACAAAAGCTTAATATTTAGGCAGTGTCTTGGTAATATTTAGCAATGATTTAATAATAAAGTCTCTATATAAAGAAGAAGACGAAAAGAAAAAAGAAACGAGACTTGTGACTTATGATTGGGTTTAATAGTTTTCTTCTTAATGAATAACATGTTCATATCTAGTACCAAAATTTGTTGCTAGGCGCGACATATTTGCTTTGTTTAAGGCTGCCCACAGTAAGGTCAGTCGAGCATGGGTCGACCGATTCATGATTCGGTCGTCCTTGCTGTGGCCATTCGGTCGGAGGAGGGAAGTGATCGAGTACACGACCAATAGTCACTATTTTTTTTTTTTTCTTTTTTTCTTTTCTTTTTTTTTTTTTTAATATTTTTTAATTCATTTTATATGTGTGTGTTTAATGTGTGTGTTGTTTTCAGCATAGGTTGAAGATGTGCATCAAAAACTTGTACAAAAGATATATATATGCAATTATTCACTTTGGAAGGAATATATATGCAAATTTACATTTTTTTTTTATTTTTTTATAATTGGTAAGTGTGTTTTGGGTTGTGAGCATGTGATTGTGACTTACGTTTTATTTATTTATTTATTTATTTTTAATTGGTAAGTGTGTTTTGGGTTGTGAGCATATGATTGTGACTTATGTTTATTATTATTATTATTATTTTTTTTTTTAACTTTAGTTTTGTAATTTTTTTTTAGATATTATTTGTAAAGTCTTTTATAAAAGAAGGAAAAAAACATGTAATGAAATTAAAATTTGTTAGTTGAAAAAAATAAATAAATAGATGAAGGTCGCCCTTACTGTGGCAAAAAATCGCATGTAGGTCGGCGAAAAGAGAAAGCTGATGTGACAGGTAAAATGATGGTCGCTGCTAGTCACTACTGTGACCAGCCTAACAGCCATATCATGAAACAGTAACAAGAAACAATATAACATTTTTTTCATTATCATTTAAATAAAATACAAAACAGTACATATTTTCGTGCCAAACAAGTTTAAAACACTGAACGCTATTTAGTACCGTAAAAAACTAGATGGCGGTTGAATAGTTTTTACCTTTTTAAATTATGGTCTTGAAACTTTATGTGAATTCAAACAATGGTAATGTATAATAACAAATGCACAACAATATGTAAAAGTAAACGCACAACAATAAGTAAGTAATAAAAAGATCAAACCAAGACACGAATGTTTATAGTGGTTCGGTAACGAAGCTTCTTTCCTCGCGTTACTCCACTCCCTGAGTATCCGACTCAAGAGTATCCTTTACTATGTCAACAAGCTCCCTTCTCGACGGAGGAAACCCTACGACGTCGCTTAGTAACAGAAGGTCGTTTCGGTCAAGTAACAGTAGGTCATTTTTAAATGAAAGTAGACTCAATTACCTTTAAAATATTTTAATTCAGTAAACTGTCCTTAATCTTACTTTAAGCTTAGCACAATAAGATATAAAAATTGAGTAAACTGTCCTTAATCTTACTTTAAGGCTTATGTCCGTAGGAGTCGTGTTACTCAATTACCTTGAAAAGTCATATAAAATCTACTTTCGTTTTTAATTCAGTAAACTGTCAACAAGACTTACTTACACCATCTCTTGCATAAAATGCCATGAATCAACCTCATCAAATAACAAGTATAAACCTTTGCATACCTTACTAAACCCTCAACTAATCTAGTCACGTTCTTGGCTAGTTATACCAAACTAGCCCTTAATCTTACTTTAAGCTTAGCACAATAAGCCAACATCTACTAAAGCCCTTACACCATCCATCACATAACACAAACATGTGGCGCATAACACTTAATATGATAAATTCAATACAATAACACATTATCATCATTTTACTTACCTCTCATCCAAGCTAATAATACCAAGAACACTATCATCATCAATTCCTTGGTTCCTACTCAAAAATCACCATAAACACCTATTATTACAAATTTGCAATACAATCTAACAAGGGTTTACACAACCCATCATCATCTCTAGTCGTCATATGATCATACCTTGACCATATGATGAAACCAAATTAAACATAAACTAATATAGAGACATAAGCCTTAAATCCTTTATCATCTTTAATTTAGGTCAAAACTCCTTTTACCAAAATCCTCAATTGGGTGTATGAACCTAACTCCAAAATCATCAATTAACTCAAGGAATATGATACTTATTGTTAGGATTCGACACACGGTTAAGGTGGTTAAACCTTTTGTACTTTGTGTATATGATATATTGAGTTTATATGATTAAGAATGCGGAATCTACTTAATCACACTTAGAAGGTTATTTGTGTTATGGAAATGGAACGTTTATATTTGTTATTGAACAAGGAACAATGAAAGATTAACACCAAACGATTCAATATTATTAAAATAATAATACGAGTGATCTTGAGTTATCACTAGGGTTACAACCTTGAATCTTAAGTTTTTCTTACTTGTGATATTTTTTGTGTTTTGTTCTAATAGTTGTTGAAAAGTTCTAAGTATTCAGCAACCACCCATAATATCTAGTCTAAGATCTTCTTTTATAGTCCAAGAAGATCTTTACAATATTGCTTAAAGTCTTGATAAACTACTTGCTATGATAATACGTGTGTCAGTCAATAAGATACAACTTGTATCTTTGTTTACAACTTTGTTTGACTGATCAAGTATCTAGATATTATCTAAAGAATACAAGTGACTTATATACAGATAATATCTTCTTCGATCTTATCCTTCTAGCAGCAGAATACGTGTATAGTTATCTCTTAAGCAGCAGGATTACTAACACTAGCAGCAGTATCATAATACTATCAGCAGGAACACTCAGCAGCAGAATCAATACACTAGCAGTAGAAACAGATACACTACCAGCATCAATGAAACTTTGCACTACCAGCAGAAACTAATATACTACCAGCAGAAACATACTTAGAGAATTTCCCAATTCTTGAACTTCAGAATATTTAATTCCCAACAATCCTCCCCTAAACATGTGAATTCTTTCCAACATGTTTCTTTGAATTAAATGAGGAATTGTGAAGATCTTTCAAACACTTCATAGTCAGACCCTTGATCTGAACTTTCTTCTATTCTGAACTCATCTGCTTTCTTTTGACTTTAACAATATCAACACACATCTTAAATACTGACCTAAAGATGGTGCAACTTCCTTGGATGGAGGAATTATAAGAGGCAATGATGCTGTGTATCTTGGATGCTTGTTTCAACAAGTGAAATCATCTATCAGCATGTCTTTGCAAGAGATGAACAAACATGGTAAACTGAAATTGAAACTTTTCTTCGTTTGACCTAGATAGAACTTTCTCCTTTAGTTTTGTTCTTGACATTTTCAACCTCCATGTCATCATCTTGTATGCTCTTGTCTTTTCCTCCCTTTCATTGGTTAAACTTCCTTCTTTGGGATTTATTTCCTCCTTTGTTTGGAAGATCTCTCACAATGTATCTCTCCCCATCATCTGAGCTATCAATTAGAACTTGTTATCAGACAATGTTGTACATGTAGCCATCAATTCCTTAAGAGTTTAATTTGCTTCCCTCATCACTTCTAGGTGTGTTAACTCCTATGAGAGGTGATTCATTGGACAATTGACTCATGGTCCATCAATGGATGGTTTTTCTGAGTCCTTTGAAAAAACAAAAACTTTTTAAGAAATTATTTGACTTAGCAGTATGCAAATGATTTTATTATGAAAAATCATACTGCTTCCAACCATTTTGAAAGGATTAAGTGTATAACAGACACTTAATCAAAATTTCGGTTTAAAGCAACCTCTGGTTGTGTGAGAACCAATGTTTTTCAGTTATAAATAACTGCCTGTGTAAAGATAAACTATTCAAAAGTCTTTCTTTTGACAGGATTTCCAGCTCATAGCAATTGTTGCCTCTAACACAAGTGTTAGATTCACTTTTACTAGCTATTCTTTCTATCAGATGTCCTTAGACTTGCTCATTATACTTAAAAGTATAAAATGATAGAAAGTGAGTTGAGTCAGTTACTATCTGACCAACTAAGTCATCAATTTAAAGTGAAATTTCATAATCAGGTTTCAAGAAAGAAGTTTTAAGGAGATTTAAATTCCCAAACTCTTTCTATCATGAACCTATTATGTCAGCAACTAGTATCTCCATTCTGCTGCTCACATATTTCACTTGAAAATATCCTTTTGTGTTCACATGATCATACCTGAAATTGTTAGTCTAAAACCAAAAGAACAATGTACAGAGTACTTGTCTTGTATTAGAATAATCATAGGACTAACTGTATGAATAACACAAATTAAATTTGTACTAGCAGCACAAACTTTTGTAATAGCAGTAGTATCTTTTAAAGCCGGCAGCACAAACAAAAATTTATTTACAAAAACACAAAGTTTAAAATTATTGAGGATTAAGCATTCCAATACTTGCTACCAAGTACTGAAACCTTCCAACATCAAAAGCTTTGGTTAGCAGATCTGCAAAATTGAATTCTGAAGCAATTTTATGAACTTGAATTAATCTTTTCTCATTGCAGTCTCTTATAAAGTGATGTCTAATTTCAATGTGTTTTGTTTTAGAATGTTGCACTGGATTTTTAATAATACAAATTGTACTACTATTATCAATATGAATAACAGTGTTCATGAAATTGTACCCATAGTCAAGAAGTTGGTTTTGAAGCCATAAGACTTGAGCACAGCAACTTGCAGCAGCTACATATTCAGCTTCAGTTGTTGAAGTAGCCACAGTTGTTTGCTTCTTACACTGCCATGAGATAAGTCTACACCCAAGGAATTGACATCCTCCAGTTGTTAACTTTCTGTCCAAGCTAGCACCAGCATAATCACTATCCGAAAATGCTACCAAATCAAAAGGTGATTCCCTTGAATACCATAGACCCAACCTAGGTTGACCCTTGAGATATCTAAAAATCCTCTTGACTGCTGTTAAATGAGAAACCTTTGGAGTTACTTGAAATCTTGCACAAGCACAAACAGAGAACATGATGTCAGGTCTTGATGATGTGAGATACATCAAAGATCCTATCATAGATCTGTATGTGTGTACATCCACATTTTCTCCATCCAAATCTTTTGGAAGTTGTTTCTCAGAATCCATTGGTGTGCTTGCCATTTTTGAATCAGCAAAGTTGAACTTTCTAAGTATTTCAGCAACATATTTATCTTGACAAATAAATATGCCTTTATATGACTGTTTAACTTACAAACCCAAAAAGAATGGAAGTTCCCCCATGGAACTCATCTGAAACTTATCATGCATAAGCTTCTCAATCTCCAAACACATCTCCTTCCTTGTAGATCCAAAGATAATGTCATCCACATACACCTGTACTAAAAAAAGATCCTTCTTGTGCTGTTTGATGAAAAGTGTCTGATCAATCTTTCCTCTTTGAAATCCATTTGCTTTTAAATAGGAAGCAAGTGTTTCATACCAAGCTCTTGGTGCCTGATGAAGGCCATAAAGAGCCTTAACTACTTTGTACACTTTTTCTGGATGGTCAGGATCAATGAACCCTGGAGGTTGTGAGACATACACCTCTTCTTCAATTGTGCCATATAGAAATGCACTATTGACATCCATTTGATAAACTGTGAAGCCTAAAAATGAAGCATAAGCTAAGAAAAGCCTAATTGCCTCAAGTCTTGCTACTGGAGCAAAAACTTCATCATAGTCTATTCCTTCTTGTTGTGTGTACCCTTGGGATACTAATCTAGCCTTATTCCTAATCACTATGCCCCTTTCATCCCTTTTATTCTTGAAAACCCATCTAGTGCCAATTACCTTTGCATTCTTAGGTAAATCAACTAGCACCCAAACTTTCTGAATCTTGAACTGAAGAAGCTCCTCTTGCATAGCTTCTACCCAGCTTGAATCATCTAAGGCTTTCAGAATGTTCTTTGGTTGAGCTTGTGAGAGAAAACATACAAACAAGCAAGAGTTTGAAAACTCATGATGCTTTGAAGCATAAAGGGCATCAAGAAGCCCTTGTTGGTCTGAAGACATCAGTTGTTGTCTTGTCTTCACACCTGATTGTACATCTCCAATCACATTATCTAGGGAGTGGACTTTGTGAATTCTTGTTTGTGGAGTAGAAGGAACTTGATAATTTGATGGAAGATTATTGAAATCCCCCTCACTGTCTGAGAATTCTGCTTCTTTCGTTTCTGAAGGGCCAGCAGCAGAATCATTTGGCCTAGCAGCAGGAACATTAAGCCTAGCAGCAGAATCAACAGCAGAAACAATTTGTTGTTCCTGAGTTCCATCTTCTTTCCTTTCATATTCAACACCTTCTTTAGCTTTGCCAGAAGAAGATTCATCAGTTGTTGAAGTTGATTCCACATTTGTACTTGACCATATTGGCATCCAAACATGATCTTGGTTTGTCTCCTTTTCTAACCTTGCCTCATCTGTTGCTTGTGAACCTGAAAAATCATTAGTTTTTGCAACAAAAGGCACATAATTCATTGATTTGGTTAGAGTTTCAAGATCAAATAGCCATTTTGGTCCTTGACCTTCTACATTGGATTTATCTTCCAAAAACTCCACATGTAGATTTTCCTCTACAATCATAGTTCTTGTGTTGTATACTCTAAATGCTTTGCTATTAAGAGAATATCCAACAAAGAAACCTTCATCTGCTTTACCATCGAATTTTCTTAAATGGTCTAAGGTATTGAGAATTGTCACATGACATCCAAAAGGTCTAAGAAATCCTATTGCAGGAGTTCTACCTCTAAAAAGTTCATATGATGTCTTATTGTGAGGCTGTATAACTAAAGCTTTATTTTGAACATAGCAAGCAGTGTTGACTGCTTCAGCCCAAAAAGTTATAGGTAGCTTAGAATCAGCTAACATAGTTCTAGCAGCTTCAATTAGTGTTCTATTCTTTCTCTCAACAACACCATTCTGTTGTGGAGTTCTAGCAACACTAAATTCTCTCCTAATACCTTTTTGTTTGCAGAAATCATCCATAACTCTATTTTTAAACTCAGTCCCATTATCACATCTAATGACTTTCACTTTCTTGTCTACTTGGTTTTCTATCTGTGTAATGAAAGTCTTAAGGATGCTTGAAGTTTCATCCTTAGAACCTAAAAAGAAAACCCATGTAAATCTGGTATAGTCATCAATTATAACAAGACAATATCTCTTATGCATTATACTACTTACTGAAACAGGTCCAAATAAGTCCATATGAAGCATAGACAATGATTGATTGATAGAGTTAAAAATTTTGGGCTTACAAGTGGCTTTGTGTTGTTTGCCTTTAAGACAAGCAATGCATGTTTGATCATTTTCAAATCTTTTGTGAGGTAAACCTCTTACCAAACCATTCTTAACAATCTGATTTATGGTTTTGAAATTAATATGACCAAGCCTTCTATGCCATTTCATTGATTCATCCAATGTGGCTTTTGCAACAAGACAAGTTAAATCCTTTTTAGGAACAATGTTCTTCATGTCAACACTGTACATATTGCCCTTTCTAGGAATTTTAAGAAGTACTTGACTTTCATCAGGCATCTTAAAATCAGGAGAAAGTACAAGACATTCAGTATCACAGAAAAGAACATTTTTCTTTTTGTCACACATTTGTGAGACACTAAAAAGATTATAATTTAGCTCTTTTACATAGAACACATCTTCAAAATCTAAATTTCCAGTTTTAATGGTACCTTTACCGGAAATTTTGCCACCAACACCTCCTCCAAAGGTAACATAGCCACCATCTAATGTTTGAAAATCAGAAAGATATGACTTGTTGCCTGTCATGTGCCTAGAACATCCACTATCTGAGTATCCTTGATCCTCTTGTTGATCAATTGAATGTTCCTGCACATAAATGAGAAGTATTAGTTTCTTTTGGGGACCCAAGCCATTACTGACTTGGATCTGCCTCTTGCATCAATATAATTTAATCTTTTAAGGACAGTTGATGCAACATTGGATTTAAGAATCCAACATGCTGAGGCCTTAACAGCATTTGCCCTGTTTCCCTTAGCAGCAGAATGAACTGATTGCTTAGCAGCAGGAACTGCTAGCTTTTCAGTTCTACTCTTTGGTTTTCAAACTTGTTTTTGAACCACTGCTTTTGTTTGAATGGGCCTTAGAATAGTCTTTGGTGTATGTTTGAAAAATGTTTTTGCACTCTTAGCTGTTGATTTTGGGTTAACAGTCATAAATGGTCAAGCAGCAGGAACAATTAGTCTAGCAGCAGAAACCATTTGTTTACCAGCAGGATCTGTGTTTGAGATAGACTTGTTTGAGACTGTTCTGGGTTTTGTTCTATTAACACTAGAACTAGAGTGAAAGTGAGTTTGAGGAGTTTGCCTTTTGAAATTCACCCTATTGTTTTCATACCCAGTTACCCAATGGTTGCAGAAAGCTGCAAGATGGTCAAAACTACCACATGTGTAACAAGCTTTGTTATAAAAAGCAAAGTCATCACCTAGTTGATGAGACTTGAGGTTATTCCAATTCCATTGGTTACCTCTAGGCTTGTTGGTGGTTCTATATTGCTCACAATATCTAACTGGTTGCCTAACATACTTAATGTTTGATTTAGGCTTATCAGTATTGTGTTTGACTATCTTAGGAACACTTGTTCCTACTTTCTTAACCACTTCAGGTTTAGACATAACCTGTTCTTCTTCATCACTATCAGTTGTACTATCCTCAACAACTATAGCATCTCCTTTCTTAACAAAGGACACCTTGTCCTGATAAAGTAAAGTTTTATCTAAACTTTCACTTACTTTTTCTATCTTAGGACTCTTAGTGGCCTTAGAACCATATTCCATTATTGGTTCTTGAAACTCAGCAAAACCTGTGTGTGCTAGGTCAACACCTGGAGGTGAAGGAACACCTCTATATGGTGGAGGAACAGATTTGTATCCTAAACTAGACTTAGCTTTATCGATTACTTGAGCTTCCCAAATCTTATTCATTCCTTCTGAGGCATGAGCTAAAGCATCTACAGTTATCTTAACATTTTCAGTTTTATTATTGGCTTCAGCTAATTGTTTACTTTGACTAGCAAGTATTTCATCTCTAAATGCTATGCCTCTATGTAGAGCATTTAAATCATCAGTAAACTTAGATTCATTACCTTGAAAATGTGCAATTTGTTTTTCAAGTACACCTATAGCTCTTTTATGATTACTTAAATTGGCTAAGGCAATAATTAGTTCTTCTCGCCTATTATCAGCTTTTCTTTTAAGTTCTTCATTATCTTTAAGAGCAGAACATGATTCAGAACATTTGGTTATGGAATTTACCTCTGAATCAGAGAAGGCCATTAGAGCAGTCTCAGTGGCCACAAGAGCAGCATTTGTTGGTGCTTCCTCTTCATCAGCCATGAAGCTCCAGTCATACTTAACCCCATCTATGGCTAGCATAGCCCTTGGTTCTTCAACTGTGACTTCCTTCTTTTACTCTTGCCTATACCATGTGCTTCTATTATCTTGCTTCCTTGGGTTTCTACATTCTTTAGCGAAGTGTCCTAACCTGTGACAATTGAAACACTCCACTTTCTTCTTATCAAACCCAGCAGTTTCATTACCATCAATGGTAATCTGCTTACTAGTTCTCTGCCAGAACTACTTAGCCCTCATGCTAAGCAAAGCAACCTGCCATTTGATGTCCATCTCTTCCAAATCATTATCATCCAACTGATCAAGATCTTCATGAATTAGAGGAGAACCACTAGTTTGACTAGACATGAATACATAAAACGATGGATCTCCAAGTCCAGCAACATTCTTCTGTGAACTAGTAGAAGGACCACCATATGTAGCAATAGAAACACCTTCAACTTCATCTACCTCTTCTGACTTACTAATACTAGGAGATGACAAGAGTGCCACATTCCCAGAACTAGTACTATAGATTCCAGACTTCTTTAAACTTTGTTCAACAATTTTGAAGTTATTGAACAAATCATTGAGTTTCATGGTTTCAATATCTGGCTTGTTCATCCAGAAAACCACATGAGTATGGAACTCATCAGGTAGACTTCTCAAAAACTTCATGTTGAGATCTTCCTTTGCTATCTCAACACTCAATACACTTAGCTGACTGACAAGCTTGTGTAATCTAGAAAACAACTTATCAAGAGATTCATTGCTATTTGAACTGAAATTTTCAAATTGTTGTTTCAGCAATGTCTTTTGTGTTTTCTTGGTAGTTTCATTACCACCAAACCATGCACAAATCTCTTCAAAAAGAGTTTTTGCATCTGGATACTTGCTAAAGGATAGCATCTATTCACCAGGAATGGTCATAAGCAACAAGTTTCTTGCTTTTTGATCATTTCTCTTCTATATCCTTTCTTCATTTGAAACTGGTCCAGTATTTCTTTGTCTTACTGTTTTGCCGTCAATGATAACACCTGAATAGCCTAGTGAAAAAGAATCACCATATGTAATGATATCCCAGATAGCATAATCTTGAACCATAAAATATTGCTCAATTCTCAACCTCTATACCTCAAACTCATTTTGTTTGATCATGGGCAACTTTGCAGCAACATTTGTTTCAGTATCCTGAACATCCATTTCTTAAGCTTCTTCTTCTAAATCAACTATATCAGCCTAGGCTCTGATACCACTTGTTAGGATTCGACACACGGTTAAGGTGGTTAAACCTTTTGTACTTTGTGTATATGATATATTGAGTTTATATGATTAAGAATGCGGAATCTACTTAATCACACTTAGAAGGTTATTTGTGTTATGGAAATGAAACGTTTATATTTGTTATTGAACAAGGAACAATGAAATATTAACACCAAACGATTCAATATTATTAAGATAATAATACGAGTGATCTTGAGTTATCACTAGGGTTACAACCTTGAATCTTAAGTTTTTCTTACTTGTGATATTTTTTGTGTTTTGTTCTAATAGTTGTTGAAAAGTTCTAAGTATTCAGCAACCACACATAATATTTAGTCTAAGATCTTCTTTTATAGTCCAAGAAGATCTTTACAATATTGCTTAAAGTCTTGATAAACTACTTGCTATGATAATACGTGTGTCAGTCAATAAGATACAACTTGTATCTTTGTTTACAACTTTGTTTGACTGATCAAGTATCTAGATATTATCTAAAGTATACAAGTATACAGATAATATCTTCTTTGATCTTATCCTTCTAGCAGCAGAATACGTGTATAGTTATCTCTTAAGCAGCAGGATTACTAACACTAGCAGCAGTATCATAATACTATCAGCAGGAACACTCAGCAGCAGAATCAATACACTAGCAGTAGAAACAGATACACTACCAGCAGCAATGAAACTTTGCACTACCAGCAGAAACTAATATACTACCAGCAGAAACGTACTTAGAGAATTTCCCAATTCTTGAACTTCAGAATATTTAATTCCTAACACTTACTTATGGGAGGATCATAGGCTTATTGATAAACACACTATTTCTTTACTAATTGATCTTCAAAACTCCATGGTTTTTCTTCCCTTTTGTCTTTGGTTCGTTAGCTCCCACAACACACACAAACTAGAACTTAACTTTGGTCATATGGCAATAGTAGTCCCTCAAGCTTTCTTTTCTTATAATTTAGCCACATTAAACATTTCAAAATATAAGGTTTACACATTTGACTTATGGTTTGACTAACAAGCTTGACTTCAACATAAAACATTGAGGTTAATCATGCTTATTAACGAATACTCGCTATGAGATATAAGAATTGCCAGACTGAGGTAAATTAGTTATAAATGAGCTCAATAACAAGCTTATTAACGAGCTCAAAATAGATATATTAGGAGCCGAGATCGAGCCAAGCTCTAAATTTCATTGTCAAATCGTATAAATGAGCCGAACTCGAGCTGATCCCAAGCCTTTATAACATATCACGAGCCGAGCTCGAGCTTAGAAAATAAGGCTCGAAATGAGCCAAGCTCGAGCTTTACAAAACTTAATCGAGCCGAGCTCGAGCTCTGGCAGGCTCGGGCTCGGCTCGCCTTGTTTCCACCCCTACTAGTATCTCTTTTATGAAATAACTCCGTGACTTATGATTGTTTGATTCTACTGCCGAAGATATTTCTTGATTATGTAATGCATACAAGGTAGTATTTGTGAAAATGCAGCATTGTGTTTTGGTCTTTTTTTTTTTTTTTTTTTTTTTTTTTTTTTTTTTTTTTTTTTTTTTAAGCTTAACAAGAACCATATATGATATATGAAATATAATGAATGTGATATGCAATTTATAAACAATGCTAGGTTTTGGCTTACGTCAATGCATTATCAGAATACGGAGTAGTATTTTTTATACTCATTCTTAATGTTTATACGGATACGAATAAGAAAACAGGAACTACGTACATGTAAACCATATAAAATTATACTATACAATTTGATTCAATGATACATATTTCACGATTTGCGTTGTTTTTTCTCGGTTCATCAAATCGAATTGTGAATGAGTTTTACAGCTATGTTTCGTGAAGTGAAAACAGAGACAAGTAATTTATATTTTAGTTACGTAAATTCGAATATCAAGCATTGGTAATCGACATAATCTACATCTATACCTTATTCACACAATCTTTTCGCTGAATTGATCTTTAAAGTATTTATACCTTCATATTGCTGTAACTTTTGTACTTCATTTGTGTTCAAGCACATCCCCCAGATGCAAATCCTACATTTCCTGCATCCACATCGTACACAACCTGTATTGTCTTTTGTTGAACATTCCCGAATATACCTATATCTGAATCATCCCCATTTCCGGCAAAAGCTAAGCACACTTGACTTGCACTTAAAGCGTAAAAGATCCCTTGAGGTGCAATGTCAAGCTCTATGTTTCCACTCCAAAGGAAGCTTATTTTTGGTATGGTAACTGTGGTATAATTGCTAAAATCATAACATGTATCAAGTAAAGATGATGCTTTAGTCAAGGGGTATTTTGTCATTTGTGCTCTGAATTCCTTACTTAGAGCCGAATAAGCTGTAGGAGGAAGCCTTGTGATAACGGTTCCTGAATCTATGATCATACCAGATGTTGAAAACACTGATGGGCTTATTGGTAGTTGAGTTCCACCAACGTATATATAATTAAGATCAAGACCATAGAAAGAGTCCCCTTGTGAGGTTGATAGTGGCGTGTACTTAACTCCACTTGCATCCCCACTACTTTCGAATGTTAAGTAGCCTGTAGAGCTAACCGTTGATGGGAGACAATAAGAGAAAACTTTCCCATATTTCTCAGCGGCCTGTGACACTATGGATAGCTTGTCTCGCCCAAGTCCTATTAACCCAGCACTGCCACTGAAGAGTCCTTGGTTGTTTTGCCCACACCCAAAATAAAAATTATCAATTACATCGTCTGAAGTCAAGGTAAGCTTATCCGTTGCAAAAAATCCATCCGAGAAAGATCGGTCTCCATATTGAATACTATAGTTACATGTCGATGAGCTGCATCCGGGTGTGTTCCCGGTTGCAGAAATGAGACCTGAACATTCAGTCGAAGTGCATGAAATATTCATATAGGTGGTTGATTCAGATGGTTCAAATATGGGCTCTTGTTGGCTATAGCATGACACGACGCATGGTTGGCATTGGATCCAAGTAAGATCACTTCCTGTATCGAAAGTGAGTGACATGTCTTTTTTGGGTGTACCTAATCCAGCAGTCACAATGTAATTAGCCGATCCGATGATTTCACCGGATTTTGCAGGAAGAGTGGCTTTAGAGCTCAGTGTATCCTTTTTCCCTTTGTTGAAGGTTAACCTAGCCCTGATCGAGTGAACTCTCGATTCATCATTGGTGAAGATTTCTTCTGCAGTCAACGGTTTTATTACGTCTTCACTGAACTTAGAACATGGTCCATGTTTGTGAACTACTTCCAATGATCCCTTTCTCTTGTCACCTAATTATATATATTTAGATCTATTTTAGTTACTGTAACAGAAAGTTAAAATCATATTGCATACTCAGTAGGGTAAATCCTAAAATGGTATTATGACAAACAAAATGTATCGGGTTATATATCAGATTGTTTCCTGACTTCAAACCACATAACTTTTACTTTGAAATCTTTGGTCTAAGCGAGTTACATGAAATTATAAAAAAAAAAAAAAAAAAAAAAAAAAAAAAAAAAAGAAAAAAAAAACAAACTTCAAATGAAATCAGATTATACTCAACCAATCTATGTTGCCTAAACTCCATAAGACAATCAAACCAACCTTCGTCGTAGGTTTAATTCAGTTATGCTAGCACCGGGTTTAGTATCAGTTTAGAATAAGATACAATCTGCTAGTTATGTATATATGTGCAAATTAACATCGATTAATATATTCTATTTTGTCTCAGATGGTTATCGTGAAGCTAATCAAACAAGTAGTACGTTTATGATTGTGACTCGTGTAAGTTTTGTGGATATAAATTAATATACGTATGACCGGATTCGAACATGAGACTTCGGGATTGCACACTTTACGTATGAGATTCAATGTTCATATAATTAATATAAAATGTTATATTAATTATTAAATCACAATAATACTTAACGGGCGTTAGTATTTAACGGAGTTTAGTTAACGGTCGTTATATACTAACTTAAAGGAGTAGAGATGAAATTAGAGGTCAAGATGGTTCCAGAATCACTTTAGGGATGAGGGGCCGATCGGTTGGGTTTGTGAAACCCAATCCCACCCTAACTTGGTCACCAAGTTTACATTAGTATAAATACAAAGGCTTTGTGTTCATTCTAATTAATCTTGGATCACCAAATAACCCTAACTTCTCTTCTCCTCTCCTCCTTTGTGCTTGGCCGATTCGTTCCACCCTAAACCTCTAGGGTTTCGATTTTGCTAAGCTCAACTAAAGTGTTTAGGTTGTTTTGTGATTCAAGAACCTAGCTTTTTTCTTTGAATCGTTAGTAATACGTGTGTACAAGAACGAAGGACAAATACACTTGTGTTTGTGAATCACCTGGATCGACTTTTGGTGTAGTCGACTTTTACAAACCCTAAGTTTAGGGTTTATTGATTCTTGGTTAATTGTTTGCTTGGAATTGCTAAAAGGTACACGCTTTCTTTATGTTTTGGTTAACTAATTACAAGTATTGTTTCCTTCGCTTCCGCTATGTGTTTTGATGATGTTTAATTGTTTATGTATATTTATGAATGTCATGATGTTATAATTCCAACAACTTGATGCCATGAAATCAAGACCAAGTAAGAACGAGTAGGACGTTTATGATTGCAAACAAAACCAAACCAAACAAAAACAACTTACTCACACCTATTCTATGAATAAAAGGTAGGAAACTTTCGATGTGAATCTTCAATAAAACTAAAGCACAAAACAAAATAAATACTGGACTAGTGACATTATATATTGGTCATGTGTTTCTACATTTCTAAAAGTGTTGATAAATAAATGTAAGATCGAGGTTTTTTCATGTTTAGAGGGTTTTATGTCCATCTCTCAATTTAAAAAGTTTGATACACGTACAAAATAAAAATTGTCGTAAACATACAATGTCGTGTCACGGGATCTACTTATTGTAAGAACTACATGAATCTTATGAAAATACAGAAAGAGCCGAAATGTTGATTAAATGGATGATTAAGACAAAATATGACAACATAAATGCTAAAAAAGTTGTCATATTTGACATGTTATTTTGTAAAAAAAAAAAAAAAAAAAAAAAAAAAAAAAAAAAAAAAATCCTTCCCAGCAAAAGATATTTATATTGTTTTTGAAGATGATGGTTTTGAATATATAAAAATATATACAGATGATTGTTATAAATTAAATACTCCGTAAATATGAACCTTTCACGTAAAACCAAAATCATCATTAGTTTTGGTTTTACGCAAAAAGTTCATGAAAATAAATCGTACATGTCAAAGTATGAAGATTTTTACATGATTTAAAAAGCATGAAAACGTGTAATTTTTGAATACCTTAATTTATATAATAAATGTCATATATATTATTAATCATATATTGCAAGAACTAATTTATATTTCTCTATATTCACACGTTATATAATATTTGACGAATATTATACAACTTTTACTAATTAGCAAGTATCCTTAACCGTCAATCATCACAACCTTGTAATACTACTGACTACCGTTTTTTTATCGTCATTACATCGTGATGCATATGTACTTGACATTTTAATATGAAATAGTTTGCGATAGCCATGCGTAAAATCACGAAAAACATACAATCAAAAAATATTGCTCGCCAAAAACTTTGATTCCAGGATACCCGGCGCCGCAACACGCGGGTACCTTGCTGGTATAAATTATCACTTCGAGCGTCAAGTTTGATATGAACTTTTTTTCAACTAATATATATCCATTACTTAAGAACTAAAAAAAAAAAAAAAAAAAAAAAAAAAAAAAAAAAAAAAAAGAGTCCAATCTACACATTCTTAAAAGTGTGTAAAACTTTATTAGTTTTCAAATCTTAATAATATGTAAAAATTGTTTACATTAATAAGTTTGAAAAAAATATTAAACAATAAATTTTTTACACATTTAAATGTATAAAAAAAAAGGTTCACTCTATTACGTGTAAGATTTCGCCACACTCCTCTGTGTGAAAATTAACTGTAACAACCAATTTCTACACACTTAAGAAAATGTTTAGAAATTGAGTGTTACAAATGACTTTCACCTATGAGTGTGAAAATTTCTTATATTTATGCACATTTAAATGCGTGAATTTTTTTTATACAAATTTAAGTATGAAACTTAAATTTATTTACATTTTTTTCACACTTATAAATGTAGCTAATTTTGACACATTATTAAGTGTTAATAGATTAGTAAAGTTTTGCCCATATTTTGAAATTGTGGTAAAAAAATGTGTAGATTGTATTATTTTTTCGTAGTGAAGTTATTAGCAATTATAACCTATAACTTAATTAATTGATAAATTTGGTATTTAACCAGTAAATTCAGGTATCTATACAACATTTCTAAATGCATGCTTATGTACATATACCTAAACGAGTGGATATATACACTCTATCAAATGATAAAACTTGAAATGTATAACAAAATATCTTAATTATAAGTTTAAGTTTAATTAACATCAATATATTTCGAATATTGTGTGTGTGAATGAAACCCCACCAACCAGTTTCCATCATGTTTCTCTTAGTTGGGTAATAAAAGTGTGTGGTCGAAGAATTTGTAAGATTTGGTGTGGACATCCATGGTCCCTAAGTCCCGATAAACTATCCTCCTAGCGGTGGTTGCCTTAGCTATCTTGGGGTCAAATTCTTTTTGGCTTTCATTTCTTGCATGAAAGTGATTTTGAAGAAGACTTGTGTTGGATTGTAGAGGCTAATGGAACTCAAGAATACCTTGCAGAAGCCTTTGTTAGGCTTCGACAGGAGAGCGAGAGAGGGTAGGCTCTATTCGTGGGTCTGCAGCAGCAGAGCCCTCTTGGGCTGTAAATATTATGGGCTTGGGTCCATATGTAAGTTGAAGCCCAAGATTCTTATCTTGTGAAGAAAGTTAGGTTTTAGTTGTCCACCCTTATATATATATTGTTGCATAACACTTTTGAGTTTTTATAAAACTTTTGTTGGTGTATAAAACTTTTGTGAAAGAAGTTTTTCGGATTTTGAGTTTTTATACTTTTTTTTAAGAGTAAACTCCAAAATACATCCCTGTCGTTTGCCGAATTTCGCATCATACATCCAAATCTTTTTTTTCTAACATATACATCCAAAAGTTAGTAAAAGTCAAACACAATACATCCTCCGTTAAAATAAGGTCAAACGGCACAAACGATTTCTCCGTTATCTCCTAACGAGATAGAAAATGTTTACACCGTTAGTCCTCTGGGTTAACTCTATTGGCACCGTTAGTCCTTTTTTACGTTTTCGTTTTTTTTTTTAAGTTTTCGTCCTTTTTTTTACGTTTTCGTCCGTTTTTTTACGTTTTTGTCCGTTTGGTTTCAAGGATTGACTTAATCAGCTGACTCGAATCATTCGAAAAATTTATAAAAATTCGAAAAAACTTATAAAAATTCGAAAAAATTCGAAAAATTTATAAAAATTGGAAAAAATTTATAAAAAATCGAAAAATTTTATAAAAATTCGAAAAAATTTATAAAAATTCACAAAATTTGTAAAAATTCAAAAAAATTTTAAAAATTCGAAAAAATTTATAAAAATTCAAAAAATATGTAAAAATTCAAAAAAATTTAAAAAATTCGAAAAAATTTATAAAAATTCAAAAAATTTGTAAAGATTCAAAAAAATTTAAAAAATTCGAAAAAATTTATAAAAATTAAAAAAAAATTTAAAAATTCGAAAAAAATTTATAAAAATTCAAAAGAAATTTAAAAATTCAAAAAAATTTAAAAATTCGAAAAAATTTAAAAATTCGAAAAATCTTATAAAAATTCGAAAAATTTATAAAAATTCAAAAAATTTGAAAAAACCTATAAAAATTCGAAAAAATTTATAAAAATTCAAAATTTTTTTAAAAATTCGAAAAATTTATTAAAATTCGAAAAAATTAATAAAAATTCGAAATTTTTTTTAAAATTCGAAAAAATTTTAAAATTAATAAAAATTCTAAAAATTTCTTGAATTCGAAAAATTTGAATTTTTTATATTTTTTGAATTTTTTCAAAAAAATTTTAATTTTTACATTTTTTCGATAAAAAATTTTAAAATTTTTTTTCGAATTTTTAATTTTTTTGAATTTTAATAAATTTTTTGAATTTTTATAAATTTTTTCGTAAATTTTTATAAATTTTTCTAAATTTTATAAGTTTTTTCGAATTTTTTGAATTTTTATAACATTTTTCTAATTTTTATAAGTTTTTTCTAATTTTTATAAATTTTTTCGAATTTTTATTTTTTTTCAATTTTTAAATTTTTGAATTTTATAATTTTTTAATTTTTATAATTTTTTGAATTTTTATAAATTTTCAATTTTTAATTTTTTCCCAATTTTTTAAATTTTTTATTAAATTTTTAATCAATTTTTGAATTTTATAAATTTTTTCGAATTTTTATAATAATTTTACGAAATTTTTTAATTTTAAACGTTTTTTCGAATTTTTTCGAATTTTTTATAAATTTTTCGAATGTTGATAATAATCAATTTTAATCAAATGACGAAAACTTAAAAAAACGGACGAAAATGTAAAAAAGGACTAACGGTGCAAATAGAGTTAACCCAGAGGACTAACGGTGTAAACATTTTCTATCTCGTTAGGAGATAACGGAGAAATGGTTTGCGCCGCTTGTCCTTATTTTAACGGAGGATGTATTGTGTTTGACTTTTACTAACTTTTGGATGTATATGTTAGAAAAAAAAGATTTGGATGTATGGTGCGAAATTCGGCAAACCACAGGGATGTATTTTGGAGTTTACTCTTTTTTTAATGCACAAAAAACGAACTTTGATGCGCAAAAAAATTTTGATGCACAAAATTTTCAACTTGTTTTAGTTAGATGCGCAATGTTATTTTGATTAAAAAGGTCAAAAGAACTTGGGTGCAAAAACGAATTTTTAATGCAAAAAAAAAAAACGATTTAATGCACAAACGTATTTTTCATAATTTTTTTGGGAAAAAATATCCACTTTTAGAAAAACTTCCTTCACAACTTTTTCATGCACCAGCATACCCGATTTTGCGGAAGTTTTTTGAAGTTTTTCGAGAAATTTTTTAAAAAAAACAATCTTTTTATGTAATGTACAGATATTTGTCTTTTTATTTGATCTTTATAATATATATATATATATATATATATATATATATATATATATATATATATATATATATATATATATATATATATATATATATATATATATATATATATATTATAGGGAGACTTTCTTGCAAGAACCATCTTATCTGCGAGAACTGACAGAACCACAAAAAACATACATGCACGCCTTTTAAAATAAAATAAAAATACATGCAAATCATCAATAATCGTAACTATCCACCTATGTTCTTCAACATCATCATGAACTCATCATCTTTTTTCACAAAAACCTTACACACGGCCGCAATATTGTCATTGCACGCCTTATAAGAACATACATGCACACCTTCAAAGAAAAATTTTGTATTTCAAATTTCTTATCAAATTTTTTAGAACAACAATATTTTTTTTAAAACATATATGTTGTTTTTAGAACATATATGCAAAAATACAATTATTGAAGGCGTGCATGTATATTTTTGGTGGTTCTGTCAGTTCTCGCAGATAAGATGGTTCTCGCAAAAGTCTCACTATATATATATATCGCAGTGTTGCAAAAATCGGCCGATTAATCGGCGATTCCAAGGTAATCGGCCCTGGAACTTGGAGAGAATTCCAAGGTAATCAGCCGAGTCAAGAAAATCGGCCGATTAATCGGTAAAAAATCGCTAATCGGCCCCGGACTGCCTCAGTACCGATTCACGATTTTTGCAACATTATATCGTATGTAATTGTAAACCACGGTACTTATGTGTTAGGGTTTGTACCCTGTACAGTTTGGCACAAAGCTTGTGCAGCACAAAGTTAAATAATATTCTCTCTCGTTCAAGAGTGGACTGACCACGATCACCTGGATCGTGGGAACCACTATAAATTCTCGAGTCATATTCTTCTTTTATTTCTTGTGATCTTTTAGCTTCACAATATGCTCTTACGGTGGTGGTTATACGAGGTGTTCGTGTGTTTGACTGTGTACGCTTACACGATTGTCTTGTTTGGGCTCATATTCATATCAAGTGTTATCTCATAGGGTGTCGGAGCTTGCTAAGGTGTTGTGTTAGGATCGTGGCTTCTCTCAACAAGTGGTATCAGAGCCACATTCGAGTACGATGGGAGCAATGGCAGAAGGCGGAATAACTAGATCTAAGATCAAGGTTGATGGCGTATTCTGGTTGTTAGGCTCTGCATGTCTGGAAGAGGCTGTGCTAGCTTAATAGAGGCTCTACTAGTAAGATTGTCATAGTGGCGGACCTTGAATTACTTAGGTAGTCTGTGTAGGTTGCAGAGATGGACTAAGGCTTACTTGGGTAGTCGATGTAGGCCAGGTTACAGAATGATAGCGTCATGGAAGAACAATTGGAACGACACATATTGGAATTGTTTACAAAAATGGCATAACAGAGTGTTAGGCTATGATTACAACGCCTTTGTAGGCTGCGATCATGAAGCCTGTACTGTGAAGGTTATCACAGATGGTTCTGAAGATGCAAAGGGTTGTGGTGGAGAGGCATATTGTAAATCCTGGTTTTAGGTTTTCGTTGTATCATTCCATGTGGTCCCGTGCATAGGAATGATGAAGAACTACAAGGTTCGCTCTTGGAAGGTACTGGAGGCAGTTGTGAAGGTTCTTGTGGCAGGTATTAAGGACATAGTCCTCAAGACTATCTCAGTTACTTTTTAGATCCTGAAGATTTGAAGGCTCTGTCATGATCTCAAAGAGGAACTTAACCTCTGTGGGGAAGTTTGATGATGAAGGGTACCATGTAGGCATTGATTGATCAGATGTGGCACGTGGTTAGAGGTGGTCGGGATATTGCTCGTGTATTAAATCGGGATACCTTATACTGGGTTGAGATTATGGTGTCGGAATGATTCCTGTGATGGAATGGTCAGGCAGGAATCTAATAGAAGGTGTCAATTGGGAGGCTGAAAGGTCGAACACTATTAGTGAGAGGCTCTGTAAAAGGCGTGATGAGAGGCTTCGTGAGGGACTTTGTCAGTGATTCTGTAAGAGGTTTTGCGAGAGGCTGTGAGCAGATGTATGCTCTGTGAGCAAGAATCCCTGAAAATTCGACATGGGAACTTCAAGTGTTCGATTTAGTAAGTCCCGACGTGCTTTCGTTTATTGTTGAGAGTTCGGGAACCGAGGAAAGTTTCAAAGATAGTGGGAGCTTTGGAAGCAATGGGAGCTTTGTAGGCAGATTTTTAAAAACTCTCCAATGGCAAGTTATCTTGCAGCTGACTAGTGATAGTGAACTAAATTTTTTCTCATAGCCATGATTTGTGACTGAAACAAATTGAAGTATCCGTGATATGGAGTTGGCTATGTTTGAGATGAGTTCACTGGAAAAATCAGACTTCTGTGATTTTGGTCAAGTTACAAGCGGGAAAGCAAAGTTTATGAAGTGAATGTTCAAGGGTGTGAAGGCGTTCTCACATGTTAACCTTGATGAGTACATCCGCAAAGCACTGTTGGAGGGTCTTCTGATTGCTGTGAAAGAAGGTCTGGCGTGAGTTGAAACTCTGTACAGATGAGTCTGTTGGTTTTGATGAAGTGTTGACGGCAGAATCAGACACGACAAAGATCAGCAAGCCGAAGAGATGGTTTTCTCTGGAAAAGAATTCTGTAGTTGGAGCCCAGTGTGGTTTTGTTGTGACTTCTCAAGGACTGAGAAGGTGGTTTGAACTAAAGAGTGAATATGTTAACCCAGTTTCAAGATGTTATTCATGATAACTTGTATCGATAGTCTCCTAAATCTTCATTTAGTTAGTTGAGTGTGTCTTGTAGGTTCGGCGGTACGGAGAGGTTGGAACAGAGATATTGTTGAAGGGATGATGATGAAGGTTTATTGGAAACTGGATGGAGAGTAGTTGAAGCCTCAAGTGGGAGATTGTTGGATTGTGGAGGCTAATGGAACCCGAAATGACTTTGCAGAAGCCTTTGTTGAGCTTTGACAGGAGAGCGACAGATGGTAGGCTATGTTCGTGGGTCTGCAGCAGTAGAGCCCTCCTGGGCTGTAACTATTATGGGCTTGGGTCCATATGGAAGTTGAAGCCCGAGATTCTTATCTTGTGGAGAAAGTTAGGGTTTAGTTGTCCACCCCTATATATGTAGATCTCATATGTAATTGTAAGCTCCGATACATATGTGTTAGGGTTTGTACCATGTGCAGTTTGGATCAAAGCTTGTGCAGATTAGCAAAGAGTTAAATAATATTTTATCTCGTTCAAGAGTGGACTGACCACGATCACCTAGATCGTGGGAACCACTATAAATTCCGGTGTCGTATTGTTCTTGTGTTTCTTGTGATCTTGTTGCTTCTGATTATGCTTTGTTTATTGTACGGTGGTGGTTACACGAGGTATTCGTGTGTTTGACTGTGTACGCTTACACGGTTGTCTTGTTTGGGCTCATATTCCTGTCAAGTGATATCTCATTGGGTGTCAAGTGATATCTCATAGGGTGTCAGAGCTTGCTAGGGTGTTGTGATGAGATCGTGGCTTCTCTCAACAACTAGCATCTCAAGTAAAGTTGTATTTCAATTCATTTCAGTTAAGAAAAGTTTTTTTAAACATGTATTCACGCGGTTTTGCCGCATGAGTACGTACATGTATAAAAGAAACTTGGTACGTAAGACCCTGAAAGTCCCATTTTAAGATCAGTAACCTCATAGCATGATATTGTATGTTGTCAAACGATGAATGCAAATCCTCTTTATTCATCATGTTTAGATGCTTACATTTTAATAATTCATAACCCTATATATCAATGTTTCTAAATACAAAGACTGATTGGCCCTATGATTAAATATAAAACTATTCATCTTCAATCAAACATACTATATCACCGAGACTTTTCTGGCAACAGCAATATAATCAACATATCGTAATAATTGGTATAGAGACAGATATGATTTTAACATCAAAATTTAAGTGCTATTTCCTACATCTCAAATTTTATCGTGTATAATGGTTTTTCTACGGTGCTGGTTTCCGGAACTCTGGTAAGATTAATATAGCTGATCATTAGAATTTGTTTCCAATTTAATCAAATATGACCGATAGCTAAATTACTAAGCTTACGTAAAAATATTTGATAATTGTAAGTAATAAATTGGTCTTTTAAAAAAAGGATGTGATGTGAGTAGTATTGTAATTTGCATAATCAAATAGAAATAGTTATTAACAAAACATATAGCAAGCTCAAAAAAAAAAAAAAAAAAAAAAAAAAAAAAAAAAAAAAAAAAAAACTTATACTATTTGCATACATTATCTCACGGCAATTGATTATATTGTATGTTTATGAGTGACTATGGCCACTGTCTACCCAGTTGGTAAGTTTTGTCCTTTTTACAAATATCAGACTTCCCGCGACTCGTAAAAAGTATTCACTCGTTTGTTTAATTTACTTGTCATGGGAGGAGCTTATCACATATTTAAGTAGGCTAACACATGACTCATACATGCATTAGTATATATACGTACACATACACATTTACACATAGACACACGTATATAAATAGAAACATGTATATATGTGGTGTCACGTTTTGTGTGTGTGCACGTTGTATAGAGAAAGTAGAGTTTGTAATTAAGGGAATATGTACGAACCTTTAGTGGATGGATTACAAGTAGATGATGGTAGTAAAGAGCTTAGTTGAAAGGTATGATAATGGTGTTCTTCTTCGTCAGTAGTCTCCAAAGCAAGCTCTTTTCTAGCAATAACAAAAAAAGATAAGAGAAAACAAGAAAGAAAGAAAATGAGAAACTTGGATGGTGCCATTTCTGCTTTCTCAATAATGTGTCTCTTGCGCTCTCGCACTCCATTATTTATAGTGAACTTGACTTCGTATTGTCAAATTTCAACCTCGTGCGATTTTTCAAATATCAAATATGTAAGATGATAGGTTAAAAAGGGTCCATTAGGTTTAAGGTTTTATTAGCTTATTCTTTAACTCATGTTCTATTTATAATAGACATGAAATATCATATATAAGATTACTATACTACCCTCTTCTTCCTCAAATTGATACACTAGAACTTTTTGATACATGAAAACATAGTTTACTTTGTGTTAAAATAAAAAGAATTTTGTGAACCAAATAATCAATTGATACCTATAATAAATACAAAGACATCCTAGGTCGTTAAAAAGTAATTTGACAAATAACGACGCATTGACAAACAATGCCGCAATGATATGAAAATATAGATGTCCTCCAATATATTATTAATCATTTATTAATAGTCAGTTTCATTTGGATACATTGTTGGCATTTCAAAGCCGTCTAATAAGGAGCCTGAGACAAAAGTAACTACGGGGTCGGTTTTGGATGCTGATCATCTCGATCGTGTTTTTAAAGTGCCTATCACTACTTTCAAATCTATCCCTCATGCTTGTCGTCTCGCCTTCTCTCAGGCGTTGAAAACAGTTCTTTACAAGGTGGTTGCCCAGCCCGACTATGTCGATGCGTGGGTTAGGTTGTCACTTTTTCCACGTTGTACGTTGCAAGTGTGTAGGCCTAAGAATAGACAAGAACGTAGATCCTGGAATAGAAAATCCATGCAACAAAGTTCTATCTTGAAGTCTCTGGCTACATGGGGGAAAGATGAGGGAATTACAACGTTAGTTAAAATTATGGGTTGGGGTCCTTGGGTCAGGGTGGAGGTGATTTTCTAGAAGAGAGAATAGCGGGTAACACCAATATCAAGCAATGTCTTCGTAAGGTGGCGGATGGGCATTTTACGGCAGCAGTGAAAGTGTTTTCCTCCTCCGGTGTTGCTCCATATTGTGATGATACAATTAAAGCCTTGGAGGCTAAGCATCCTTACAAGTAACCCCCATCTATGCCGAGCAACACATTTTCTGAGCCTCCCCTTGTAGAAGAGATTGATTGTGTCTTTGGTTATATTAAATTGTTCCCTAAAGGTACTTCATGCGGAAGAGATGGTTTGAAGGCACAACATATTTTAGATGCTTTATGTGGAGAGGGGTCTGCTACCTCCGCAAATCTCTTAAAGGCAATCACTTCAGTCGTTAATTTATGGTTAGCGGGAAGGTGTCCGCTTGTTTTAGCAGAGTTTGTTGCATCTGCTCCTCTCACGCCACTCCTTAAACCAGATAACGGGATTCAGCCTATTGCAGTAGGCACTATTTGGAGACGTTTGGTTTCCAAGGTTGCTATGAAAGGTGTGGGTAAAGAAATGTCTAAGTACCTTAGTGATTTTCAGTTTGGAGTCGGAGTGTCGAGTGGCGCTGAAGCTATTTTACATAGCGCCAACAGGGCGTTGAGTGAATATCACAATGATAGGTCTCTCGCAATGCTTACAGTGGATTTCTCGAATGCATTTAACCTTGTGGATAGATCTGCATTACTCCACGAGGTTAGGGTGAGGTGTCCATCTATTTCTTTGTGGGTGGATTTCTTATACGGGCAAGCAACGAAGTTGTATATAGGAGACACACATATCTGGTCTGCAACTGGAGTGCAGCAAGGCGACCCGTTAGGACCTCTTCTTCTTCTTGTATTTCACCTACTAGTACATAAGATCTGAGACAATTGCAAACTTCTTCTTCATGCTTGGTATCTTGATGATGGGACAGTATGGAGATGCAGAAGAGGTAGCCAAGGTGTTAGACATTATAAGGACGAGTGGTCCAGGGTTGGGTCTTGAACTTAATATCAAGAAAACGGAGATATTTTGGCCCTTGTGTAATGGTATGAAGCTTCGTGAGGGTATATTCCCTGTTGATATTCAAAGGTTGTCATTGGGTGTGAAGCTTCTTGGGGGAGCTGTTAGTAGAGACACATATTTTATTAGTAGGTTGGCTATGAGACGAGCTGCGAATGCTGTTGCTTTGATGAGTCTTCTTCCACAGTTACGTGACCTACAGAGTGAGCACCTTTTGCTTCGATCATGTATGGGTATTACGAAACTTTTTTTTAGTTTAAGGACTTGTCAACCTGTTTACATGGAGGAAGCGGCATTGTTCTTTGGCAAAGGGTTGCGTGGGTCGATTGAGAACATAGTGGTTTGTGGATGGCCTTTTTTTGGAGACTTACAGTGGTGACTCGCTTCTTTACCCATTCGATTTGGTGCTTTGGGTTTGTACTTGGCAAAAGTGGTTTCCTCTTATGCTTTTGTGGCCTCGCGGGCTCAGTCTTGGGTGCTACAAGTGTAACACCCCATCCCGATAAGGGTAAAGATGTCATAATAATGGTTTCATATCAGATCAAACAAAGCATACATCAACAATAATACAAAGGTTCTCAAGGGTTACAATAAAATTCTGAAATTTACAAAGTTACAAAGGAAACAAAAGCTAAATACTAAGTCTGCAAATGCAAATCCTTCTACAAGTCTCTACTTCAAAATAACTATCAAGGTCTTCTAAGTCCAAAAGTCTCTTCACTCATACCCAGCTTCCAACTAAACCTGCCGCGGGAAAAAGAAACGCGGCTGAGCTTAAAAAGCTCAGTGAATAGATATATAATATACGGAAATGAAAGAAAAAGAAAACGAGCATACATGGTATAGTGCAAATGGAATATCATAAGGTATAGACAAAGAATATAATAATGATGGAATGAAAAGAAAGGAAATAAAAAGACATAAAAGGATCAGCAATCCACCACGAGCCCAGAAACAAACCAAATCACATCAACTCCAATATAACCAAATAGAGTAGCTAGCTCCCAGATATGTGAAAGACGTGTATCGCACACACCATCAGTCACCAAATAAATATAACAATAAACAAATAACATATACAGATAATAGGTCAAATCTAGGATGCACCCATACGCCCCCGCAGACAAATCAATAATCATAATTATAATGGCCATAGCAGATAATAAATAAGGGACGGAACAGGTCATCACTCTCCTGCCCTAGAGTCATGTCAGAGGTGCGTCAATGACATGGACATGAAACCCTCATGCCTAGTGATTGGCTCGTAATATCAAACTGTAGGTCAAGGTCAAATGTACTATCAAAATAATCAAAAGTCATATCTTAAGGGTATATGGCAAAAGGTTCATGTCAAACAGTCCAGAATAACTATCAAAGGTTCAAATCAGAGTTTATCAAATTAAGTTTTATCTCAAAGTTAAGTTCAGATTATAAGGACTATATCAAATGGTTTAGAAAAGAATTTCACAGGTTCTAATTAAAGTTCGTAGCAAAAGTTCATTTTAGAGGTTCCTGTCAAAAGTTCATTTAAAACATTTCTTTAATCATGGTTTTCAAATAAATGATCTTTCCGAATAGTTTTAATAAAATAATCTTGCAAAACGGTTTTTCATAAAAATATTCTTTAAACTAGTACCCACAAAGGTTAACAATTGTCATATAAAAATAGTATCATATCACCACCCATAATCATTCTTTTAAAATAACTGATTTTTCTCAAAACATTTCCAGGTCATAATTAAAAAGGTTTTCACATTTATTTATCAAAATCAAATGAACCTTCGAATGTGATTCGAATACTAATATATAACAAGGTAACGAACGAATATCAAATGGATCATTATAGAGGCTCAAAGCAAAAAGGGTCATATCAAACATCAAGGTCAAAATGAATCAAATAAACAAACCAAAGTGTAGGGGAAACATAGCAATGGCTTAGGGAAATCCTAAACGAGTCAAAACAAGAGATCAAGAGAACGAAGGCACCTTACAAGAAGGGCAGAATATCTGTACCTTATTAGCAGAACACAAGGATAGCAAATGACAAGAATCAAATTACTCCTTCCTCGAACCTAAGGGAGTAGAAGACAGAATGACAAGTGATTTTTAGTTATCTTTCCCTTTTAAGTAACTTTCCTTATTTAGCAGGTTTACCGAATTATCAAGTTTATAATATCACATATTAGGTTAAGTCATTAATCAAACCTTATTATGGGATTAAGGAATATTTTATCAGTTACAAAAGTTTAGGGTTAATTATAACAAGTATACATAGTTTAGGGTTATAATTGTAAATTCATTAGATTCAAAGGTTTAACATGAAAATACTTTAAGTTACTGAATTAAATACTCATATTATTCAGAATGACATTTTAATCTCTTCAGTTTCACACTTTACAGTTTATACCCTTCCAATTATATAATTTACAAAACAAACCTTATATTTACATATTTCATGATTTAATCCCTATAATATTTATATTTACCAAACAACACCTTATTTAAAAAATTACAGAATGTAACCTCAGAATGATATATAGTAGAATTAGACCCCTCAGAATTTAGAAATTTACACAATTGGTCCCTTAACTTTACAAAACTTACAATTTAGACCATAACTTATTAATAATTACATATCAAGCCCATAAATACTCAAAATTACACATTACTCCCTTAATGAACATTATTTACACAGTATAACTTCAAGTTTCCATAATTTACACTTTTAGTCCCTTATTTTAATTAATTACAAATCGACCCTTATAAATATAATTAATTCATTTTCTTGCAACATTTACACTTAGGACCCTCAAGTTATATTTTTCCCACATTCCTAATGACTTATATGACATTACAAAAATATCCAAGAAGTTTCAAAGTTGGCAAAACAAACCCTTATAGTTTTAAGAACCAATCGTATAGACTTTTTAATTTGTAAAACCAAACCCTACTTCTATCCAATCATTATGCCATCATTATTCCTTCATTACTAGCATTAATTACATCAGATCTAATCACATAAACCCTAACCCTAATCGTTCTAGGGTTTTCTTCCTAATTTTCTTTATTTTTCTTTTAAATCCGATCCAAACATAAATCAAGATCAATTATTCTGAGCTTCTAAAAATCACATGGTTATTTTTCTAGGCTTATATTATCAGTATAGAACATGTAAAAATTATAGTTACACTCCAGAAAAATCGTATGACAATATTTGGAAATTACGTGTGTTTTATCTCTTTTAATTTTTGCGTACGCATGATTAAGCTTGCATGATTCATGTTTAACATTTTTACTGAGTTATATTCGAATAAAGATCATTAGAAAAATGCTAGATTAATATTAGAACGTAAGAATTAGTCGTGTGGATTTATACCTATCGTATGCAACAAGTCGAACAAACAAAAGCACCACGATCGAACGAAGGCTTCAATACTCCAACTCTTATTTTTCGTAGCTCCCTTACACCTTGATGAACTCCAGAAAAATGCTTGCTCAGGTCCAGAAGATCGAATGGAGGCTTGGTCGATTTTTGTGTGTGTCGATATTAGGGTTTCGGCAATTAGGGTTTTTAGAAAATAATATGGTTTGTGTTATACTTATCAAAACCGACTAGGAGGGGGGATATATCCAGATTTTTGGCCCAAATATTATCACAATATCACACTTTGATTTCTTGTATAATTCCTTAAATTAGTTTGTATTTATCTTAAATAAAATGATTTTACAAAATATAATTAGATTTATTTAATTTATTTTCGGCCCATATATATATGTATATGTGACTTTATGATTTTTGGACATTCAAAAATAATTTAATGTTGTCCCAGAAATAAATTTACTTGATATGTAGCTCGTTTTTCAGAAGTTTGGAATTGTTTCGGAATTTTATAAGTTATTTATTTAGGTTTTATGGTTTCAGGGGTAATTTGGTCATTTTACAGGTTATCTGAATTTCAGGTATTACAACTTCTTCCCCTCTAAAAAAAAATTTCGTCCTCGAAAATTGAAGTGAAACGAAACGGAAAGCATAACGGACCGCGAACGGGAATGAAGTAGGACGAAAAACAAACAAAGACATACCGGATCCAAATACGAAATGTAGATAACTAGCTCGTATCGATTCTTCGGTTTCCCAAGTAGCCTCACGCTATGGGTGATTCCTCCAAAGAATCTTTACGAACGGAATAACTTTATTTCTCATGACTCAAATCACAACGAGGTGGTTTCAAATTCCTCAGAAGGAGACAAATAATTTGATTTGATTCAAAAGGTCCATGCAACATAAAATGGATGATAGGTGAATCTTCAGGATCTCTTATGAGATACGAACAAGATTTCAGATCAAATTAATTGTATCGACAGCAAAGAGTTTTACAAGAATTCAAGACTTATAACTGAGGTCAACAGAATGAAAACGAGAGTCCAAACTCATCCAGATATTTAACGAACGAAGGTAGAGTATACGCATAGGTAGGATGAACCTAACGTCTCACCAATCACGGATAACCCAACGGAGATTCTAATTTTAAACTTCTTAGATACTCCCTAATATATCCTATGCCCACAACAAGTGCACGTTATATAATGTAAGTATTATCACGTTGGCCAGACGTCATAATACTGGCATCATATAAATATGCCCTTACGATGGTCATACTTTATCTCAAGTCGAAATCAAAACCACCTATCTTAATTCACCTAGTACTTCTATAGTCTCAAAGGTCAACAAGATCAATTGTCATAGACAGGAGGGAAAACAAACTATTCGCAAGAGTATCGGAATTCCAGGTTTCCTAGCAGAAGTGGAGTACGCCGTCACAAGCATCATATCTTCCACAATTCGCCAAAATCTCTCAAAACAAAGCCGTCACCGACATACTAAAAATGAACACGAACAGAAATGCTTCTAGGGAACTTAAATCAGTAAAGGATCTTATTACTATATAACGAAACTTAAGAGGGTCAATGGAAATGGAAGTTATTCGTCAATAACTTCGGCGTTCACAGAATCAATTCTTCCAACCATAAATCAGAAATGGGCTCATAAACCGGGCGGGCGGGCTTTTGGGCACACGGAAAAGGGGAAGTGGATGGTCTGTTTCTAAACTCCGTCCATTCAACACATCCAATCTCCTCAAGTCCGGTTAATCTGTCTTCGTCTGTCCATCAATCGGAAAGTGAAACCAAAATCGGGAACTTGTGTCTGGTTCGTCGAGCCTCCTGCAGTTCTTCTTGGAATGTGATGGGGTAATGTGGATTTCTGGCACGATCTTTGAATCTCTTCATCATCCAGTCTGCTTCCGCTCTCAATTCATCTTAGTACAACCAAGATGAATAGGAAAATTAGACTGCATGTCTTCATCAGCTCCAGGTTTGCCATCTTGACTAAATTTCTTCTTCTGCATCGCCAACACTTCAACCTTGTAAAGAATGTCTTTACTCTTCAGAGTAGCCGCCATTGTTGTCAACTCCAGGTCAGGCAATGAAATCATTTTTCTGATATGTCTTTAGTTGTCTTTGATGCATCCGAAACTTCCTGTGCGGTAAGTGAATATAACCGAGTCTCTTTCTGATTTGATCCCAAAGATTGTTCCACCTGAAGGTATGGCAGCAAATTTCTAATTTTAGCTTTTCCGAACTCCATTCTCAACTAAGCTTTTCTATCTGTTCACGAATTTTCTCCATGGTATCGTCAGTTGCAAACATCTTCCAGAATTTTTCGGCAGAGTTTAAAGGATTTCAGTTCTCCATTCTATTGTTGGCTTTGACCACATGGTGATAGCTTTCAAAGCTCGCGGGATTTTAGGAAGTATCCTAAATTAAGAACATCGTTGTCTCAACAAATATCAATCTCTCAGTATGCACAAATGACTAACAAGGTGCAAAGATGATTTTCATGCTCGTCCTCGTCTCCGAATGTACTATTAAGTCATACAATGACCATTTGTCCAAGTACTCACGAGAAAACGTTATTTATCAAATTTACAAAACAGTCAGGGCTTTAGCTAATACTATTAGCGTCCCTGATTGTCATAGCAGTCATTTACGAACACAGAAGGCGATTCTAAAATTAATTCATCAGAAGGAAACTTCGCACTCTGAAATTAAACAAACACGTAGTCGTTTCAGGGAGGATGAATATTGGCTCCTAACAGTAATACGGTTCAGCTATCTCCAGTCACCATCCTTCTTTATCGCGAACGAAACTAAAACACGCCCAGAATATACACTTAGGTAAACTCACTTCCTGGTCTTCGGTTGCTGCTCTTCCCGGTTCCTTAAATCAGTTTATATGATCCCGGACATATCTGAAAGACATCTTCGCTTGGTGACTAGACAATCTCTATCAAATCCTACTTCACGCTCTGGTGGAAAGTTTGGTGGTCCAATCAGGAATTATGTTCAGAAAACTCAGGTTGCCCAATAACTCTCAAGATAAGGTTCATTCATTGGTGCATGGAATGGATTCTAGAACGACTTCAATACAAGGGATTTCTAAAGGGGTATCTTAATGGATGCCAGAAAACCAAGGCAACCATGGGAAATCAAAGTTCTGGCTTTCATAGCCGAGATGAGCTTGACAGACCTAACAGGTTGAGAGTCATGATACACACATATCACACATGAATTTTTCCATAAATTGCTCAAGCCTTATTATTAAATACTCGGGAAAACCCATAATCCAACGAAATCAGTACAATATTAATGCCAAAAGAAACCTAAGACAAAATTCTAAACAATAATAACACACATGGCTCGAGCTCTATCTCTATGCCTAGATCACGTTACTCGCGGTGGACTCCAAGTCCGATTCCACTTCATCTTCTTCGCTAGGCCATCCGTTTCGGTTCCCCTTAGGCTGTTGCAGTGGTCGTCTCGCAAAACCATCCTCAGAGTTCCTTCCTTCATCTCCTATGTCGTCCACAAATCCATACAAATTGTGAGGCTCAGCCCGCACTACTCCTCCTTCTTCTATGAACTTGGGACACCTTCCCGGGTACCTAGTCACGAAGCCGTTTCCATCGGTTACCTCCGTCTCGTGCAGATGTATCTCTTTTCCACTTATATTTACCACGGTCATCCTTTCTTCAATCCGGCATGGCCACATACTAGCAGGGATCGAAATCCTCCTGTGAGTCCTTCTCAACTTACCAATCCTTTTTCGGCCAGTAGTGAAAACAGTTGCCCAACGATACTTGGTGCGTGCTGGAGGTGCCATGCGTCTGAACGATTTTGAAAATGATTAACGAAATATGCAGAATAAGCGTGAATGGAAAGACAAAACAGAATCCTAATGTCTACCCAAATCCTCACCGGTCAAAACTTACGTTCCTATGGGGAAAAGCTTAAAGCAATTTTCCAAAGGTTGTCCTACGAGCGCCTACAGGGAAAACTTAGTGCTCCTAACTTACACTGGTCAAGGTTAAATGTATTACGAATCGCAGCCTGTCGCTCTGATATCATAAATTGTAACACCCCATCCCGATAAGGGTAAAGATGTCATAATAATGGTTTCATATCAGATCAAACAAAGCATACATCAACAATAATACAAAGGTTCTCAAGGGTTACAATAAAATTCTGAAATTTACAAGGTTACAAAGGAAACAAAAGCTAAATACTAAGTCTGCAAATGCAAATCCTTCTACAAGTCTCTACTTCAAAATAACTATCAAGGTCTTCTAAGTCCAAAAGTCTCTTCACTCATACCCAGCTTCCAACTAAACCTGCCGCGGGAAAAAGAAACGCGGCTGAGCTTAAAAAGCTCAGTGAACAGATATATAATATACGGAAATGAAAGCAAAAGAAAACGAGCATACATGGTATAGTGCAAATGGAATATCATAAGGTATAGACAAAGAATATAATAATGATGAAATGAAAAGAAAGGAAATAAAAAGACATAAAAGGATCAGCAATCCACCACGAGCCCAGAAACAAACCAAATCACATCATCTCAAATATAACCAAATAGAGTAGCTAGCTCCCAGATATGTGAAAGACGTGTATCGCACACACTATCAGTCACCAAATAAATATAACAATAAACAAATAACATATACAGATAATAGGTCAAATCTAGGATGCACCCATATGCCCCCGCAGACAAATCAATAATCATAATTATAATGGCCATAGCAGATAATAAATAAGGGACGGAACAGGTCATCACTCTCCTGCCCTAGAGTCATGTCAGAGGTGCGTCAATGACATGGACATGAAACCCTCATGCCTAGTGATTGGCTCGTAATATCAAACTGTAGGTCAAGGTCAAATGTACTATCAAAATAATCAAAAGTCATATCTTAAGGGTACATGGCAAAAGGTTCATGTCAAACAGTCCAGAATAACTATCAAAGGTTCAAATCAGAGTTTATCAAATTAAGTTTTATCTCAAAGTTAAGTTCAGATTATAAGGACGATATCAAATGGTTTAGAAAAGAATTTCACAGGTTCATAATTAAAGTTCGTAGCAAAAGTTCATTTTAGAGGTTCCTGTCAAAAGTTCATTTAAAACATTTCTTTAATCATGGTTTTCAAATAAATGATCTTTCCGAATAGTTTTCATAAAATAATCTTGCAAAACGGTTTTTCATAAAAATATTCTTTAAACTAGTACCCACAAAGGTTAACAATTGTCATATAAAAATAGTATCATATCACCACCCATAATCATTCTTTTAAAATAACTGATTTTTCTCAAAACATTTCCAGGTCATAATTAAAAAGGTTTTCACATTTATTTATCAAAATCAAATGAACCTTCGAATGTGATTCGAATACTAATATATAACAAGGTAACGAACGAATATCAAATGGATCATTATAGAGGCTCAAAGCAAAAAGGGTCATATCGAACATCAAGGTCAAAATGAATCAAATAAACGAACCAAAGTGTAGGGGAAACATAGCAATGGCTTAGGGAAATCCTAAACGAGTCAAAACAAGAGATCAAGAGAACGAAGGCACCTTACAAGAAGGGCAGAATATCTGTACCTTATTAGCAGAACACAAGGATAGCAAATGACAAGAATCAAATTACTCCTTCCTCGAACCTAAGGGTGTAGAAGACAGAATGACAAGTGATTTTTAGTTATCTTTCCCTTTTAAGTAACTTTCCTTATTTAGCAGGTTTACCGAATTATCAAGTTTATAATATCACATATTAGGTTAAGTCATTAATCAAACCTTATTATGGGATTAAGGTATATTTTATCAGTTACAAAAGTTTAGGGTTAATTATGACAAGTATACATAGTTTAGGGTTATAATTGTAAATTCATTAGATTCAAAGGTTTAACATGAAAATACTTTAAGTTACTGAATTAAATACTCATATTATTCAGAATGACATTTTAATCTCTTCAGTTTCACACTTTACAGTTTATACCCTTCCAATTATATAATTTACAAAACAAACCTTATATTTACATATTTCATGATTTAATCCCTATAATATTTATATTTACCAAACAAGCACCTTATTTTACAAAATTATAGAATGTAACCTCAGAATGATATATAGTAAGAATTAGACCCCTCAGAATTTAGAAATTTACACAATTGGTCCCTTAACTTTACAAAACTTACAATTTAGACCATAACTTATTAATAATTACATATCAAGCCCATAAATACTCAAAATTACACATTACTCCCTTAATGACATTATTTACACAGTATAACTTCACGTTTCTAGAATTTACACTTTTAGTCCCTCTATTTTAATTAATTACAAATCGACCCTTATAAATATAATTAATTCATTTTCTTGCAACATTTACACTTAGGACCCTCAAGTTATATTTTTCCCACATTCCTACTGACTTATATGACATTACAAAAATATCCAGAAGTTTCAAAGTTGGCAAAACAAACCCTTATAGTTTTAAGAACCAATCGTATAGACTTTTTAATTTGTAAAACCAAACCCTACTTCTATCCAATCATTATGCCATCATTATTCCTTCATTACTAGAATTAATTACATTAGATCTAATCACATAAACCCTAACCCTAATCATTCTAGGGTTTTCTTCCTAATTTTCTTTATTTTTCTTTTAAATCCGATCCAAACATAAATCAAGATCAATTATTTGAGCTTCTAAAATCACATGGTTATTTTTCTAGGCTTATATTATCAGTATAGAACATGTAAAAATTATAGTTACACTCCAGAAAAATCGTATGACAATATTTGGAAATTACGTGTGTTTTATCTCTTTTAATTTTCGTACGCATGATTAAGCTTGCATGATTCATGTTTAACATTTTTACTGAGTTATATTAGACATAAAGATCATTAGAAAAATTTCTATATTAATATTAGAACATAAGAATTAGTCGTGTGGATTTATACATATCGTATGCAACAAGTCGAACAAACAAAAGCACCACGATCGAACGAAGTCTTCAATACTCCAACTCTTATTTTTCGTAGCTCCCTTACACCTTGATGAACTCCAAAAAAATGCTTGCTCAGGTCCAGAAGATCGAATGGAGGCTTGGTCGATTTTTGTGTGTGTCGATATTAGGGTTTCGGCAATTAGGGTTTTTAGAAAATAATATGGTTTGTGTTATACTTATCAAAACCGACTAGGAGGGGGGATATATCCATATTTTTGGCCCAAATATTATCACAATATCACACTTTGATTTCTTGTATAATTCCTTAAATTAGTTTGTATTTATCTTAAATAAAATGATTTTACAAAATATAATTAGATTTATTTAATTTATTTTCGGCCCATATATATATGTATATGTGACTTTATGATTTTTGGACATTCAAAAATAATGTAATGTTGTCCCGGAAATAAATTTACTTGATATGTAGCTCGTTTTTCAGAAGTTTGGAATTGTTTCGGAATTTTATAAGTTATTTATTTAGGTTTTATGGTTTCAGGGGTAATTTGGTCATTTTACAGGTTATCTGAATTTCAGGTATTACAACAAGACCACATCTTAAGGGACAGTGGCATATGTGGTATGGATGCTGACTATGTTTGTGCTTTGGCTTGTCTTCGTGATACGATTCCAAGCTTTGATTTTAGTGATTTTACTAATAATGACACCGCCCCCTCTAAAGCAGTTTTTGAGTGTCTACGGGCTCCACATGCCCAGGTTTTTCTACTAGCTATCCCCAAAGATGGGCTAGGTTAACATATGTCACCGGTGGAATATCGCACTATCCTTAAGTATCGCCTTATGATTCCTTTATTTCCGGTTGATGAGGTATGTCCAGTTTATCACAAGGCATGTTTGGATTCCTTTGGGAACATGCGGTTCACTGAAAAGAGCTCCCGGGCTTCAAGTACAGACACGATATGGTTATAGATGTCCTTTTTGACGTTTGTAAGCGTGTTGGGATCTCCACCAAGAAAGAAGCACCTGTGAACTTTTTGACTGACCTGTTGGATGGAAGATCCACACTTAGACCGGCAGACATTTTGGTGTTTGGATGGGTTGGATGGAAACATGCGTGTGTGGATCTAACCGGGGTTTCTCCTCTCGTGGTTTGAGTAGCCAGGGTTTTACAGTAGGACAGGCTGCTTTCAAAGCCGCCTCGTACAAAGTGGCAAAATACGAGAAAGCGTGCATTGAAAATCAACATGTTTTTATTCCTTTCGCTTTTGATACTTTTGGTTTTCTTGCACCTGAGGCAGTGGAGTTCCTCAACAGAGTCCAATGTGTTGTGCATAGTAATGTTATGACACCGAGATCCACAGATATAGTTTTCAAAAGAATAAGTTTTGCAATCCAAAAAGGGCTAGCGGCGCAGCTTGTTGCCCGTTTTTCTTCCACCTCTATGTAAATCTAAAAGTTAATTCTTAATAAAATGTCGATAAGAAATTATTAAAAATATAAACATCATGTATGATAGGATGACTAGAATCAACAACCAGTCAATTTAAAAATAAAAAAAGTATTTAATCAAAGAAAACTTCCGTTATCACAATGGAAATCAATTCACAGTGATATCTAATTCACGATCACATTATATAACTTGGAATAAAGGGCTTGATTAACAAAAGGGTATTCTTGTCACAAATTTTATAACGGCCAACAATGGATATATAAGAAATTTAAGAGTTGGCTTGGTTATATATGAAATTAGGAAGAATTTTAGGGGGATAAATGAAATTCTTCCAAAAATAAATAGAGGATTGAGACCAATGAAAGCATGTCTAATCTACAATACTGCTACAAACCAATTTGCCAAATATTTAGAGATGAGAAATATGATACAAATGCATATATGAAACTGTTGGAAAAATGGTTTTGCAAAATGATTTTTGCAAAATTTTTGACACTATTTAATATATGTATATGTTATATATATTTATATTTCTTGGTAGCTTTGTGTTCTCCTTGACAAGAGCTTCGCAAGGAGCTAAAATGTGTCAAATATGGAGTTGATATGAATGAGATATCGTATCTCAAAGTGAGGCACGTGAAACACAATATATGGGAAAAATGTTGCATCCCACATCGCCCAAAACATGAAGTGAAATCTTGTTTATAAGGGAATCTTGGTATTGGCTATCAAATTCTTTTAGTTGGGTTTTACTCCCACACCTACGTGCGCGCGCGCCGAGGGTGGGGGGGTGCAGATTTTGGGATTTCTGGGCCAAAATGAGTTCGAAGCTTCTGAACTCATGCGAGCCTGCGGACACGAATGTAACTTCGAAAATTCGCCTGTGCGCGTATCTTTTTGCTGCAGATTCGGGTTAATTTTTCCAGAAGTTTATGTAAATCTATTTTAGGAATAGATTTAGCTTATTGACTAAGTTATACAGAATATATTGTGTGTGAATAAAAGATATGCATATCATGTTTATGATATAACTGATTTGCAAATCGGGTTATAATTTTAGCTGATATACTATCTTGGTGTCCAAGACAAGTTTAGGCTATAAATTAAACCTTATTCTCGTTCAGTTGGAACATCCAGAAAAACGTAGCTAATAGCAGACGTATTCCAGCAGTCCTTCGATCAGAAACATACAAGTTGCTTCCATGAATTTTCAGGCAAGTTTGTCTCGTCCGGCTGTACATTAGCTTTGGCCGTTGTACCCTGGGAAACAGACGACGAATCTGTTTTAAGGGAATCGTGTTAAACACGAGCCTCGACCAACCTTTACTTCTTTCATTTATTTATCATTCATAGTGTCTGTCTTCTGCTTCTACCCCTTTCTGTTTGTATTTAATTTTCTGTTATTTTCTGTTAATTATATTCCTTGTAATTTGATTTTATTAATAAAAAAGTGTACACCATTTCCCACAATCTTAAAACAGATTCGGTTTAACAGAATTAATACACTTTTCGTATAATCGGATTAATTATCAATTAACAGATTTCATATACAAACTGTTTTGTCTTTTTGGAAAACCAGTTTTCTTAACAGGATTTTAATTTTCAGATTTGGTGTACAGATCTAAAACGTTTTTAAAGCAGTCTATTCTTATCAGTTTATATTGAAACCAAGATTGAGTTTCTGTTAAACTGATCTATTTTATTTAGTTTCTTATTCGGTTTATTTAAATCTAGATTCATTGAAACCAAGATAGAGTTTCTTTGGAGCAGATTCGGTACAAGCTTTTAAGAAATCAGGATAGAATTTCTTAAATACCGATTGTATAACAGTTGACTTAACTGTTTGTGTTTCGTGAATTTTCAGGATGACTAACACCACTACTCCTCCTGTGAATACTACTGTGAATGTACCTGGTGCGCCAGTTACCAACATGGTTGCTAATTATGCTGAGAAACCAGAGAAATTCAATGGGCAGAATTTTAAGAGGTGGCAACAGAAGATGTTCTTCTATCTCACTACTTTGAACCTTGCGCGGTTCTTAAAAGAGAATCCACCTCATGTGGAACCTCATGCAGATGGTCAATCCTCCAATCAACAGGCTATTCAAGCCTTGAAAGCATGGAAACATTCAGACTTTTTGTGTCACAACTATGTTCTGAATGGTTTGGTGGACTCTTTGTACAACGTGTACTGCAAGACCAAGACTGCCAAAGAATTATGGGAGTCATTGGAACTCAAGTACAAAACTAAGGATGCTGGTACAAAGAAGTTCGTGGTAGCTCGTTTTTTGGATTACAAGATGGATAATTCAAAGAATGTGATGAGTCAGGTTCAAGATCTGCAGGTTTTGCTACATGACATTCATGCTGAGGGAATGATTTTGAGTGAAACTTTTCAAGTTGCTGCTATAATTGAAAAGTTGCCTCTAAGCTAGGTAGAATTTAAGAACTACCTGAAGCATAAGCGAAAGGAGATGAGTGTTGAATACTTGGTTGTTCTTCTTCGTATTGAAGAGGACAACAAGTTGGCTCAGAAAAACACTTATACGCCTGATTCTGCCAAGGCAAATATGGTTGAGCATACTTCGTCATCTTCAAAGTCCAATGTCAAAGGTAAAGGCAAAGGAAAAGGAAAGAATGACAAGAAGTTCAAAGGGAAGTATGAGTACCTTGCTCCTAAAGCTGCAATTGTGAAATAGAAGTTCCAAGGGGTGTGTTTCAACTGTGACCACTCGGGTCATCATGCTGCTAACTGTAAGATGCCGAAGCGGGTGACTCCACACCAGGCTAATATGGTGAATGATAACATGGACATGATTGCTATGGTGTCTGACGTCATTGCCATGATCTCTGAAGTTAACCTGGTAGGTTCCAACAACAGGGAATGGTAGGTTGATACTGGGGCTACTCGTCATGTGTGTGCTGATAAGAGTATGTTTCACTCTTTCAGAGCGGTTAACAATGGAGAGAAGTTGTACATGGGCAACTCTGCAACTGCTGATATCAAGGGTGAAGGAGATGTAATCTTGAAGATGACATCCAAGAAAGAGCTTAAGTTGACTAATGTCTTGTATGTTCCAGAGATTCGCAAGAATCTAGCTTATGTCTGGTTGGCTGTTGAGCAAGTTTGGTTTTCATCTTATTTTTTAGTCTGATAAGTTTGTTCTGTCTAAGAATCAAATGTATGTTGGTAGGGGATATGCCCTGAATGGTATGTTTAAGGTCAATGTAATGGTTGTTAAGAATGATATCAATAAAATGAATTTTTCTGCTTACTTGATTGAGTCTTCTAATATATGTCATGGCCGTCTTGGACATGTAAATTTTAATTCAATGCGTCGTTTGATTAAATTTAATTGCATACCTAATTTCCATATTGACTCAAAATATAAATGTGAAACTTGTGTTGAAGCCAAACTTACAAGATCATCTTTCAAATCGGTTGAACGAAAAACCGAACCACTTGATATGATACACACTGACATATGTGATTTGAAATCACTACCCACAAAAGGTGGCAATGTGTACTTTATCACGTTTATTGATGGTTGTACAAAGTTTTGCTACGTTTACTTGTTAAAAAGTAAAGATGAAGCTATAGACAAGTTTGTTCTATACAAAAACGAAGTTGAGAATCAACTAAATAAGAAAATCAAGGTTGTACGAAGTGATAGAGGAGGCGAATACATGTCTCCATTTGCTGATTTATGTGTTAAACATGGAATTAGACACTAATTCACTGCCCCTTATTCACCTTAGCAAAACGGTATTGCCGAAAGGAAGAACCGTACCTTGAAGGAAATAGTTAATGCCATGTTGATTAGTTCTGGTTTAAGCCAGGACATATGGGGGGAAGCCATTCTAACGACTACTTATCTTACTTATCTTTTAAATAAGATACCTCGTAAGGAAAAAGAAGAGACCCCTTATGAACTATGGATGGGAAGAAACCCATCATATCAGTACTTACGAGTGTGGGGGTGTCTAGCAAAGGTAGCTATACCGACACCCAAGGCCCAAAAGATTGGACCTAAATCTGTGGATTGTATATTCATTAGATATGCTAGGAATAGCAGTGCTTAATCTTACTTTAAGCTTAGCACAATAAGCCAACATTTACTAAAGCCCTTACACCATCCATCACATAACACAAACATGTGGCGCATAACACTTAATATGATAAATTCAATAAAATAACACATTATCATCATTTTACTTACCTCTCATCCAAGCTAATAATACCAAGAACACTATCATCATCAATTCCTTGGTTCCTACTCAAAAATCACCATAAACACCTATTATTACAAATTTGCAATACAATCTAACAAGGGTTTACACAACCCATCATCATCTCTAGTCGTCATATGATCATACCTTGACCATATGATGAAACCCAAATTAAACATAAACTAATATAGAGACATAAGCCTTAAATCCTTTATCATCTTTAATTTAGCTCAAAACTCCTTTTACCAAAATCCCCAATTGGGTGTATGAACCTAACTCCAAAATCATCAATTAACTCAAGGAATATGATACTTACTTATGTGAGGATCATAGCTAGGCTTATTGATAAACACACTATTTCTTTACTAATTGATCTTCAAAACTCCATGGTTTTCCTTCCTTTTTGTCTTTGGTTCGTTAGCTCCCACAACACACACAAACTAGAACTTAACTTTGGTCATTTGGAAATAGTAGTCCCTCAAGCTTTCTTTTCTTATAATTTAGCCACATTAAACATTTCAAAATATAAGGTTTACACATTTGACTTATGGTTTGACTAACAAGCTTGACTTCAACTTAAAACATTGAGTAACCAATCATGCTTATTAACAAATACTCGCTATGAGATATAAGAAATGCCGGACGGAGGTAAATTAGTTATAAATGAGTTCAATAACAAGCTTATTAACGTGCTCAAAATAGATATATTAGGAGCCGAGATCGAGCCAAGCTTTAAATTTCATTGTCAAATCGTATAAACGAGCCGAACTCGAGCTGATCCCAAGCCTTTATAATATATCACGAGCCGAGCTCGAGCTTAGAAAATAAGGCTCGAAATGAGCCGAGCTCGAGTTTTACAAAACTTAATCGAGCCGAGCTCGAGCTCTGGCAGGCTCGGGCTCGGCTCGCCTTGTTTCCACCCCTACTAGTATCTCTTTTATGAAATAACTCCGTGACTTATGATTGTTTGATTCTACTGCCGAAGATATTTCTTGATTATGTAATACATACAAGGTAGTATTTGTGAAAATGCAACATTGAGTTTTGGTCTTTTATTTATTTATTTTTAATTATTATTATTTATTTTTATTATTATTATTATTATTATTATTATTATTATTATTATTATTATTATTATTATTATTATTATTATTATTATTATTTATTATATTATTATTTTAAGCTTAACAAGAACCATATATGATATATGAAATAAAATGAATGTGATATGCAATTTATAAACAATGCTAGGTTTTGGCTTACGTCAATGCATTATCAGAATACAGAGTAGTATTTTTTGTACTCATTCTTAATGTTTATACGGATACGAATAAGAAAACAGGAACTACGTACATGTAAACCATATAAAATTATACTATACAATTTGATTCAATGATACATATTTCACGATTTGCGTTGTTTTTTCTCGGTTTATCAAATCGAATTGTGTATAAGTTTTACAACTATGTTTCGTGAAGTGAAAACAGAGACGAGTAATTTATATTTTAGTTGCCTAAATTCGAATATCAAGCATTGGTAATCGACATAATCTACATCTATACCTTATTCACACAATCTTTTCGCTGAATTGATCTTTAAAGTATTTATACCTTCATATTGCTGTAACTTTTGTACTTCATTTTTGTTCAAGCACATCCCCCAGATGCAAATCCTACATTTCCTGCATCCACATCGTACACAACCTGTATTGTCTTTTGTTGAACATTCCCGAATATACCTATATCTGAATCATCCCCATTTCCGGCAAAAGCTAAGCACACTTGACTTGCACTTAAAGCGTAAAAGATCCCTTAAGGTGTAATGTCAAGCTCTGTGTTTCCACTCCAAAGGAAGCTTATTTTTGGTACGATAACTGTGGTATAATTGCTAAAATCATAACATGTATCAAGTAAAGATGATGCTTTAGTCAAGGGGTATTTTGTCATTTGTGCTCTGAATTCCTTACTTAGAGTCGAATAAGCTATAGGAGGAAGCCTTGTGATAACGGTTCCTGAATCTATGATCATACCAGATGTTGAAAACACTGATGGGCTTATTGGTAGTTGAGTTCCACCAACGTATATATAATTAAGATCAAGACCATAGAAAGAGTCCCCTTGTGAGGTCGATAGTGGCGTGTACTTAACTCCACTTGCAGCCCCACTACTTCCGAATGTTAAGTAGCCTGTAGAGCTAACCGTTGATAGGAGACAATAAGAGAAAACTTTCCCATATTTCTCAGTGGCCTGTGACACTATGGATAGCTTGTCTCGCCCAAGTCCTATTAACCCAGCACTGCCACCGAAGAGTCCTTGGTTGTTTTGCCCACACCCAAAATAAAAATTATCAATTACATCGTCTGAAGTCAAGGTAAGCTTATCCGTTGCAAAAACTCTAACCGAGAAAGATCGGTCTCCATATTGAATACTATAGATACATGTCGATGAGCTGCATCCAGTGTGTTCCCGGTTGCAGAAATGAGACCTGAACATTCAGTCGAAGTGCATGAAATATTCATATAGGTGGTTGATTCAGATGGTTCAAATATGGGCTCTTGTTGGCTATAGCATGACACGACGCATGGTTGGCATTGGATCCATGTAAGATCACTTCATGTATCGAAAGTGATTGACATGTCTTTTTTGGGTGTACCTAATCCAGCAGTCACAATGTAATTAGCCGATCTGATGATTTCACCGGATTTTGCAGGAAGAGTGGCTTTGGAGCTCAGTGTATCCTTTTTCCCTTTATTGAAGGTTAACCTAGCCCTGATCGAGTGAACTCTTGATTCATCATTGGTGAAGATTTCTTCTGCAGTCAACGGTTTTATTACGTCTTCACTGAACTTAGAACATGTTCCATGTTTGTGAACTACTTCCAATGATCCCTTTCTCTTGTCACCTAATTATATATATTTAGATCTATTTTAGTTACTGTAACAGAAAGTTAAAATCATATTGCATACTTAGTAGGGTAAATCCTAAAATGGTATTATGACAAACAAAATGTATCAGGTTATATATCAGATTGTTTCCTGACTTCAAACCACAGAACTTTTACTTTGAAATCTTTGGTTTAAGCGAGTTACATGAAAATATATAAATAAATAAATAAATAAATAAATAAACAAAAAAAAACAACTTCAAATGAAATCAGATTATACTCAACGAATCTATGTTGCCTAAACTCCATAAGACAATCAAACCAACCTTCGTTGTAGGTTTAATTCAGTTATGCTAGCACCGGGTTTAGTATCAGTTTAGAATAAGATACAATCAGCTTGTTATGTATATATGTGCAAATTAACATCAATTAATATATTCTATTTTGTCTCAGATGGTTATCGTGCAGCTAATCAAACAAGTAGTACGTTTATGATTGTGACTCGTGTAAGTTTTGTGGATATAAATTAATATACGTATGACCGGATTCGAACATGAGATTTCGGGATTGCACACTTTACGTATGAGATTCAATGTTCATATAATTAATATAAAATGTTATATTAATTATTAAATCACAATAATACTTAACGGGCGTTAGTATTTAACGGAGTTTAGTTAACGGTCGTTAAATATTAACTTAAAGGACTAGAGATGAAATTAGAGGTCAAGAAGGTTCCAAAATCTCTTTAGGGATGAGGGGCCGATCGGTTGGGTTTGTGAAACCCAATCCCACCCTAACTTGGTCACCAAGTTTACATTAGTATAAATACAAAGGCTTTGTGTTCATTCTAATTAATCTTGGATCACCAAATAACCATAACTTATCTTCTCCTCTCCTCCTTTGTGCTTGGCTGATTCGTTCCACCCTAAACCTCAGGGTTTCGATTTTGCTAAGCTCAACTAAAGTGTTTAGGTTGTTTTGTGATTCAAAAACCTAGCTTTTCTCATTGAATCGTTAGTAATACGTGTGTACAAGAACGAATGACAAATACACTTGTGTTTGTGAATCACCTGGATCGACTTTTGGTGTAGTCGACTTTTACAAACCCTAAGTTTAGGGTTTATTGATTCTTGGTTAATTGTTTTCTTGGAATTGCTAAAAGCTACGCACTTTCTTTATGTTTTGGTTAACTAATTACAAGTATTGTTTCCTTCGCTTCCGCTATGTGTTTTGATGATGTTTATGTATATTTATGAATGTCATGATATTATAATCCAACAACTCGATGCCATGAAATCAAGACCAAGTAAGAACGAGTAGGACGTTTATGATTGCAAACAAAACCAAACCAAACAAAAACAACTTATTCACACCTATTCTATGAATAAAAGGTAGGAAACTTTCGATGTGTATCTTCAATAAAACTAAAGCACAAAACAAAATAAATACTGGACTAGTGACATTATATTATTGGTCATGTGTTTCTACATTTCTGAAAGTGTTGATAAATAAATGTAAGATCGAGGTTTTTTCATGTTTAGAGGGTTTTATGTCCATCTCTCAATTTACAAAGTTAGATACACGTACAAAATAAAATTTGTCGTAAACATACAATGTCGTGTCACGGGATCTACTTATTGTAAGAACCACATGAATCTTATGCAAATACAGAAAGAGCCGAAATGTTGATTAAATGGATGATTAAGACAAAATATGACAACATAAATGCTAAAAAAAATGTCATATTTTACATGTTATTTTGTATAAAAAAAAAAAAAAAAAAAACAACTTCCCAGCAAAAGATATTTATATTGTTGTTGAAGATGATGGTTTTGAATATATAAAAATATATACAGATGATTGTTAGAAATTAAATAAATATGAACTTTTCTTGTAAAACCAAAACTAATATTTGTTTAGTTACAAAACCCTGAAGTATCGTTAAAAGCTACTCCCTCCGTCTCAAAATTATTGTCCCCCGACAAAAAACACATTCTTTTAGAAAAATGTCACTATCACTACTTTCTCTCTCTTACTTTTTTTGCCAAATGACAAGTTTACCCTTAACCAATTAATTAACACTTCTTTAAAGTTTGTAATATTAATTTCAACCAAGGGTAATATAGTAAAATTTACCAAACTCTACTACCTATTCAATTTCTATTTTTGGTATGGGACAATAATTTTGGGACGTCCGAAAAAAGAAAAAGGGACAATAAAATTAGGACGGAGGGAGTATTTTTTTAGGCCGGGTACGTTGTTTCTTAGAAGAGGTTTTGTTAAAAGCTATTTTTTTTCTTCAAATTATATAAAACCATAAAATGATAGTTAAATTTATCAATACTACATGTAACGGAGAAATACCTTTTCCTCTATTAAATGTATTTTTAAGTTTTAAGAAATACAAATTAATATGCAATATGCACAAATGGTTAATGCTATGTATAAGTTATGTATAATGCGTTAAACAATAATTCTTCTACACATAATTATTTAAAACATTCTTTAATGTAAGTTTAATTTTGTTTGGTTATGGACATTTAAATTTTTTGAAAATTGCATATTCAAAAAACATTTATCATCTATGTATGTATTTTAGTACAAGTTTAGTGAAATCATAATTATTTTGCTAATAAATTCGTTTGAAAAGAATCGTACATGTCAAAGTATGAAAATTTTTACATGATTTAAAAAGCATGAAAACGTGTAATTTTTGAATACCTTAATTTATATAATAAATGTCATATATATTATTAATCATATATTGCGAGAACTAATTTATATTTCTCTATATTCGCACATTATATAATATTTGACGAATATTATACAACATTTACTGATTAGCAAGTATCTTTAACCGTCAATCATCACAACCTTGTAATACTACTGACTACCGTTTTTTTATCGTCATTACATCGTGATGCATATGTACTTGACATTTTAATATTAAATAGTTTGCGATAGCCATGCGTAAAATCACGAAAAACATGCAATCAAAAAATATTGTTCGCCAAAAACTTTGATTCCAGGATACCCGGCGCCGCAACATGCGGGTACCTTGCTGGTACATATTATCACTTCGAGCGTCAAGTTTGATACGAACTTTTTTTCAACTAATATATCCACTACCTAAGAACTTTAAAAAAAAAAAAAAAAAAAAAAAAAAAAAAAAAAAAAATCCAATCTACACATTCTAAAAAGTGTGTAAAACTTTATTAGTTATCAAATCTTAATAATATGTAAAAATTGTTTACATTAATAAGTTTGAAAAAACTATTAAACAATAGATTTTTTACACTTTTAAATGTAAAAAAAAAAAAAAAAAAAAAAAAAAATTCACTCTATTACGTATAAGATTTCGCCACACTCCTCTGTGTGAAAATTAACTGTAACAACCAATTTCTTCACACTTAAGAAAATGTTTAGAAATTGAGTGTTACAAATGACTTTCACCTATAAGTGTGAAAATTTCTTATATTTCTGCACATTTAAATGTGTGAATTTTTTTTGATACAATTATAAGTATGAAACGAAAATTTATTTACATTTTTTTCACACTTATAAATGTAGCTAATTTTGACACATTATTAAGTGTTAATAGATTAGTAAAGTTTTGCCCATATTTTGAAATTGTGGTAAAAAAATGTGTAGATTGTATTATTTTTTCGTAGTGAAGTTATTAGCGATTATAACCTATAACTTAATTAATTGATAAATTTGGTATTTAACCAGTAAATTCAGGTATCTATACAACATTTCTAAATGCATGCTTATGTACATATACCTAAACGAGTGGATATATACACTCTATCAAATGATAAAACTTGAAATGTATAACAAAATATCTTAATTATAAGTTTAAGTTTAATTAACATCAATATATTTCGAATATTGTGTGTGTGAATGAAACCCCACCAACCAGTTTCAATCATGTTTCTCTTAGTTGGGTAATAAAAGTGTGTGGTCGAAGAATTTGTAAGATTTGGTGTGGACATCTATGGTCCCTAAGTCCCGATAAACTATCCTTCTAGCGGTGGTTGCCTTAGCTATCTTGGGGTCAAATTCTTTTTGTCTTTCATTTCTTGCATGAAAGTGATTTTGAAGAAGACTTGTGTTGGATTGTGGAGGCTAATGGAACTCAAGAATACTTTGCAAAAGCTTTGTAGGCTTCGACAGGAGAGCGAGAGAGGGTAGGCTCTATTCGTGGGTCTGCAACAGCAGAGCCCTCCTGGGCTGTAACTATTATGGGCTTGGGTCCATATGTAAGTTGAAGCTCAAGATTCTTATCTTGTGAAGAAATTAAAGTTAGGTTTTAGTTGTCCACCCTTATATATATATTGGTGCATAACACTTTTGAGTTTTTATAAAACTTTTGTTGGTGCATAAAACTTTTGTGAAAGAAGTTTTTCTGATTTTGAGTTTTTATACGTTTTTTTTAATGCACAAAAAACGAATTTTGATGCGCAAAAAAATTTTGATGCACAAAATTTTCAACTTGTTTTAGTTAGATGCGTAATGTTATTTTGATTAAAAAAGTCAAAAGAACTTAGGTGCAAAAACTAATTTTTAATGCACAAACGTATTTTTTCATAATTTTTTTGGGAAAAAATATCCACATTTAGAAAAACTTCCTTCACAACTTTTTCATGCACCAACATACCCGATCTTGCGGAATTTTTTTGAAATTTTTTGAGAAATTTAAAAAAAATTCTTTTTTCTTAATTTACAGATATTTGTCTTTTTATTTGATCTTTATCATATATATATATATATATATATATATATATATATTATATATATATATATATATATATATATATATATATATATATATATATATATATAACTTATGTGTTAGGGTTTGTACCCTGTGCAGTTTGGCACAAAGCTTGTGCAGCACAAAGTTAAATAATATTCTCTCTCATTCAAGAGTGGACTGACCACGATCACCTGGATCATGGGAACCACTATAAATTCTCGAGTCATATTCTTCTTTTATTTCTTGTGATCTTTTAGCTTCACAGTATGCTCTTACGGTGGTGGTTATACGAGGTGTTCGTGTGTTTGACTGTGTACGCTTACACGATTGTCTTGTTTGGGCTCATATTCATATCAAGTGTTATCTCATAGGGTGTCGGAGCTTGCTAAGGTGTTGTGTTAGGATCGTGGCTTCTCTCAACAAGTGGTATCAGAGCCACATTCGAGTACGATGGGAGCAATGGCAGAAGGCGGAAGAACTAGATCTAAGATCAAGGTTGATAGCGTATTCTGGTTGTTAGGCTCTGCATGTCTGGAAGAGGCTGTGCAAGCTTAATAGAGGCTCTACTAGTAAGATTGTCATAGTGGCGGACCTTGGATTACTTAGGTAGTCTGTGTAGGTTGCAGAGATGGACTAAGGCTTACTTGGGTAGTTGATGTAGGCCAGGTTACAGAACGATAGCGTCATGGAAGAACAATTGGAACGACACATATTGGAATTGTTTACAAAAATGGCATAACAGAGTGTTAGGCTATGATTACAACGCCTTTGTAGGCTGCGATCACGAAGCCTGTACTGTGAAGGTTATCACAGATGGTTCTGAAGATGCAAAGGGTTGTGGTGGAGAGGCATATTGTAAATCCTGGTTTTAGGTTTTCGTTGTATCATTCCATGTGGTCCCGTGCATAGGAATGATGAAGAACTACAAGGTTCACTCTTGGAAGGTACTGGAGGCAGTTGTGAAGGTTCTTGTGGCGAGTATTAAGGACATAGTCCTCAAGACTATCTCAGTTTCTTTTTAGATCCTGAAGATTTGAAGGCTCTGTCATGATCTCAAAGAGGAACTTAACCTCTGTGGGGAAGTTTGATGATGAAGGGTACCATGTAGGCATTGATTGATCAGATGTGGCACGTGGTTAGAGGTGGTCGGGATATTGCTCGTGTATTAAATCGGGATACCTTATACTGGGTTGAGATTCTGTTGTCGGAATGATTCCTGTGATGGAATGGTCGGGCAGGAATCTAATAGAAGGTGTCAATTGGGAGGCTTAAAGGTCGAACACTATTAGTGAGAGGCTCTGTAAAAGGCGTGATGAGAGGCTTCGTGAGGGACTCTGTCAGTGATTCTGTAAGAGGTTTTACGAGAGGCTGTGAGCAGATGTATGCTCTGTGAGCAAGAATCCCTGAAAATTCGACATGGGAACTTCAAGTGTTCGATTTAGCAAGTCCCGACGTGCTTTCGTTTATTGTTGAGAGTTTGGGAACCGAGGAAAGTTTCAAAGATAGTGGGTGATTTTGAAGCAATGGGAGCTTTGTAGGCAGATTTTTAAAAACTCTCCAATGGCAAGTTATCTTGCAGCTGACTAGTGATAGTGAACTAAAATTTTTCTCATAGCCATGATTTGTGACTGAAACAAATTGAAGTATCCGTGATATGGAGTTGGCTATGTTTGAGATGAGTTCACTGGAAAAATCAGACTTCTGTGATTTTGGTCAAGTTACAAGCGGTAAAGCAAAGTTTATGAAGTGAATGTTCAAGGGTGTGAAGGCGTTCTCACATGTTAACCTTGATGAGTACATCCGCAAAGCACTGTTGGAGGGTCTTCTGATTGCTGTGAAAGAAGGTCTGGCGTGAGTTGAAACTCTGTACAGATGAGTCTGTTGGTTTTGATGAAGTGTTGGCGGCAGAATCAGACACGAAAAAGATCAGCAAGCCGAAGAGATGGTTTTCTCTGGAAAAGAATTCTGTAGTTGGAGCCCAGTGTGGTTTTGGTATGCCTTCTCAAGGACTGAAAAGGTGGTTTGAACTGAAGAGTGAATATGTTAACCCAGTTTCAAGATGTTATTCATGATACCTTGTATCGATAGTCTCCTAACTCTGCATTTAGTTAGTTGAGTGTGTCTTGTAGGTTCGGCGGTACGGAGAGGTTGGAACGGAGATATTGTTGAAGGGATGATGATGAAGGTTTATTGGAAACTGGATGGAGAGTAGTTGAAGCCTCAAGTGGGAGATTGTTGGATTATGGAGGCTAATGGAACCCGAAATGACTTTGCAGAAGCCTTTGTTGAGCTTTGACAGGTGAGCGACAGATGGTAGGCTATGTTCGTGGGTCTGCAGCAGTAGAGCCCTCCTGGGCTGTAACTATTATGGGCTTGGGTCCATATGGAAGTTGAAGCCCGAGATTCTTATCTTGTGGAGAAAGTTAGGGTTTAATTGTCCACCCCTACTTTTTCCACGTTGTACGTTGCAAGTGTGTAGGCCCAAGAATAGACAAGAACGTTGATCCTGGAATAGAAAATCCATGCAACAAAGTTCTATCTTGAAGTCTCTGGCTACATGGGGGAAAGATGAGGGTATTACAACGTTAGTTAAAATTATGTTAGACGGTTCTGGGTTGGGGTCCTTGGGTCAAGGCAGAGGTGATTTTCTAGAAGAGAGAATAGCGGGTAACACCAATATCAAGCAATGTTTTCGTAAGGTGGCGGATGGGCATTTTACGGTAGCAGTGAAAGTGTTATCCTCCTCCGGTGTTGCTCCATATTGTGATGATACCATTAAAGCCTTGGAGGCTAAGCATCCTTACAAGTAACCCCCATCTATGCCGAGCAACACATTTTCTGAGCCTCCCCTTGTAGCAGAGATTGATTGTGTCTTTGGTTGTTTTAAATCGTTCCCTAAAGGTACTTCATGCGGAAGAGATGGTTTGAGGGCACAACATATTTTAGATGCTTTATGTGGAGAGGGGTCTGCTACCTCCACAAATCTCTTAAAGGCAATCACTTCAGTCGTTAATTTATGGTTAGCGGGAAGGTGTCCGCTTGTTTTAGCAGAGTTTGTTGCATCTGCTCCTCTCACGCCACTCCTTAAACCAGATAACGGGATTCAGCCTATTGCAGTAGGCACTATTTGGAGACGTTTGGTTTCCAAGTTTTCTTTGAAAGGTGTGGGTAAAGAAATGTCAAAGTACCTTAGTGATTTTTAGTTTGGAGTCGGAGTGTTGGGTGGTGCTGAAGCTATTTTATATAGCGCCAACAGGGCGTTGAGTGAATATCACAATGATAGGTCTCTTGCAATGCTTACAGTGGATTTCTCGAATGCATTTAACCTTGTTGATCCCAGTTGAGCTAATCGATCTTGTTAATTACCTTAGATGTAGATCTAAGACAATAGGTATAGAGACTGTTCTTGAATATGCTATTAAGTATTATGCAGAAACTAACACTTAATCTTAAGAAGAATTAAGAATCGTACACACAATAATTCTCTCAACTATCACCTCAATATATTGAATACGGTTACTCAAAAGTAACAGGGTTACAAAGAACCTTGAAGTGAATACAAAACAATACGTATGCTAACAATCGTGTACTAAACCCTAACCCTAGATCCTCCTTTTATAGACATAAGGAGTCCTAGTCGGTTACAATACTTTCTATACAAGATAATATCTAATCGTATCATTACCATAATTATCTTAACAAACTATACACGTTTATCTAATAAGCAGCAGAATGATTACTCTAGCAGTAGAATCTTCGTAGGCTAGCAGTAGAATCACACTTAGCTTATTTCTTCAATCTTCTCAGAACTCCAGCAGTAGAATCAATATACTAGCAGTAGAATCATTTAGCCCAGCAGCAGAATGATACTTAGTATATTTTCCAATAAGAACCATGAGCAGTATAATCAAACCTCAAGCATCAGCATCTTCAAACCCAACAATCCTCCCCTAAACTTGATATTTTCTCCCAAAATATGCAAGTTTCTTCTAAGCACAGATCAACACCAAGAGGATGCTTCCAAACACTTAGCTCTGCTTTGAAGACTTAGATTTAAGCACTTTTTCATACTTCTTCAAAAGTGTAGTATATTCACGTTAACATGAACACATGTGTGGTACAAGAATGGATTGAATAGATAAGAAAATGCAGAGAGAGGTAGGAGAGTTGGAACCTTAGTGAGAGAAAGAGAAGTGAAATGTATTATATTGTGAGAAAAGGTCCAACCCTCTCCTTTGGTGGAGAGGGATATTTATACTACTACATAGGGTGCCCCTAGTGGGCTGTGGAGCGAGCTGACAGTGGGTAAAGACCCGACCCACTCCACAATAATAATAATAACTAATCTACTACTAATATTATAAATAAACCTACGAGCTATTAAGTGCTAATAAGTACTCGGGGTGACCGAGTCTTCAACTGAATATTTATATTCCTAACAATCTCCCCCTAAGGGAGGTCACCCCGGAAGTAACGTTTTGAATTCTAGCACTCTATCCTTGAATCTTGACTTCATAGCTCGTAGACCTTGATTCTTCAACGTCAAAAATCTTTGTGCCTTCAGCAGTGAACTTACGATGACTGTTCTTTGTTTTGGATGATCTTTGAGTATTCTTTGAAGTTATCATCAAACATATGTCTTCAAGTCATCTTGTGGCTTCATCATCATGAGAAGTTGTGATCTTGGAGCCTTCTTTGAGATCATCGGCCACCATAAATCTCTGAGCTCATCCATTGTAGTAATGCCTCCATGTGATATGTTGTGACCGTTGAACTCGCATGCTCACACTTTTCTGGATCATGATAATTATCATCAGTGTTGCGGAAGCTGTGTCGTAGGTCTTTCATCTATCATGATGTCTTTGATAGTGAATTGGAAGTGTGAGCATGGAGTGTGGATTGACACGTCTCTGCTGGAATCAGGAACCACCATCGCCATCTTTATATGAATCTGAAATAAAACAGTTAGCAATAAAGTTGGAGAACGAATATGGCTTTGTCATTCGTTCGATGTGGTGGTTGGATTTAACCTTCGGTTCTGTGAAGACCGACCTGTGATCAGGTAGAATCCCCTCTAAAGAAGATTCTCCTTGACAGGAATTTCAAGCTTGTAGTAATGAGTCTTCCAACAAATTAATGTCAGAATCATCATAATAAGCATGTTCTCATACCGGAACGTCTAAAAGCAGACAACACGGTAGAGTGAATCAGTGAATTAAATGCCCACTGATTGACGAGAAATTGATTAGAAAAATCACTTGCGTGTCACTGGATAAACATTTTGTGCAACACGACAAGGGTTTTATAAATTGAATCACATTTCTGTCAAAAACACTTTTGTTTGAAGAATTTCACAATCAATGTGCTCGAAATTCAGTTGGCGAGCACATTGAACGGTTTTCCATAAGCGTCCGTCAATCCATTTCCTGGAACAAGTTTGATTCAAATGAGAATCGCCACATCGTTTCTTTCCAGTTGTCACAAGTTTGATCCATGAAGTATCTCACATGTCACCCACCAAGAGCTTGTATGATGTTGGCTCTAGAAGGATTTCCATCTTCATTGTGAATACTTTACATATCACTCAGATGTTCTGGCAATACCACAAGGATAATGCGTAGGACTCTTCATATACATTTTCTTGCTTTTCACGGTGTATGAAATAGAAAGCATATTGGAAATGTGTCCTATTGAGATTTATTGATGATCTCTGGGCTCTAGACTTAATAGTGCGTTTTGATTTAGTTATCGGAGGCTGGAGAGGACTGTCACCTTTTCAATATCATCTAACTCGGAGTGAGAAAGATGATAGCAATGTATTGATCTCCGTTACAAGTGAAACAAGAGTCCTTTGAGGGACCTTGAGTGGCTAGGGAGGGTTGTGCAGCGTATCACTAGGTCCATGATACTTTGCCTTCAATGTCAGTAATCAACTACGTGATTCTGACAACATATGTATTGACCCGGCTTCTGCCTAAGATGTAAGGAGGGCTTCTTTCTTTTCACCCTTTATCTTTACATTTCTTTTTCATTCTTCAACCCCTTCAGCGCTTACCGAGACTTCATTACTAGCACCTTGTTGGGTTTGTTCCAGCACTAGCTCCATCTCAGTCGGCACTCTTCCCTTATTCACTTTTTCTCCTTTTTTGTAATCATACCTAAGGACTTCTACACTAACTAGTGGATTGTCCCTGGGTAGATCCCTCCGGTTCTGGCTGGATCATGGGAACTAATACCTAACCTTACCATCCTTATAACTCCAATACATAAAGTAAAATGGTCGATCTTTGGTATTCTTTCACAATTGCCATCACAAATCATTTGCTCCCCCTCAATATGTGCATCGATATACGAAAAGGTTTGGCACATATGGGAGAGCCTACACTTGAGTTTCAAAAGATCACATTTTTTATCAGAATTCCATATTTAAATCACATTCTCTCCCCCGATCAAAAATTTCAAACCACTTGAGATTTGTGATCCCAATTGATTTAAATAAGTGAGAAATTTTGGGAGAAAATGTGGTCAGGTTATACTGTGTTCTGATTATGGAGCATACTATGCTCCCCCTTAAACCACGAGAGAGTGTCACTGCTGATGTTGCACAAATTTGGCAAGGTGTCAGAAATTTGAACAAATATTCTCCCCCTCAATTAATGACCCGTTTTCTATTTAAAGAGCTGTAGTCATTCAATTGAGCGACGAGTATTTGTGAAAATTTAATTCAATTTACCACCTTGTGTAACATCAAAACTCTCTTGAAGAATCAAAGAAGATAAAGAGTCTGATGTAAAGAAGACTTCTCTTCTTATACATGAAATGACGCACTGAAACGTACATCAGATCGGAAGAAAAACATGGATATAAAGTAATCCATGCCCAGGTGAACATCACCCGGTTGAGGGAACAACCGTCTTTTTGGCGACATGCTTTCCCCAGTGTATAGCGCGGGTTGCAGTATGAAGTAACTGCAAGCCATTAAGACATGTTTTAACCAATTAGTGTAACTTCTACTCGAGCTTCATTTAAAGACCCGTGTCATTATTGAATGACATTTCTAGGTCCGTAAATGTTATCGATAAACAGAAGACATGCCTAGGTGAAACTATTTTTGGTATTTTCTGATTTTTTGATTTTTATGGTTTTTATAGGTTTTATATTTTTCTATTTTCTTTTTTATTTAAGATATATACAACTATATACAAGGATATGGGAAGTCAATCCTTTACTCCTCCTTTTCTTCTTGAAGACACTTGAGGGTTTCAGGTGTCAAGCTCTTCATTCCAAGACGTGGGAGAATAAACTGAAACCTTTCTCTCGGGAGAGCCTTGGTGAAGATGTCTGCTAACTGAAACTCTGTCCTTATGAAGTATAGCTCCACAATTCCTTTCTCAACTTGTTCCCTAATGAAGTGATGCCTGATGTCGATGTGTTTTGACCGGGAGTGTTGGACATTGTTACAACAAAGAGAAATAGCGCTCTTGTTGTCATAATATAGAGGAATCTTGTTGTATGAAAAGCCATAGTCTGAAAGCTGTGATCTCATCCATAGAATTTGTGCATAGCAACCAGACATAGCGATGTATTCGGCCTCTGTAGAAGATATCGACGTACTCATTTGCTTCTTAGAAGACCAACTCACCAACTTTTCCCCTAAAAACTGAGCTCCCCCCGAAGTACTTTGACGAGTGTCTTGACATCCCGCGTGATCAGCATCAGCGTACGCAGTTAACTCCATTTCTGTGTCCTTCGGATACCAGAGACCCATATGAAATGTGCCTTGAAGATATCTGAATACCCTTTTTACTGCTTCTAGATGTTTCTTAGTAGGATTGGATTGATACCGAGCACACATGCATACGGCGAACAGAAGATCTGGTCTACTAGCAGTGATATACATCAAGGATCCAATCATGCTTCTATACTTTGTTTGGTCGACTGGAATCCCCGAAGGATCTTCATCTAGTCTTGATCTATCAACCATGGGAGTGTCAACAGGCTCACTCGAATCAAATCCAAACTTTTTCAAGATCTCATGGGCATATTTGGATTGATTTATGAAAATGCCTCCGGGACTTTGTGAGATTTGTAATCCTAGGAAGAATGACATTTGTCCCATCATTGACATTTTAAACTTGGAACTCATCTCCTTTGAAAATTTATCACATTCACTAGGATCAGATGAAGCAAAAATAATATCATCTACGTATATCTGAACATGAAGCAGATGTTTGCCCGACTTCCTAGTGAATAATGTGGGATCAACAACACCCTTCGAGAACCTGTTTGCTAGAAGAAACTTGGACAATGTATCATACCATGCCCTTGGTGACTGCTTTAAACCGTAGAGAGCCTTCTTTAAGCGGTAGACAGAGTAGGATGTTCAGCATCCACAAATCCTTCTGGTTGGCTCACATAGACTTCTTCCTTTAAATCACCATTCAGGAATGTTGTTTTGACATCCATCTGGTAGACTATCATATTCCGACTAGCATCATTGGCAAGGAAGATTCTAATGGCTTCAATTCTAGCAACTGGAGCAAATGATTCTTCAAAATCTATGCCCTCTTCTTGTCTGTATCCTTTTGCAACTAACCGTGCCTTGTTCTTTAGAACATCACCATGCTCATCTAGTTTCACCTTGAAAATCCACTTGAGAGCAATAATCATAGCACACTTTGGAGGAGGCACCAATTCCCATACTTCAAGTCGATCAAATTCATGGATTTCGTCTTGCATAGCCTCGAACTAGCAATCTTTAGTCATTGCTTCTTTGGCATCTTTTGGTTCGACTTTGGATAGTACGGAATTGAAGAAGCACCACAGTGCATCAGTGTCCAGTTGTTTACGTGTGGATACAGGACGAGCGGGATTGCCAATGATGTTGTCAATTGGATGATCGTTGGTCCATTTTCTGAGATGATCATGAGGTTGAGGGTTTTGAACTGATGTTGTCGTGCTGTGTTCTTCGAAAGAGGATGTGTGAGTTGAAGAATCAGGAGCAAATATATTCTCAAAAGGAACATCATCTATAGGAGCAAACGGATTAACTTCCAAAGAATGGTCATCTGCAGATTCTTGTTGCACCGGAGAGAATTGAGTATTTGATGATGAGGGTGATTGACTGGAAGCTGGTGCATTGAAACTGATTGAGACAGATGCTGATGAGCCTTCAGAGCCTTGCGGAACTTGAGCATCAGCATTAGGAAGAACAGCTGCAGCATTTGAGGTCGTTTCATTTGTTGGCTCAAAATATTCGTCAAACATAGGATCAAATAACTTCTTCAACTCCTCACTAGTTGGTGGTACATAAGACTCTGCAGGCGTGGGATTCTGTACAAGCCCTGAACTAATTGGTCCAGGTGTCAAAAGTTTAAGATCGGGTCCAGAACTGGTTTGTCCTGAAGCAGGTTGCTCACTCAGCTCGTCGAACGTGACATAAATGGATTCCATGATTTTTCGGGTTCTCTTGTTGTAGATTCTGTACCCCTTGCGATCTGGTGCGTAACCAACAAAAATACCTACGTCTGCTTTAGCTCTTAACTTTCCCAAGTCTTGACTATCATTAGTCGGATAGCAAAGTGCGCCAAACACACGAAGAAAGGAAAGATCTGGTTTCTTGTTATGAATTAACTCATAGGGAGTCTTGTCATGAATACGATGAATTAGAGATCGGTTTTGGGTGTAGCATGCTATTGCAATAGCCTCTGCCCATAGAAACATCGGTGCTTTTGAAAATATAAGCATGGTTCTCGCAGCTTCCACCAGAGTACGGTTCCTTCGTTCCACAACTCCGTTCTGCTGAGGAGTGCGAGGGATACTTTTCTGATGCGTGATGCCAATATTTTCATAGAAATTTCTGAGTTGATGATTAACAAACTCAGTTTCATTGTCAGTGCGGATGATTCTGACAGTTTTGTCGAGCCTTACTTGCAGCTATTTTATCAGTTTGATGATAACCTCTGGAGTTTCATCCTTTGTTCTCAAAAACTTTACCCATGTAAACCGAGAGTAATCATCTACTATCACAAGAACATATTTCTTTCCATTTATGGTTTGTACTCTCATTGGGCCGCACAGATCCATGTGAAGGGTGTGAAGAACTTCCAAGTTGGTGTTGACGGTTTTGGGTTTGTGGGTTTGTTTCTTGCTTTTGCCCAGTTGACATGCGGAGCAGAGATGATCTTTCTCAAATTTTAGTCTGGGCATGCCTCGTACAAGATCTTTGCGGGAAAGATTATTTATGGTACCGAAGTTTAGATGGTTCAGACGACGATGCCACAGCCATGATTTTGTCTTGGAGGCTTTAGAAATTAAGCAAATGGGAGAGGACCTCAACATTTCTTCAATCGATATGGTGTATAGATTTGTGCCCCGACTGCCTTTTAGAAGGTCTACACCATCCAATTCCCTGACGAAACATGTGTGTTTTCTGAAAGCCACTTCTAGATCTGAATCACAAAATTGACCTACAGAAAACAAATTGTGCCCTAATCCTTCCACATAATATACCCGTGAGATTACACTGTCACCGAACACATAATCTCCATAACCCATAATCGCACCAAAATGGTCGTTCCCGAATCTGACTGTCCCGATAAACTTTTTCACGAAGTTCTTGAGCCGTGAGCGATCCCCAGTCATATGTTTTGAGTAGCCTGAATCCAAATACCAAAGGACGTTTTGTACGACCTGTATTTGAAGACAGACAAAGATGGATAACTGAAATATGTGGATCCCCACATGTAGCTGGGGTCCGTTTGGTTAGCATTCATAAAGTCAGGAGCAACAGAGTTTGCTAATACTGAAGTCTCTACAGTGGGAACAATCCTAGAGTCAGCGGATGGCCTATTTGGAAGGCATTGTGTTCCTAGAGACAAAATTCGACCTGTTGGCCTCCATTCTTTAACTTTCACAAACCTATGATCATTCAACTTAGGCAATGGACTTTTATTTCCTAAAATGAATTTTCTTCCAGTGGGTCTCCATTGATACCCAACAGTAGCAAAAGTTTTTCCTGTTGCCTTCCAAACTTTCTTACTTCTTTCAGTTTTCCTAACATACTTAACTTGGGGTGGTGCATGAGATATCAGAAATGACACAACACAATCATCATGATTAGCTGAAATTAAGCATTTGTCACATGTTTTACAGACCGCATTAGAATTCGAATTAATTACAGTACTTTTGATACTAGAATCAACACGATTCAATCTAGTCATTACAAACTTATTGTTCCTAGGTTGGGCTTCTACACTCTTCTTGTGATCACTATTAGTTGGCGCAGTCCTATCTTTCCTTGCATTGCCTCTAGGCTTTGACTCGCTAGCTTGGGTGTCACATTTCACTCCTGTAGAAGTAATGATAGGAACATTAGTTTGTTTCACTGTCACATGCTTTCCTGATTTTGATGTGCTGGGTTCTGATGTTCTTGATGGCAAATCAAAGGTTACATGCTTGTTTTTAATAGTGGATGATGATGCACCTAATCTATCTCTTTGGTTGCTAGACTTGGGACCCGTGCCAATGGCATATTCTAACTGTTCCTGGATCCTTTTTGTGAGGACGCAGGCATAACCTACTGCCTTATCAAGTGGTTTTTCTATTCTGTCCTCTTCCACAACCTCACGAAGAGTGTCAAGTCCATCCCTAAGGTGACAGAGATACATTTGATGGACAGGTCTGTTGTTTCTCATGGGAAATGGAATAGGCCCCACATCAACATCGTACATTTTACAAGCAGAGACCTTTGATGCAACACAATTACAAGAGGTGCATGGCATTTTTCCTTTAACCTGAGTCTTAAGATTCTCAATTTCATTTAACAAAGAAGTTATCTTTTCATTATGACTATTTCTTGTAACTTTAATTGAGTCATATAACTCTTTGTAATGCTGTTTAATCTTAGAATTTTCTTCTCGAAAACACTCATTTTCATAATGTAACTTATTGATGGTGTCTTGATATTGAAAACTCTGAGAATCTGAAGACGAAGGTTTATTGGTGCCATACACATCACACTTGTTGGATTTCAGTTGGGCAATTTGGGCCCTCAACAGTCGAATCGTGTTTGTGTGAGCTTGAATCTTTTCATCTCGTTTGCTTAATTCAAAATATGTATCAAACTCAGGAGCATCCAAGGATGTCTTCTCATTTGATATTTTGTATTTTTCTTCTAAATGTTGATATTTTAGTTGCAAATTTAGATAATCAACCTCTAGTTTTGAAAAACATTTAACCATGTTATCATGGTCATCATTTTGAATTTTGTCAAGCAATTTCACATTCTCCCCCTCAAGCTCAACAACACGATTCTGGGTAACATTTAAAGCAATAGTATACTCATGAAATTGACAAGCAGATAAAGCAGAATCAGTAGCAGTATAAAATACATCTTGCGCAATACATCTAGCAATCAAGTTGTCATTGGCGATGAGTATGTTTTTCCTTTCAATTTCACGACTCTTAAGTTCTATTGCACATTGAGTTACCTTATTTTCCATATCTTTAAACACTACTTTCATTTCATTTATTTCGGTATTAAGGGCAGTTTGCATCCCTTCAAAATGTTCTTTAAGTAGTTTAAAGAATGGCATGACCTCAGTCAAGTAACACCTTTTTGCGTGCTCAAAACACCTTTCCCCCTCAGTAATTCCGGTTGGTGTGATTCTCTTCTTACATGTTTTTATCAAAATCAGCAAATAGTTGCCAAAGCACGTATAAGCTAATTAAGGTTTTGCATTCAGTGGGAAGAGACAAAGGAACCAAATTCCTAGGTGTATTGGGAGGATACACCGTTATGGACGCAACTTTTCTAAGGGATGGGGTGTTGGCTTTAAGTTTATCTTCCTTTAGCTTTTCTATATCTTGTGACCAAAATATTTGTTCAGGTGTTAACTTCTTTTGAGGAGCAAACACAGTCAAACGATTCTCCTCATAATAATCATGGGGCTTGACTATTACTCCTTTGGCTATGCACTTGGGATCCCTCATTTTCTCATTCATCTTTTCTCTTTTTCTCACTTCTATTTCATTACTCTCTTCTGACGATGAGTGGTCAGGTGGGGCATGATCAGGCATAATCATCACATTAGCATCATACAATGCGGGTTGGGCTAATTTAGCAATCCTAAGGTACGCAGACTTTGGTTCACCTATGGTTTTCTCACTATGCTTATCACTCAGCTTTCTGTGCTTATAAATCATTTGAGCTGTCTGTCTGGTTTGATCTTGTGTGTACAACTTATCTTCAAGTTTATTCTTTAATGTTTTGAGTCTAGAGAAATCATCTAAGATTTTAGATTTTTTTTTCTTTGAATTCTAGCTTAAGCCTATTCACACAATTCTGTACTTCCTGTTTTTGTTTAACAGACATATCTAGCTGGCTTTTCAAAGAATTCAACTCTTGTTTTAATGTTTCTTCTCTCACTCAAAAGTCTTTTATAAGTGTACGCAACTGACCTTCCATTTTCTGCTCACGTTTAGTTAGTTCAAACTTAGCACGCTGTTCATACATAGCTACTTGTTCCTTATAGATGTTTAGTTTAGTGATCAAGTTATCATTAGGAGCAAGTACAGTGTTTTCATGCCACTCACATGCATTATCAACGTCACATGTATTTTCTAAGGCACACACGTTATTAACAACACAAGCATTATTATCAACAGAAGATTCTCCATCTTGTACATCAGGCATGTTGTTGTGAGTCAAATATTGTTCATATGGAATCATATCGCTATTTTCCATGTTAACATTATTTGAGTCAGAAACATCTCCCTGTTGTACTTCGTTGGGAATCTTTTGTTCATCAACTACTTCATATGTGTCATAAAGTTTTAGTACCTCAGAAATCACAGATGCATTTGAAGAACCAGCTTGTCGAGGTGATGAAGCCAAGGATGACAAGTTAGCCATGAAGACTGTTTGAGCCGTTGGTTCATCATCCACATCAGATTCAAATGCATCACAATCATCAGCTTTGAAGATGTTGGGATCATTGTGTGCTAGATCCTGAACTGGGTGCTCATCCACATCTTCATCAAAAGTATTTCTCCCATCACCAGCCAAAAACAACAATTCTTCCTCATCCAATATAGCTCCATTCTCTTGAGCCTGCATCAACAGCATCTTGTCCTTGAAGTAATCTGAGTTCTGAGGACGTTTTGGTTGATTTCAATTCCTGGCAATGTGTCCCAGTCCTCCACAATTATAACACTTGAGCTGTTTCCCCTGCCCCTGATTGGCATTCCCCGCTCTGTTCTGCACATTACCTCGACCCATGTTTCTTCCTGCTCTCCCTTGCACATTCTGAACCACAATTTTCCCATCCTCCACCATTGCTAGATGGCGTGGGTTGGATGAGTTTCTTAACTGATTGTTGGTCTGAGGGAGAGATGCTTTAAATTGTTGAACCAGTAATGATACTTGGTTGGTGAGGTTATCAATCATTTTGTCGGTCTGAGAATAGCCTGAGTCGAGTTGTGAGCTCATAGCAGAATATGGTGAGTGAAGTTGATGATAACCTTGGTTAGGTGATGGTTGGGTGTTTGGTAGAGCACTTACCATAAATGCCAGTGGGTCATTAGGAGTTGAAGGATTGAGCTTTTCTCTCAGCACCCGATCGTAGGCAGCATGCTTCTCATGTTGTTGCAGGTAGGCATACAACTGTTCATAGTTAGTATCTCTCAGACCTTTGTTGAGTTTGACAGCAGTAACAAATCTGTCCCATTCTGGAGTCATGTTGTTCACAAACTTTGAGTTAAGTTGGATGTTGGGCATAGTCATTCTTATCATCCTCATGTCATTCACCAACTTATGGAATCTCACATAGTAGTCTGTGACATTCTCTCCTGGGTTCATTTTGAAGTGTTCAAACTCATCATACAATTGTGATTCACGGTCTTCTTTTGTGAGTTCTGACCCAGCTACCAACATATTTACATTGTCCCACACTGCTTTAGCTTCAGTGTTGAAATTGATGAGTTTGTAGACATCCTTTGGCAAACCTTGAATAACAATGTTTGAGGCCCTAATGTCAGCATCATACCTCTTCTTTTCCTCCTCATTAAGGTCATTGTAAGTGCGTGGTCTGTCAATTCCAAAGGTGACTGTGCCATATTCACCAGTAGTAACAGCATCTCTGGTGATACCCATCTGAAATGGTCCTTCATCAATGGACTTAAGGATGTTTGCTCCATTCTCTTTTCCCAAGCAGTAAAGCCGTATTCATTGTGCCCACGACTCATAGTCCGTCCTATCTAGCATAGGAGGACGGGTATCGGACCCTGCTGCTTGAATGTCATCGGATGCGGTGCTTGTAATGCTGGCCATAATGTATACGGGATTTTACAGTTCTTGTGATTTAACCGAGAAATTGACTCTTTCACGGGACTTTCTAAAATCACCAAGACACAAACCGTAAACTAATTAGTATCTTGCAAAATAGAATTTTAAGTCCTAACTCAAGGAAACACAAATCTCAATTGATCAAATCGCAAAGATTCAAGACACAGCTTGACAAATCGCAACAAGACAAATCGCAAGCTTATCAAATCACAATAAGTCAAGTCACAAGTGTTAGCTTGCAAAGTCAAATCGCAATAGATCAACTCGTAACTATCAAATCGCAATGAGTCAAGTAGCAACTTGTCAAATCGCAGACAATCAAATCGCAATTTGTTAACTATGAGTCAAAACGCAAAGTTCAACTCGCAATTGCTCAAGTCGCAACTCACTATATCAAATCGCAACAGACAAATCGCAACCAAGGAAACTGGTCAAGTCGCAACTGTCAACTCGCAACTCTAACAAGTCGCAACCCTGACTGACACAAGTCGCAACTCCCAAATCGCAAATCACTACAAGACAGAACAGTCGCTATCTTTGACAAGTCGTAACTCACAAAATGCCAAACCTGTCCCTTTCCTAGCGATTTGTCTTTTTTACCAAAACCAGTAATAAGCCAAGTCGCAACTTCGAGAAACCTCAAATCGCAACTTTCACCTTCCCAACAATACACAAGTCGCTACTTAGAAACTTTTACCGAAGGTCAAATCGCTACTATGAATACCTTTTCACAACACCACGAATCGACCAAAAACCACCACAAAAGGTCGAAAACAGTGATTCCAAATACCAAACAATACCTCTCCACTAACCCTAAGCAAGAAAGTACAAGATTTTACTACTTCTAACCACTAAACAAAGCGCAAAATAGAGATTTAGGTGAAACTCTATTCGAACCAAAAGTACCCCAAAACTAAGCAAATCCGTGAATATAACCATACATGAACCTAACCATGGCTCTTGATACCAATTGTAGTATATTCACGTTAACATAAACACATGTGTGGTACAAGAATGGATCGAATAGATAAGAAAATGTAGAGAGAGGTAGGAGAGTTAGAACCTTAGTGAGAGAAAGAGAAGTGAAATGTATTAGATTGTGAGAAAAGGTCCAACCCTCTCCTTTGGTGGAGAGGGATATTTATACTACTACATAGGGTTCCCGTAGTGGGCTGTGGAGCGAGCTGACAGTGGGTAAAGACCCGACCCACTCCACAATAATAATAATAACTAATCTACTACTAATATTATAAATAAACTTACGAGCTATTAAGTGCTAATAAGTACTCGGGGTGACCGAGTCTTCAACTGAATATTTATATTCCTAACAAAAAGTTTATAGGCTTGATCATCAGAAAAGAACCCTTTCTGCAACTTTAACTTACCAGGTTTTTACATCTGAGTGATAACAGCTGTATCCAAAGGATAATCTTTTTCCACAAGCATGTAAACCATCACACCTTGACCAACCAGTTCATGTACTCCACAAGATTGATACAAATACCATCTGTGAATTTTGGTATTTAACAATTCTTTCCCTTCAAGATCACTACCTTGTGGCTCAAACATATTCTTCAAAAAATAATAGTTTATCCTCTCATATATCACATCTGGTCTGTTATCACCATAGTTTCCCTTAAACAGCTTCCAGAGTTGTACCACATCATCTCTATCCATATAATGTAACATCTGAGAAAATCTAACAAATCCATAATATAAGCCATTTGATCTCTTGATTTCCCAATATGCTTCACTTTCATCTCTGACTGTGTGTGAATAGGAGATGATTGGATATTTGGTTGTTAAGGGAACTGCATTAGATACCTCCGGTTCTTTTTGTGGAGCTAAAATTGTGAGAGACATTACTCTTGCTTTATCCTCCTCAATTTCCTCTTCAGATTCATGCTCATCAAAACGTGGTTCTTTCTCAACTTTAGATCTGCTCTCTGAATCACTCATCACCACTGGCTTAGTTCTTTTCTTCTTCCTTGCCCTCATTTTCAATCTTCTCCCAGGCCTCTTTACACTAATGGTAGATTCAGTCTTTACCTTTTTCTCTTCATTTTTCTCATCATTCATTCCTGCCTTCTTACTCTCCACCTTGTCTTTGACACTTTCAGATACTTCCTTAGGCTTTGCAACATTAGATTTTGGATTCATATAAGCCCTAGGTGTCTTTTGTTTTGTAGGTTTAGCAATATCAGCATCTGACATGGGTTCAACAGGTCTGTGTAACCTTGCATAAGTCTCAAAATATGCTCTCTCTTAATAGCTACATGAGTCATCCCTTTGAAAGAGCTAGCTTTCCAGTAGGCTTGATACTTCAGATAATTCTTCATATAATTTATCTATTCAGCTCTTGTAGGCTTCTTTCGCTTAGAAACCTTTTTCTGACTCTGTTTCTTTCTAAATTCACCCAGCAGATCATCAATAGCACATTGTTGTTCTTCAGGAGTGTATATCTCTCTTTCTTCTTTTTGAGTCTTCATTGCTACTTCCCAATCTGCATGTTCTTGCTTTCTCCTTGCATCTTTTTCTTCTGCATCAAGTTGTGCTTGAACTTGTCTAGCAACTTCTTCATCTGTTTGACTTTGTTGTTCTTGTTGAATTGGTGATTGAAACTTAAACTTCTTCTTTGGTTCTTCAACAAGAATTCCTTTGCCTTTGTCTGTTGATGCAATAGTTGGTTGTGCAGGTTTTGGGATTGGTACAGACTCTCTAATAACAACTCCTTTAGCTGGTTTTCTTGTAGGTTTTGGGAGTGATTTTGTTTTAGTTGTTTGTTGTTTTGGTTCAGACTGTTTTGTTGGTGTGGGAGACTTGTTTTTCAGATTAAGCATCACTTTAGCCAAACTAAGAGCATCATCATCTGACTCTTCATCTCCTTGCTCAGCAACAGAATGTTCAACACCAGCAACAAACACAACTTCCTTGTCCAACTTCTCAACTCCAACAGCAGTAGAACTTTGCTCTGGCTCAGCAGCAGAATGAGCAACACTAGCAGTAGGATGCCCTGAGCCAGCAGCAGAATCTTCTTTATCCAATTTCTCAACATCATCAGCAGCATTATCACCTAAAATCTGCTCCTTCTTCTCTGATTCCAAAACCACCTCATTCCCAGACTTGTCCTTAACCACAAACTCCTCAACATGTTCACCACTATCAGCATCCACATCCATATCAACATTTTCATCCAATTTAGTCTCAACCTCCCCTGAACCCCGGTCTTCATTCCTCCCCTGTTTGGGAGCATCCTCCCCCAAACCAGGTTTGGAAGTCTTTGATTCTGAAGTCCTTGATCTCCTTAACCCCTCAAGATGTCTAACCCTCTTCTTTAGCTTTCTGATTTCTGCACCCTGAGTAGATTTGACCATAACCAATTGCTTCTTGAGACCAAGCACTTCCCTTGACAATCTTGTACATCTGACCATCAATTTCTTTATAAGTTTCAAACTATCTTCACCACTTCGGTCTGTCTTACCTGACCTGAGAGGTGGATCATCAGATTTGGCATTTTGTACATTTGGGACCGTCAATTCATCAGTATTAGTTTCAAATCTAGCCTCCTCACTTCGACCTGTGTGACCTGGTCCGAGAGGTGATTCATTGGCAATGTCATTGTGCACATAAGTATCCATCAATTCAATTGTTTCATCTCTGTCCTCATCACTTCGGGATGTATTACCTTCCCTGAGAGGTGAATCAATGGACTTAAACTCAGTATCAACCCTTGGTTGATCACCTGAGTCCCCCTTTTTAGCCATGTGACTGGGGTTTCCATCACCTGTTGCAAGTTCAAAAGAACTCTCAACATTAGATGTTGTCATGTTTGAGGTCTTAGGTATGTTAGCACTGTCCTGTACAACTACTAAGTTGGAAACAGTAGTGCCAGCCTCTCCCATCATGCCACCTACCTCACCTGTGGCAGCCTCATCTGCTTCCATACTAACATTGGCCTGAGGGTGCACAATGTCCTCATTTTGTGAAGTCCTAGGGGATTGGGTCTTTTGGATTGAATCATGTGATTGTTCAGGAGTGGGTGTGTGATGGGAAGATGTTGGGATTTCAGCTTCTTCGCCCTGAGTAGCAGCCATTTGCAAAATATGTTAGGACAAAGGAGTTACTATCCCAGAAAAACCATTTTCATTTTTCCTCAAATATGAAAACATTTTGCTTATTAGTTCAGGACTTGGATGAATCCCTTGATGTTCCAAAGGTTGTTTTAATAGATGATTTATTATGAGTTGCAAAAACCTTGGATAAACATAAATATTTCCAGAAATATGCTTTTTCAACCCTTCAAAAATCATAGCCGAAAAATTAAATGGTTGGTCTGTGGCCAGACAAATCAAGGCAGATGCTTGAGTTGTGCTGAACTCATTCCACCCAGTAGTTTTAGGACTAAGACAGTGTAAAAGGGTGTGAAGAAGGAATATCCAGTGTGGGCAAAGAAGACCTTTGAAAAACTTTAACTTATCATTTTCTTCTCATACCCAATTCTTTCCAGTTCTTGAAAAATGGTAGCATTATCAAGGCAAGTTATTGCTTCATCAGTTGTAAAATGAAGTACTCTTCTTACAACTGATTCAGTAATAATTATCCTTTGATTTTCTACCTTTGCCTTCAAATATTCTCCCCCATCTTCATTAGTTTTGACCCTGACAGTGGACCAAAACTGTTTCATGTGGGATTTATATATTGTGGGATTTACTGTTAACGCATACCTTATATGGGAAGCGTTAAGAAAGTCAATGACCTCAGTAAAACCCTCAGCTTCTGGGACCTTCTGAAGAAATGCCACTTGATTGTGATTAGCGGAGTATTCTCTTTTCGTCATTGTGAATTTAGGGTTTTAATTTTGGGGGTTTTTGATCGGATGATAAGAAGATGTGTTAGGGTTTGAATTGGGTTTAATTTTGGGCGCACAAAGTTAATTTTAAGATCGAATTGGGTTTTTAATCCGTTTGAATCTCATTAGGGTTGAATTCGCGCCAATTTGCAAAATAGTCCCTTTACTTTCAAACTAAGCAGCAGAATCCCAATAGTTTCAAGTTGAGCAGCAGAACCTTCAGCAGTAGAATGTTTTGCCTAGCAGCAGAAACTTTTGGAACCAGCAGCAGAATGTTCACTGAGCATTCCAAACATCTTTTTCTCATCAAATCAGCAATCCTCATTGACTTTTCCTGCAAAAGGTTAGTCCAAAACCACAAAAACACAAGCAAGAATATTCCACAATAATCACAAGCAATGGTTATACATAGCAACAGAATAATCAACTAGCAGCAGACAACATACAAACAGAGCAAGCAATAGAAACAACTTATTTGATTAATAACAGTACAAATCCTTACAAAACATTACAAAAAAAATACAGAGATAAGGTTTTTCAAAGATTAATCATTCCAATACTGGCAATTAAAAATTGAAATCTACTCACATCAAAACCTTTAGTGAGTAAATCTGCAACATTGTTGTCGGTATGGATTTTAACTATTTGAATTAGCTTTTTCTCATAAGAATCTCTGATAAAATGATGTCGTATCTTAATATGCTTTGTTTTTGAATGAAAAACAGGATTTTTAATAATACACATTGTACTGTTATTATCATTGTAAATTTTGGTGTTTAAAAAGTTGTACCCATAATCCAGTAGTTGGTTATGAATCCAGAGTACTTGTCCACAACAACTAGAAGTAGCCACATACTCAGCTTCAGTTGTTGAATTAGCCACCACAGTCTGTTTCTTGCATTGCCAAGAGATCAACCTATGTCCAAGAAATTGACAGCCTCCAGAAGTTGACTTCCTATCCAAACTTGCTCCAGCATAGTCACTATCTGAGTATGCTACCAAGTCAAAAGGTGAATCCTTAGGATACCAAAGGCCCAACCTAGGTTGACTCCTCAAAGTACCTAAAAATTCTTTTGATAGCATTCAAGTGAGAAACTTTGGGGTTCACTTGAAATCTGGCACAAGCACACACAGCAAACATGATGTCTGGCCTTGAAGCAGTTAGATACATCAAAGATCCAATCATGGATATGTACAAATGCACATCAACCTCTTCCCCATCTTCATCCTTGAGCAAAGGCTTGTTGGTTTCCATTGTTGTCTTAGCTGGCTTCACATCAGAAAAACTAAATTTCTTCAAAATATCAGCCACATACTTGTCTTGGCTGATGAAAATCCCATTTTTCTTCTGCTTAACTTGAAGCCCCAAAAAGAAAGTGAGTTCTCCCATAGAACTCATCTCAAATATACTATGCATGAGCTTCTCAAATTCCTCACATAACACCTTATTTGTAGACCCAAAAATGATATCATCTACATAAACTTGCACTAGTAGGATATCTTTTTTGTCTTTCTTGATGAACAAAGTCTTGTCAATGGTTCCCCTGCTGAAACCATTGTTTAACAAAAACTTGGATAAGGTGTCATACCAAGCTCTAGGAGCTTGATGTAGTCCATACAGTGCTTTCTCCACCTTATAAACCCTATTAGGATAATCAGGGTCTTCAAAACCAGGTGGTTGCATCACATACACTTCTTCATCAATCTTTCCATACAAGAAAGCACTTTTCACATCCATCTGATACACAGTGAAGTTCTTGAATGAAGCAAATGCCAAGAATAGTCTGATTGCCTCTACTCTTGCTACTGGTGCAAATACTTCATCATAGTCAATGCCCTCTTCCTGTGTGTATCCTTGAGCCACCAATCTTGCCTTGTTTCTGATTACAATTCCTCTTTCATCTCTCTTGCATCTGAACACCCATTTAGTACCAATTGCCCTTTTTCCAGATGGCAAATCAACCAATGTCCAGACTTCTTGAAGCTTGAACTGCAATAACTCATAGCTTCAACCCAACTTTCATCTTTTAATGCTTTGTAGGCATTTTTGGGTTCCACTTGAGATAAGATACAGGCAAACATACAATTTTGTAAATCCTTGTGGCTCTTTCTTTGATGAAGAGACTGAGCAAATAAGCCTTGATCAAACAAATTACTGAAACCTTTTACTTTACTTCTTGTTTGAACAGCAGAATGAACATCTCCAATTATTTGCTCCTTTGGATGATCCTTGTGTATTCTAGTGGTTGGAATAGGACTGACTGGAATTGCATTCTCCATATTGTTGAAGTCAGCCTCTGCACCAAACCCTTCTACAACTTCATCATCAGTGTCAGCATAGACATTAACTAATCCAGGCAAATTTGGATCTTTTGGATAGTTAACATCATCAAAGGATCTCCATTCTTCATCAGCAGTAGAAAATCTTGGTATAGAAGTAGAACTGCTAGGCTGAGCAGCAGAAACTTTTGGCCTAGCAGTAGAATCAGGGATACTACTGCTTGTGTTATTTTCTCTGTTTTCATCAAGATCCACTTTATCAGCAACATGTGGTTCTTCATAACCACCTTTTCAGCATTAGAAGGTTCAGCTCCACCTTCTACATCCTTTTGAACAGCATCACCTTTTGAACTCTTGCCCTCCTTCTCTTTAGGTGTGAAAAGTTGATCAAGCTTCCACTTCTCAAGAATGATAAATTCCTGTGCAGATTCATTTTCCTTGGCTTGTGTACCTGCATTAGAATTTTCTTGTGTTCCTGCAAACATGTTAGTTGTACCTGCAATAACTGGCTCATTATTCATACTTTTGGTTAATGAATCAATGTCAAACAGCCATTCAGGTCCACTTTCAGCAACACTAGGTGTGGTTTCACTAAACCTAACATGTAAGTTTTCTTCCACATGCCTAGTTCTTTGATTGAATACCCTAAAAGTCTTACTATTAGTGGAGTATCAAACAAAGAAACCTTTGTCTGCTTTCTCATCAAATTTGCCTAGGTTATCAATGGTATTTAAGATAGTAACAGGAAACCCAAATGGTTTCAAGAAATCTATCATAGGTTTCCTACCATGAAATAATTCATAAGGGGTCTTGTTATGAGGCTTCAATACCTTACTCCTATTTTGCACAAAACAAGCAGTGTTGACTGCTTCAGCCCAAAAAGTAGTGGGTAATTTTGACTCTGACAACATTGTCCTAGCAGCCTCAATTAATGTCCTATTACTCCTCTCAGCAACACCATTTTACTGAGGAGTTCTAGCCACACTAAACTGTCTTAAGATACCTTTTTCAACACAGAACTGATTCATCACATTATTCTTAAATTCAGTTCCATTGTCACATCTGATTATTTTTACTTTGTGATTAACTAGGTTTTCTACTCTTGCTATGAAAGCCTTAAGAATGCTAGATGTCTCATCCTTAGTTCCTAAGAAGAAAACCCAAGTAAACCTACTGAAGTCATCAGTGACAACTAGGCAATACATTTTCTTATTCAAGCTTTTCACAAAAGTTGGCCCAAAAAGATCCATATGCAACATGTATAAGGGCTCAGAAATAGAGTTCACCACTTTGGACTTACAAGAAGCTTTGTGTTGCTTTCCCATCTGACAAGCAACACAGGTTTCAGGTTTTTCAAAAACTTTTGAAGGTAAACCTCTAACAAGGTTTCCCTTAACCAATTTGTTTATTGTTTTGAAATTTAAGTGTCCAAGCCTTCTATGCCAAAGTTTGGATTCATCAATTGTGGCTTTGGCAAACAGACAAGTTAAATCTCTTTTGGGAAGGATGTTCTTTATGTCCACACTGTATATATTGTCTTTTCTAGGGACTCTAAGTTGCACTAATTTATCATTAGGCAACTTGTAGTCAGGAGATAAGACAAGACACTCAGTGTCTGTAAAAAGAACAAAATTCTTTTTGACACACATTTGTGAGACACTAAAAAGATTGAACTTAAGTCCATTTACCAAATACACTTTTTCAAAATCCAGGTTGCCTGTTTTAATAGTACCTTTTCCAACAATTTTACCTCCTTTGGGGTCATTCCCAAAGGCAACATAGCCACCATCCAAAGCTTCAAAATCTTCCAAGTTGCTTTGGTCTCCAGTCATATGTGAAGAGCATCCACTATCAAAAATGCATTTATCCTTTAGCTCATCCTGTAGATTGCCCTGCACATAAAGTAAGAGAATTAGTTTCTCTTTGGGACCCAAGCCATTACTGACTTGGATCTGCCTTGTGCATCAAAGTAATCTAATTTCTTGAAGTCCATTGATGCACTGCTGTGTCTGTTTTTAGGTTTCCAGACCCAGCAAGCTGAGGTCTTAACAGCATAGAAATGATTGCCCACAACAGTGTTTGTAACCACTTTTGGCTTAGCAGCAGAAACTGCTTTTGCCTTAGCAGTAGAAAACTCTGTTTTCTTTGGAATGGGCCTTGATGTTACAACAGCAATAATTGTCCTAGAAGCACCATTTCTCAACAAAACTTTCCTAGGAACCATGTTTCTATTGGGGTGAGGGTGAGGGTGAGTCTTTCTAGTAAAATTCCTATGGTTCACCCTGGAGTGTTGGTTCCAAATAGGTTTTTGAGCAGATGTTCTAACAGGCCTTTTATAATAACAATCTTCCTCTAAGTGCTCAAAACTACCACAGCTGTGACATGCCTTTTTAACCAGTTCAAAATCACTACCTAACTTGTGTGAAATCAGGTTGTTCATGTTTCTCTAGTTTCCTCTGGGCAAGTTATTAGTCTCCCTAGGATAATCTCTAGGTTTCACATCATATTCAGCCATTTTCCTAGAAATTCTGCTTCCTAACACAGGTTTTACAAATTCAACATGTTTAGCTTTAGATTCAGCTGTGTTAACCTGAGTGACTTTTGGTTCAACAGTCCTAAAAATTTCTCTCTTTTTAGCTTTGGGTGTTGAATCAGTTTCATCATCCTCACTATCTGACATCCAATCTTCAATGATTACAGTATCAGACAACTTCTTTTCTACCTTAGGTTCATAAGTTCTATCAGGTTTTACATTATTTGATTCACTTGATTCACCTACAGGTTTTGCATCTACCTCAGTTAAGAATGACAATTCCTTTTTGGGAGGTGCAAAGACACTTTTGACTGGGGGTGGTACTTCAGCAAATCCTAAACCACTCCCTCTTCTCAGAATTTGACTTCCAATGGACTTGTTGATAAGATCAGTTGCAAGCTGTTGTTTTTCTACCAAAATGACATGTTTTTCTTTCTCAGATAAGGCTACATTTCTAGCCTTTTCAGCCTCTTCAACTCTTTTATTAAGAACACTAATTTCAGCATCTTTCTTAATAATTTCTACTTCTAGACCATTAATCTTATCAACATACTCTACTTCATTTTGTTTAAAAAAGTCAAGTTTTGCTTCTACTGATTTTAGGCCATATTCATAACCTAAATTATCAAGTTTTAACTTTTCTACTTCCATTCTTAAACATTCATTCCTAGATTTTAATTCTTCAACAGTATCTAGGCATGATTTAAAAGAACAAGATGACTCATTAGATACCTCAGAGTCTGAACCAGAGGATGAAGAAGCATAGGCCATTAGAGCAAAATTGTGTTCCTTCTTTTCTTCTTCAGCCATGAAAGCAGCATTTGGTCCATCCTCTGCTTGGTCACTCCAGTCATAATCTCCCAATCCATCACATGAAACCAGAGCAGCAGTAGTCTTGGTTTCTTCAATGGGAACAATCCTTGCAGGCTCTTTGTTCTTCGTTGGTGCTCTACACTCCCTAGCAAAGTGTCCCTTTCTCTGACAATTATAGCACTTAATTTTTGACTTGTCAAACCCCACATTGGTTTGTCTGTACTTGAGTGCTCTTCCAGTCTTCTTTAAAAATCTTCTTGCCCTCATAGTTAGCATAGCCATCTGCCACTTTAAGTCAATCTCCTCAAGATCATCAGGATCTATCTGCTCCAGATCCTGATCAGTAACAGTTGTGCTTGTAGTGAGATCAGCCAAAAATGCACATATAGCTGCATCACTGATGTTATCAGTATTTGAACTAGCAGCAGAAACAGGTGCACCAACAGCAGAAACAACATGAGCAGCAGCAGAATGGTTGTCATGAGAACTTCCAGATCCCTTGTTGTTAGAAGACATAAAAGCAAGATTGCTTGTACTAGAAGATGAGCTGGATGTACCTTTGAATTCAGATTCATATACCTTTAAATTGTTGTACAAATCATCCAAAGTCAGTCTTATTCCTCCAGACCACTGTATGAGTATTCCATTCAGATGGTAAGCTCCTCAGAAACTTGAGATTGATGTCTTCTTGAAGCATTGAGACCTTCATAAGTTGTAATTGACTCACCAACCTCTGAAGTCTATCATAGGTAGCATCAATGTTTTCTGAACTTGAAGCAGTAAATGTTTCAAATTGATGCTTGAGCAGATTCTTCCTAGACTTTTTGGTGGCCTCATTCCCACCAAATCTGAGTTCAACTGCATCCATCAACTCTTTAGCAGACTGAGTGTTACCAAAACTCAATTGATATTCATTCGGAATACCCATCAACAGCATATTGTGAGTTTTGATTTCCAGCTTCCTTTGTGCCTTTTCCTCATTAGTTTTAATGGGTAAAGGTCTTCCATCAGCACCCTTAGGAGGTGGAGTATCTCCATTCTTAATGACTTCCCACATGGAGTAGTCAAGCATCTTCATGTACTGCTCAATCCTTATCTTCCAGAGTTCATATTCACCAGCCTTCAGCATTGGTACCTTAGAAGCAGTCACCATATGAGTAGTATCTGAATCCACTGCTTATGAAGATGATGAATAGTTATGAGTTTAAGAAATTCTTCCTGATAGCAGTCTCTAGATCACAAGCTCTGATACCACTTGTTGATCCCAGTTGAGCTAATCGATCTTGTTAATTACCTTAGATGTAGATCTAAGACAATAGGTATAGAGACTGTTCTTGAATATGCTATTAAGTATTATGCGGAAACTAACACTTAACTTAAGAAGAATTAAGAATCGTACACACAATAATTCTCTCAACTATCACCTCAATATATCCAATAAATGCATAAAATTATCTGGTAGAACAAATAATATATGTATGCATTGCTCCAATGTCAAAAGAAGAGTTGAAGGCATAATTAAGAAAGACATTACTTACATTTTGAATGTAAACTCGTAAGTAGGTTGCTTTAGACAAATTGATTTCTTAAAGCAAAGAAACATTACCAGTGATTATTACATCATTTTGCAACTTCAAAACAACATAAAGTGGCACGAATATCACACTTGATGCAAATGGCTCTAGCTCATAAATGATGCAAACAGAAAATTTAGAAAATGGGCAAAACAAATAAAAAGAAACACTCTATGGTACGTAAATGCTTCTTCAACTACATTGAGAAACCTAGAACTAACTACCATGTTCATAAATCCAATTACATTATACTGCCGCATTTGGGAATGCCTGCATTTTGAAAATTACTTTTAGAAGATTATCTTGACTCTTATCTGTAGTCTTACCTGCAGCCATTGACTTTTCATTATGTTGTCCGGCCATCACATTCAGAAGCATGTCTGCATACGCTTCAGAAGTTGGTTTGGATCAATCAGAGCATATAATCTGTAATGAGACAATTGTGAATTGTGATCATCACAACCTCAAGTAGATCTTTTCAATGAGAGGCGTTCCTTAAGGCCTGGTCACGGAAACAGCGGAATTCAACAGTTTTAGCATGTGACCTGCTTTCTTTTATGCCGATACATGTGAACCAAAACTGTGTGCCATTTTGTCAAAAGATATTTCAAAAATCTCTTTGATCATATACATTAATTTTTGAATGTACTAAAGTTTTCTGCACGTTTTTTTTATCAATTTGACAGAAACACAATGTACATATTTGTGTCATGTCTTGAGGTTTGATGCTTTTTCGTTATCACCAGTTGAATTAGTCATAAACATATAACTAGAGAGAAAAGCCTAGAGTATATGATGTAATTAAACTCGATCGGGTGAACCACTACAATTTATTGTCCAGTCGCCTATAATCATTCATGCTAAAAGAACTACACTACTCACAAACAGATAAAAAGACACTAAGTTTTGTATTACAGAGACAATTTAGCAAAAGGGTTATCCGAAAATGTAGTGCCTCCTCTTTAGAAAAGAGAAAAAATTTAAACCAATAGTACTTCTTGAATTATAGAAACATTTTAGCAAGCTTACTATCATAGGTAGTTATAAACAAAAATGACTAAATAAAGATACAGAAGTTATAAGAATAACAAATAAGTTCTTCTCCATCAGATGTACCCATACCGCTTCTTTGGCCTTAGCTGTAACCACAAAGGAAAAAACAATCAAAATAAGAACTTAAAAAAAAAAAAAAAAAAAAAAAAAAATGCTCATTTGCATTCATAATAAAACTGAGTGACTGATTACTTGGTTGCTGTGGCCACACTTCTTCTTCCTGCAGTTTGTAGCCCTTGGGTGCAGACGAGCATAGCACCTAACAAAAAAACAATTTTGTTACATACAAGGAAATGATCAATGAAAAAATACAAAAAATAAACTTAGATTTTGAATGACCCAAAAAGATGCAAACTTCGTACATATAGAATCCAAACAAGTTCAAAAGCACAACAATACAACATTATATTGTTGCAAAAATAGATAATATGCAATGAACAACAAGACGAATCTAAATTCATTCATTGCATTAATTAGAGAAAGCAGGTCTAATCTACTCTACAATTCTGCTACAAACCAATTTGTGAATAATTTATAGATGAGATATGTGATACAAACGCATATATGAAATAAGCAAATGTCATCCAAACATAATAGTAAACAATTAAAGACAAAGAAGAGAACAACGCACTTGCGGCAAATTTTTTTGTCTTGATTGTACTTCTGAGCCAAAGCCAATGAAGAAGGCGAGAAACACCACCTCAACGCTCCTCCCCTCAGCCTTAAGACCAAATGAAGAGTCGACTCTGAACAAACAATGAGATTCAAAAACTAAAAAACACAACAAAATAAGAAAAATACAACCCGAATCCAACCCGAATATACCGTCATATCTATGCGTCTCTGCGCAAATATGTATGTCAAGCAATTGTAGTTAAACAATTTCAGTAAGGATAAAAACATAATATACTCTACAATAAAAACTGAATTGATTCATGGTTGTTTGATTTGATTTTAGTATAAATAACCACAATTAGAGAAAGAGAAAAAAAAAAAAAAAAAAAAAAAAAAAACCCTAAATTAACTAATACAAATCAAAATCACAACATAACAATTTTTATACAAGAAATTGGTGTTGAAAAAAACTGTAACCTCTTTTTTAAATTAATTAACTACTATACGTTACAAGTTTACTACATAACATATATATATAATATAATAAAAGTTAATAATCAGTTAAAAAAAAAGTAAGTAAACCTTTCTGGATGTTGTAATCGGCAAGAGTACGGCCATCTTCAAGCTGTTTTCCTGCAAATATCAACCTCTGCTGGTTCAGAGGAATACCTTCTTTGTCCTGAATCTTGGCCTTAACATTGTCGATGGTGTCGGATGACTCAACCTCAAGGGTTATTGTCTTCCCTGTCAAAGTTTTTACAAATATCTGCATCTTATCGATCTTTCTCAATGGTAAGTTAAAGGTTAATTGCATGGAATATATGCGAGTGAGAGGTTTTATAGTATTATCAATGCTTGGGCTTTACGTATTGTCAATGCATGCTTGGGCTTTACGTATTAAGTAACGACTCTATTATTATATTATTGTTACCGATATTAACTTTGGGTTATGTACCACCAGTCAATCAAATTTATCCTATAAGGGGAAAAACTATAAGAGTTACTAGATATAATGCCCGCGCAAGCGCGAGGTTTTTTCTAATCTTTTAAATAAGTTATTATTTTTAATTTCGGGTTTTAATTATTTTTTTTTGATGAAGTATTTCCTGGTGATATAGGGTTTTATTTTCAATCAGTTTTTACACGAAATTTCATAAACCAAGATATACGATTAAGATAGCTCAAGTATTTATTGTCAGGATTCTCGTAAACTTACGATGATTTTTTTAATAAAATTTAAAAATTCTGGCTGTGGTGAGTTTTTTTTTTTTTTTATTATTATTATTATTTTTATATTATTATTATTATTATTATTATTATTATTATTATTATTATTATTATTTATTTGTAACCAAAATGTATTTTTTTTTTAAGATTTGAATAAACTATTAGATGGTTGAGTGATTAAAAGTTGTTGTGCTAATAGTTGATATTGTTTTTTGTGTTTTGTTAAGTGGTTATATATGTTTGTGACTTGATAAGATGATTGATAGTTATTTAGGTGTCTATGTATCCTTTTGTATTGATGTTTATTGCATGTATATAGTTGTTTTCCTTGTTTGTTGTATATATTTTTGTGTATAAAACGTCACTTATGATTCATGGTTTTTGCATGCTTGGATCATATACTAAGCGGTCATAGTTATATTGGCATGTCCCTTGACACACCATGACATCTTAAACATCATACTTAAAATGCTTGCATCATAAGACATAAACTAATCACCAACAAAACGTGATTAGAAAAAACCCCGCACGTGCGCGGACATTATATCTAGGCAAGTTAAATTTTAGTTAAAAAGGTCTGTTGGTTTAGTCAAGGGACTAATCAGGGTATGTACATGGCTTATGATTTGATGTGTTGATATGTTATTTTTGGTTAAGATGCCTTGTTGCAAGTTATTGGTGATTAGTTTTGGTGTTTTGGTTAAAATGCTTGCATTTACTACCAACAAAACGTGAGCTTATAGAACATCTCTTGACAAAGTATCTCCGGTAACAATACATTTTTCCAAGGAAAGTGCAAAGCCCATTTGACGCTCCATGTGGTAATGCATACTTTTATACTTCAACAATTATGTTGTTTCCATCCAGATACTACCCATCCAGAATTGTGTTTTATTCTAAATAATCACTTGCAGTATATGTTCTGAGACTACTTGCATTCCCCCTCATGGTCGACCAGTAATAATAATAATCAATTTGAGTATGGTCAAACTTAATCACTAACTACTCTTTTTCTACCTCAATTTTAAGTTTCCAGTTTCATTAAAGTTAAGGCTGAGCTTCAAATACGTGAAGTGACAGCATAACACATAGAATTAACTTAAGGTTCTTATTTGGGATTGTATGTTGTAATCGTTATAAGGCAGCATCATAAACCAGCTAGTCCAGGTAGTAAGTTAATTCATTCTTAACTTCGGATACAATTCTAAATACAGCAATCATCATGGAATGTATAAAATCCCAATAATACTCCTCACCAAAGTTTACCATACACAAATTAAAGAAAATCAACATTAAAGCTTTGAGCAGCAACGACACGACCGTTTCAAGAAGAGATACACTTGTACAGTTTATAGTAACTGATTAACAAATATCTTAAAATATATGCTTATTTTCATTCAAATGTAGCTCAAAAGCTACATTTTCGACTTAAAACAATCAAACATTTAAACTGAAACCAAATAACTTCTGCTCACAGTTACATATTACAACTATTCTATTCTATTATGATATTTTTTAGAATTAATTCGCCGATCACAAGTATTAATTTGTATCAAACCAACAACAAAAAACCATAAAACTTTTCAACATGAGTGTTTTTAAAACCATTAGCAATCAACCTTTTATAAACCTTACTATCAATAAAACAACTTCTAATCCTATTATGATCTTTTTTCCCTGTTTACTCTTGCCACCTAACAACTATTGTACTACCCCGAAGAATAACATGTTTACTATCATGTTACAAAGTTGAAAAAAAAAACTGATGAATAAGATGTTTAATACATATAAATATGTTTCTCCAGAGTTGGAAAATAAAACCTGCTTCTTGAGTTTTATTGAATGATAAGTAGATATCTCTGATGATGAATTCGTAGGAATAAAATACCAGGGCTATGAATTGAGTTTATATAATGGTTTAAGCCGGTCTTAGTTTAGGTCCTATTAGGATTCTAATTGTAATTGTAATACAACATAAACTGGGCTGGAGTTTTTTTTTTTTTTTTAAACACTTAAGTCCAACAATTTGTAAAAAGTTACTTAAACAACTGTAACTTATAAAAAAATTTCTGAACACCAATAAATTAAAACAAAACAACATTCTTCACAATCAAAAGAGCGAACTGTAGTTTCCTTACTTGAATCTATCATAGCAGCCTTTTGATGCATCTGACTACGGATATGAGCAAGCCGATTGACAAAGAATCTTTGTCCGAATCCCACCAGGAGGCAACACCTTATTACTCAAAGCAGGCTGCTTTTGCAGGCTGCTTTTCTTCACGCCGCGTACTATCCAACCCATCATTCTCATTTCCACTCTGCTGTCTATTATTCACAAGCTCCGGGAAGAAATTAGACCCCGGCCCCGGATCTTCCTACACACCACCTACTGGCCCTTCACCTCTCCTATGAAAACGCTGCCAATCACTATGTAAACTACGCATCTTATCTCTCCCACTCGACCCATCCGACCCACCCAACCCACCCATCTCAACTCCTCCACCGCTATAAATCTTTACAGTCAACTCCTCAACTACCGGCCTGTCATTATTATCACACCTAGGACCAGCACAAGCACGCTCCAACGTATCCACTCTAGCAACATTATTACTCTTCCCATCCAAATTATCTAAACACTGAATATTGACATCATCAGGGATAAGCATTTTCTGCATCTCAAGCATATTGGAACTTCCACGGTTTGCAAAAAACTGGCTCTCTTTACTCGAAAACCGGGTCCTATCAATATCAGTCCCACCAACTAAGTCCTCCATTAAACTTCATTCAACAAAAATCTTTCTGTAACAAACTTCTAACAAACCATAATCCTACATTAAAATTTATATCATAAATATCAATTCTAAGTAACATAGATCTAAAATTAACAGAATTAACTAACCTAATAACTAAGTTTAATCAAATTATGGTAAATGCACATCACTATACCTCGGAGCAAAGTTGGTTCTTTTGTAGTTCCATTAGCAGCCTCTCCTACAGTCCTGCACTGAGTCTTGTGTAACCAGCTGAAAGGGACACCCGTTTGGTCCTTCACCACCATGTCAAGAAACACTTCCATAAACATGATAAAATATGATAACTATTTTTAAAATATATCGGGTTGGTGTTCTTTTTAGGTTAATAAGATTATTAGGTATTAGGTGCATCAATCAAGGATCGAATTGAAGATCGAAGAAAAGGGTTGATAAAAGATACTCCCTCCCTCCCAAAATTATTGTCCCATAACAAAAAGCACATAACAAAAAGCACATTCAAAAAGCACATCTCATTCTTGATTATCACTACTTTATCTCTCTTACTTTTTTGCCAAATAACAAGTTTACCCTTAACCAATTAATTAATACTTCATTAAAGTTTGTAATATTAATTTCAACCAAGGGTAATATAGTAAACTTACCAAACTCCACTACCTATTCACTTTCCATTTTTGGTATGAGACAATAATTTTGGGACGCCCGAAATAGAAAAATGGGACAATAAAATTGGGACGGAGGGAGTATTAAGTTAAGATGTGTTTTTCTGGTAATTGTGATAATCGATAGGTGGGTGTGTGGGTATTCCGGTTTTTATAAAATATTTATACTTTAGGCCTGAAAATATCTAAAAATAATAATGAAGCCCATGTGTATTTTTGCCCAATTTTAATGTTTAAGCATAAAAACGATTTTTAAACAATTTTTGATAAATATAGAAAGATTTGTGATTTTTTTAATAATTAAAAACCTTTTTAAAAATTCAAATTGTAAAAGATATTACTTAAAAAGGTATGATTTGATTTTTTTGAAATGAAAAAGTCACCACTAGCGGTTTTGCTTTATTATATAAAAGATTTACTCTAATAAATAAATAAATAATAATGTGTACATAGTCTCAATGCTACAATCTCATTAACTTTTTTATATATAGGATGTAGTAACAAAGAATCACAAAATACATGGCATTGTGGTTTTATAGTAATGATATATAGTAACTTTTAAAACATCAAACAACAACTCTAATACGTTTTGCTTGCGCCTCACAATCAATCAATCAAACAAACAAACGTGGAATCGGAGGAAGAGTCGCACTTGTTGTCGGCAGTTTCTCAACTAGTTGAAGAAATCGTTAAGAGTGGGCGGAGTGGTGGCCGGGTAGCCGGTAGGTTACGCCCATACCGGCGGTAACACCGCCCTGCCCCCGCCGGGCCGGGTTGGCAAGCCTTTGGTGAGGCCGCTAAAACAGGGACGATTTGTGTAATATTTTGGTGAGATGTGACCGTTAGAGTGGTTGAAAATGTAAAAAAAAAAAAAAAAAAAAAAAAATGTTTTTATTACTATCCGTTAGTAACTAGAAACTAAATTTGGGAGGGCTGGAATCTCATGGGCGCGAGTGAAATTGGTTGGGAGGGCTGGAGGGTTTAAATAAGTTGTCAGAATTTTATTGGTAAAATTTGGGAGGGCTGAAAATCTCAAAATTATGACTATGATTGAGATTTTTATGTAAAGTTAGTTTTCAATCGATCTTATGAATCTATTTATCATTGATTAATCAATCTGATCGAATTTGTTTTTTTAGGATAATAATATGTTGCAAGAGATTTTGGGTTTTTTTTCTTATAATATAGTAGATGATGAAATCTCATAACCTAAGGGCATCCATTATGTTGGGTTTATAAAAAGGTCTAAAAAATATGAAAAAGTTTATGTTTATTTCAATCGTGGACACTTATTTCATGTTTATGTTGTATGAAAAGGTCTTAATTCTTGAACCTCTTTATAAATTCAATACATTTAATGCATTTGTTATATAAGACATTTATGAAGTTGTAAAGATTTATACTATAGTGAATGTACGTTTATAATATCAAAAGGTCTAAAAATTAATGATGTGTTATTGTATAAACCTTTATAAAAGTTTTATCATAGTGGATGCTATAACATCAAATTAATTAAACAAACAATTTAATTGCCTAGCAGTTATTAATATTTTTAGTAGCTTTAATTTGCTTTATCTAAATTTTTGACAATTGTAAAGGGATCCAAGAGCAAAATTGCCGGCGTTTATGATTCTGATGGAGAAGACTATGATGATGAGGAGTGGCGGCCGGTAGCTGACGCAACAAGAAAGAGGTGGCTGCGAGCTAGTAAACCCGCACGTTATAGCTAGCAGAAAACGGCTTGAGATGGCTAGGCGACAATCCGTCCGGGAAAACAGCCTGGCACATAAATTTTTTGTACGTCTCAACTTAATTTCTCATACATACATATACATACTACACATTGAATTCTTCTAATTCATTTATGATTTTCTCTTGTACATAAAAGAGGCAGGCCAAGCGCAAAGAGAAGTTGCCACCACCACCACCACCAAAACTACTTCTATATCCACCTCCACCATCCTTGGGTTACAAAGATGATTTAGAATATGACATTCTTAGGTCACTGGATGAAAAACTTAACCGAAGCTTCACCACCCATCTGCAGCTACGTCTTGAATCTTGCTAGTGGACCAGATCAGGTATATAATTTCACCATCTAAATCTAGTTTTTAACATATATAGTATTTATTTATTTATCACACTTTTGCAGGCCATCTAGCCATTACCATTTCTCTCGACCAATACTGCTTGCTTCTATCTTCTATTTTTCTTTTCTTTTTTTATTATCATGTATATAGAAACAAAACTGAATGTACTTGAATGTTGTTTCGTCTTGTATTTTACATTTGGTTGTCGTTGTTTTACAAACTATGACTCCGCCAAATGTTGATCTTTTAGCTATATGCTTTAATTTAATTTTAAAAGTTACTACTATATATCATTATCATGTAATTTTTTTTTTTTTTTTTTTTTTTTATTTTTTATTTTTTGCACAGCAGATAGAAAATTTTATTAAGAATCAAGCAAGAAGCTTGAGAAAAGAAAAGTTACACAATATTGTTACAAGCATTCAAGAGATCATTGATCCAAGCATACCAGTTAGGACGAAAGTTCCTATCTCGGTGACTAATCCAATAGAAAGAAAAGGTTTTAATGTCTTCCAAAAGAGTGTCTTTTCGTAGAGGGGTCAAGTCAAAGCATAACCTATTCCTGTATCGCCATATAACCCAAGTCACAGTTTGTATAACAGGATCGAAACATCGTTTTCAGGTGACTTGAAAGAGTAGTTGAGTCACTCCAAGAGATTACATGAGACAAGACTTTTGGGTAATCTCCAAATCCCCACCAATTCGATATATTGATAACCATATACTTCGAGAAACCGAGCATTCCATAAAGAGGTGTTGTGTCGTTTCAATAGCGCTATCACAAACCGGGAAATGAATTGAATCAAGTTCAATACCACGAATATCCAGATTGAAGCGAGTAGGAAGCTTATCATTGATCAATCGCCAAGAATGAATATTGATTTTAATGGGTATGATTTTGTTCCATCATATTTTTATGTCCGAGTGGGGTTAGAATTGAGTTGTCTAAACGTTGCCTCAAAGAAGAAACTGTGAAGATCTTTGAATGGTCAAGTGTAAAATACCATTTGTCACTCTCTCTTGTCAGTTTAAAATCATGAAGGAGGCGAGTAAGATCGTTTAGTTGAGCAGATTCATGGCCTGTTCGAATTGGCCTTCGCCAAGCCCAACATAATTGGGTTTGTCCAGCAACAGTAACACACCTTTCATAATTTTGCATTGCTGTGAAACTTCCAGGTGATACAATCTTGGGAAGGCAGCCTTTAAAGTTGTAGTACCCAACCAATTTTCTTCCCAAAAGCCAAATGTATTTCCATCTCCAACATGTCTTTTGAATGTGATGAATAGGTCTACGTTAAACTTCAGAAGGCCACATTTCAATTCAATAATTTAACCCCAAGGACCCACGAGTGGGGGTTGATTAATTGTTTCAAAACCACCCTTTTCACCATGTAAAGATATAATAACATTACGCCATAAAGAATTTGGTTCCGTTAGAAAACGCCACCACCACTTTGTTAACATAGCAAGGTTGGATGCTTGTAGACTACTAATTCTGAGTCGACCACAATTAGGCGATGAACAAACCTTTTTCCATGCGATCCATGCCATTTTGTTTGATTCCAAAGAGCTTCCAAAAAAAAATTACTTCTAAGATTCTCAAGGTGATTTAGAACATATTTAGGGGCTTTAAAGAGAGAGAAATAGTACGTACCAAGAGCTCCAAGAACTGATTTTAAAAGGGTAAGTCTATCCCCATATGAGAGGGTTTTTTGCTTTCCAAGATGAAAGACGTTTGTGAAATTTATCAATAATGGGTTTCCAATTGCACACTTTGTTCATGTTTCAACCAATTGGGAGGCCAAGGTAGTTACACGGGAGAGTAGACGCTTGGCAACATAAAGTAGAAGCAAATAAGTTTGTTTCGACATTAGTGGCACACACTCCATAGAGTTTACTCTTTGAGAAATTGACTTTTAAACCCGATGCCAAGTGAAAGCACCTCAAGATGCCACAAAGACTTTTGGCATTTTCGAGAGACCATTTACCAATAATGAGTGCATCATCCGCAAATTGAAGATGAGAAAATGTTGATATTGTTTAAGCCAACATTAATGCCTTCAAATATGCCCTTTGCCTTTGCTTCTTCAAGGGTGATATGAAGTGCTTCAACCGCAATAATGAAGAGGAAAGGAGTAAGAGGGTCTCCTTGCCTAAGACCTTTTTGGATTTTAAACTCCTTTGTAGGAGATCCATTAACAATTACGGAACTATATGCCGAACCAAGACACCCATTAATCCATTTTCTCCATTTTTGACTAAAACCCATTTGGTTCATAATATGGTCCAATAATTTTCAATCAAATGAGTCAAAAGCTTTTTCAAAATCGACTTTGAAGAAGAAAATCCGTTTCTTTTTCTTCGATGCCCAATTAATAATTTCATTAACCATGAGCGGCCCATCAATAATTTGTCTTCCTTTAATGTACGCCGTTTGCACATCACTTATAATTGAGTCGACAACTTTAATAACTCGATTTGCAAGCACCTTGGTGATGACTTTATATTGGAATCCGATGAGACTTATGGGTCTATAATCATTTATGTGAAGTGGGTCTTGCTTTTTTTGGGACAAGGGCAACAAAAGACAAATTACAACCACGAGGAATGAACCCTTCAATTTCAAATTGTTTCACCATAGCAATGAAGTCATTGCCAATAGTATCCCAACATTGTTTAATGAACTTGAAGGTGAACCCATCGAGACCCGGTGCTGTTTCTCCACCACAACCCCAAACCGCATCTTTTATCTCATCACAGGAGAAATGTGCATCAAGAAGAGACACCTCGGTTTCAGATAGTGTTTTAAAGCAATTACTAGTGAAAAGTGGACGATTTAGGACGTTGTTATCGAATTTGAGTTTATGGAAGTTGTGTATGTGATCAATTATGGTTGGTGGATCCGAAACCCAATTCCCGTTGATGAAAAGACCATTGATACGAGACCTAGACCACTTGTTGTTTATGTAGCCATGAAAAAATTTGGAACTTTCGTCACATTCAATAACCTATTTTATTTTTGCCTTTTGCATGAGGTCTAGCCTTTTTAAGTGATCCAAATTTTCAATTTGCTTCAATAAGTTAAGTCTTTCCTTAATTTCAAGAGTCGAGAGGCCCCCATTCTCGGCCTTAAAATCAAGTACATCAAATTTCCTTTTTAAATCTCTTAAATTACCCTCGTCTTTTAGTGACACACTAACACACCAAACACGAATGTTTTTTTTTCAAGGCTTGTAATTTGAATTTCAAGAGTGAGGTCGGGTGTTGGTTTTGAGTTGGGTTTGTATGCCAAGATGTATAAACAATCGAGTGAAAGTTGGCATTTAAAAGCCATGAGTTGAAGAATTTAAAGGGGTATTGGACCAAAGTCGGTGGAGTGGGTTTTTAGTACAAGCGGACAATGATCTGAGAGGTCTCGAGAAAGAGATGTTAGATTGGTGTTGGGGCATTTGGAAGTAAACTGATGTGTGACAAGGATTCTATCTAATTTGCTAAGTTTTGTACCCAATTTATTCATTCTTGTAAACTTTTTGCCACCCAATGGAAGATCGATAAGTCCAGAATTATGAATGAACCTATTGAAAAAATCAGCCCCTCTTTTATCAAACAAAGTGCCAAATCTTTCATGTTCATGATGAACTTCGTTGAAGTCACCCAACACGATAGACATACCGTTGAAGTTTTGAATTAGATAAGTGAGCCTATTCCACATAATGTTTTTCAAGTTCGTATCTTGAGGAGCATAAACAACAATCATGAAACACTCAATTGCAATATTTATCCAATTTCCATACACTCCAATGAACTCGTCTTCATTGACTAAAACTTTGTTAAAACTTTTTTGTTCATTTGGAAAAAAAGCTACTTTGGCATTGTGGTTTAGACTTTGGAGCCCTTACACTATTATATGGCTTGTTTATGGTATTCATATCGTATATCATATAGTTATTGTAATCATATTTGATGAATAAAGGGTCCGTTTGGTTTGTAAATGGGTTTATGATTAGGATTTGGATTTTGATATAAATTTGTTTTAGGATTTGGATTTGGATTTATATTTAAGATAGGAGAAAGAAAATAATATTTATAATATATTATATTGATGTTCCCCAATACGTTTTCACAAGAGGTGCGAGTTGATCTCTTTTTCGAAAACAATATATTAATCATCCATGTTCCTAACGATATCTTAAATACCATTTCACGTAAATCTTCCAACAAAAAACTCTAATGTTGATGTGGATAGGATCTCACCTAACCAGCCAACTTGTGTTTCACCTACTTTTGACTTTTGACTTGGTTCATGATTTTTCACCAACATTCATTGTTGGTCCACATAAAAATCATCATTCCATCACAAATCACTATTCAACTTAGATTTCACTTACACTTACACTGAATGTTGATGATGTCTTTGACAGCAAAGAAGATTTGAAATGTGCAGTTTTTTGTTACGCTATTATGAACCATTTCACGTTTCTTGTTAAAAAGTGAACTCATTGTCTTTTGAATGTCAAATGCAAGGATGTTAACTATAGATGGCGTTTAAGGGCCCTAAAATTGAACCAGTCCTTTTTGTTTAGGAATCGTAAATACCACAAACTTCATGTATGCAGTTTGGATGTTCAACAAAGGGACCATCGACAGGTTGGACCCTCAATTATCGGCAAAATCATAAAACATAAGTACAACATAGATGGAAATGGTTATCTGCCTAACCAAATAAAAGAGGATATGAAGAAGTAAATTAGTGTTGATTTGAGTTACCACAAGGCTTGAAAATGCAAGGAGAAAGCAATAACATTAGTTAGAGGTACGTTAGAAGATTCTTATAAGAAATTATACCATTTTGTCAAAAGATTTATCAGGAATCTCTTTGATCATATACATTAATTGTTGAATGTACTAAATTTTTCCTTCACATTTTATATCAATTTGACATCAACACAATGTACATGTCCACATATCATATTGTGCCATGTCCTTAGGTTTCATGCAATTCTTTGTGTAAAAATTATAACATCTTTTATCAAACTCATGAAACTTCAGGGTTAATTGTGTAAATATTTTATAACTATTATCACTAACTCTTATGTTTTAGCTGTGTTTGCATAGTGTTTGTATTTGCAGGGTTCTAAGTGGAACATTGGTCTATATAATGCTTAATACGAGCTAGGGTTTGATCATCTCATTATCAGTCTTTCACACACACAAGATCTCTCATTTGTGAATCATCTTCATAAGGGTTTATGGGTTTTAGTTTTAGTTTACATATTGTTTAGTTTACATCAAGATCATCTTGATCTTGATAGTCAGTAGTTTGGGTTAATGTATGAGTTCTTGTAGGTAGCACCTTATAGAGCGACTACCATATTTCTGGTTGTATTGTTCTTGGCTTGAATCCGTGTTAAGGACAAGTCGTCTGTGTATATTGTTTTAATAATAAGTAAAGATCACCAAGGGGTGGTTGGTTGGATGATTAAATCTTGTGTTAGTTTGTTTTGATACCATTTTAACATGGTATCAGAGCCTTAGGTTCTATTTGGTTTACTTCTTGGTGGATCTTGGTTCGGGTTTTGTTGATTCAACGTTCTTGTTGTTGAATCGTGTTGTTCTTGGGTTTAATTGAATTTTGGTGTATTCAATTGAAGATCTAGGGTTTTTTCTTAAAACCCTAAATTTTGGGGGTTTTTTGTTTCTGATCAATTGGAAGGTTCTGGTGTTGGTTTCTTGAAGAATTAACAATTTATTGTTAGTTCTTGGTCCGATTCTTGTAAACCCTAATTTGGCATTTGGGGGTTTGGGGATCTGTGGTTTCTGGGCTAATTCTTGGATCAGTTACTCTAGACTAAGTGAATCTAGAGTGATTGATTGTGGTTTTTTCTCCACTGCATTTGGTTATAGCACTGTAAGTATCATTCTCTTCCTTTAGAGTTAATTGGTTTTGAGTTTAGCGGGCGCAAACGGTTTGGCTAACATCTTGATCTGCCACCTTGAGTGGTATGAATACCTGCTCTGGCCATTCACAGTTTGCTGGCTTGAGCCAAGTTAACTCTGGGTGTGTGTTTTATATTCTTTAGTTTAGTTTTTTGGTTTTTTGAGTCTAGGTTGCAGGAGGATAGGATTAGGTTAGTCTTGGAAGTTGATTTGAGGAGTTTGGTTTCTTGGTTATTTGGTTTATCTGTTTTGGTAGTTGTTTGTTTGTTGGTTAGTTGTTATTTTGGTAGTTGTTTGTTTGTTGGTTAGTTGTTAGTTTCTTGGTTTTACTTGATTATCTGTTTATCTGTTTGGTTCTTATTATTTCATTATGGCTATTATGATTAGTAGTTTAGATCAGAGTAATCCTCTACATCTGCATCCTAATGATTCTAATTGTGCATCTATTGTGACTATTAAATTGTCTGGTGTTGAGAACTATAGAGTTTGGTCTAGTGCTATGAAATTGGCTATGCAAATTAAAAATAAGATGGGGTTTCTTGATGGTACTTGTCTTAAGTCTGATTATGCTGCTAGTCCTTTACTTGAGGCCCAATGGGATAGGTGTAATGCAGTTGTTTTGAATTGGATTTTAAGTTTTTTGTCTCAAGATGTGTATCTTGGTCATGTGTTTTCTGATAATGCTTCTGTGGTATGGAGAGACTTAAAAAATACTTATGATAGAATTGATGGGTCAGTTGTGTTTAACGTGCTTCAGAAAATTAATAGTTTTAAACAAGGTGGTTTGCCTGTTTCTGAATATTATCATAAGTTGAATTCTTTATGGAAAGAATTTGACACTCTTACCAAACTGCCTGATTGTACTTGTGAAGCTAGGACTGAGTTGATTGATCATGCTAAATTGTTGAAGTTAATGCAATTTCTTATGGGTCTTGATGACATTTATCAGCCCATAAGGAGCAATATCTTAACTAGGGAAATCCTTCCTGAAGTTAATGATGCTTTTGTAATTGTTTCTAGAGAAGAATCTCATAGAGGGGTTCCTTCTACTAGTACTGCTGTGAAAAGTGATAAGTCTCAAGTATCTGCATTTGTCTCTAAAACATTTGATAATAATAGGAAAAGAAACAATGGAAATTGGAATAATTCTGGGTCTAACAATAGAGGAAATTATGACAGTTTACTTTGTACTAATTGTGGTTTAAAAGGTCATATAGTTGATAGATGTTTTGAGATTATTGGCTATCCTCCTGGATTCAAAAAGAATCCTAATCTTAAACCTGTTAATGGCTTTAACAAAACCAATGATTCTAAGGCTTCCTCTGTGGTTAATAATGGTTTTAAAAATACTGCTGGAAATTTGTCTCTTAGTAATGAACAGGTTATGAAGTTGATGAGTCTTATAAATGAGAAACCTGGTACTTCTGCTCATGCTAACATGGTAGGTAGTTCTTCTTGTTCCTTTTTTAACTGCAGTGTGTTTTTTAATCAACATTTCTATCAGTTTTTTTGTGCTAATGTTAAACTTAATGTAGTCAATTATCACTTGGGGTGGATAATTGACTCAGGAGCTAATCAGCATCTTACTAATAGCACTTTAAACATGGTTAATCTTGTTGATATTTCTGATTTAAGACTTACTTTTGGTCATCCCAATGGTACTATAGCCAAAATTACTCATGTTGGTAATTTGAGACTTAATAAGAATGTTGTTCTGTTTGATGTTTTAGTCATTCCTGAGTATTGTGTTAGTTTGATGTCTGTGAACAAGTTGATTAAGGATAGCAAGTTAAGGGTTGGTTTTGATGAGACTAAATGTTATATTCAGGATTTGAGTCAGCAGAATGTGCTGGGGACTGGTAGTGAATATGGGGGCCTGTATCTGTTTGATAAGTCTGATAATATGTCTGCTTGTGTATGTTGATGATTTGGTCTTAATTGGTAATAGTGAAGTTGAAATTGAAAACTTTAAAGTTTTTTTGAAAAATAAGTTTAAGATAAAAGATCTAGGAGAGCTTAAATACTTTCTTGGGATTGAGGTTTTAAAACTAAAACTGGGTTATGTTTAAATCAGAGAAAGTACTGTCTTGAATTGCTTCATGAGTATGGTTTGCTTGCTTGTAGACCTGTGATGACTCCTTTGCCTGAAAATAATGTTTTAAATCATAAGGAGACTGTTGATGATAAGTATTTGAAATTTTTTACTTCTTATCAAAAGCTTGTTGGGAAACTGATATATCTCACTTTGACTAGACCAGATATAGCTTATGCTGTACACTGTCTTAGTCAACATATGCATTCTCCTTTGCAGTCTCATTTTGAGATTGGGTTAAGAGTTCTTAAGTATTTGAAGTTGGCTCCTGATAGTGGCATTAGTTTCAATAAGAGTCAGACTGGGTTTAATATTGTAGCTTTCTCTGACTCTGAAGTGTCCTATGACTACGAGGTCTGTTTCTGGATATTGTGTATTTGTAAATGGGAATCTGGTATCTTGGAAAAGTAAGAAGCATAATACTTTGTCTAAGTCTTCTGCAAAGGCAGAATATAGGTCTATGGCCTCTGCTACTTGTGAAGTTATGTGGGTTCTTAAAATTTTAAAGGACTTGGGTGTTAATGAGAGCTTGTTACCAGTAGATTTGCATTGTGATAACAAGTCAGCAATTCAGATTGCTGCTAATCCTGTTATGCATGAAAAAACTAAACACTTTGATATTGATGTTCATCTCATTAGAGAGAAGGTTTCATCTGGGTTAATCAAAACTGTTAGCATTGGTTTTAAGGATCAAACTGCAGATGTGTTAACAAAGGCTCTTGGTACTGTGCAACATGGGATTATGGTGAAGAAGTTGGGCATGGTTAACTTGTTTGTTTCATCAGTTTGAGCGGGGGGGGGGGGGTGTTAAAATTATAACATCTTTTATCAAACTTATGAAACTTCAGGGTTAATTGTGTAAATATTTTATAACTATCACTACTACAAAAGAAGCTAGTTAGATCGGTTAGAATGCCATATATAGATCGGTAATCAACCGATCTATCTAAGGGTGATCTTTATGAGTAGATACATATATAGATCGGTTCAAAACCGATCTTTGTAAGCTTACATAAAGATCAGTTGCTAACTAATAACCGATCTAGTTAATGGCTATGATTTAAAAAAAAATAGTACAAGAAAATTGATTTTTCCAGAAGAAACTGATATGCAAATAAACTAGTTTCAATTAATTAGGAGTATATGTTATTATCAGTAGATTAAGGCCTGATATGCACAAAAGAAAACAGAGACGAATAGCAATTTATACCTTAGAGTGAAACTGGTATGAATATATACAAAGAAGAATCATGAAGAATTAAAGATCCATAACTATGAAATGTGACTCATAACATCCGCCACTCCAACTTTCTCTACTGCTTCATCAAGAGCATCGACACCAGGGAGTATCTTTCCTTCCAACAACTCCAAACTTGCACCACCGCCTGTTGAGATGTGACTTATAACATCCGCCACTCCAACTTTCTCTACTGCTGCCACTGAATCTCCACCTCCGATGATTGTTGTCATCCCCTGTTGAGTACTGAAGCAGTATCGGTCTGCAGTCAAAAATCTTATATTAGAAAACTATTGGATTCCACATTTACTAACGTGTTAACGAAGCAGAATGGTACCAAAAGTTTATTACACCAATGATACGGCCTTAAACTAACATGGAAAGGGATATAACTGGTTTATGCTATATCGTTTCAGTGTACCTTTCCGTATGGTGAGACAAGCTGCTGAAGGGCTGCTACCCTTTCACCAACCTTCTCTTTTCTTTCCTATTAACAAAGTTAAAAACACAAAGCTATAATTGTCAATGATCTATGTGTTTACATATTCGAAATGCGCAATGTAAATCACTCAGACCATAAACCTTAGTAAATGAATGTGACAGGTGATCGATAACTGACAACTCTATATAATTCTGTAGACTGCAGGACTTACATCCCACAAAGAAGGACAAAATCACAAAAGAGTGCAGAAAAAATGTGAATGTGAGAAGACGCCACCATGTTAGACAATGGCATGAATCGTATTATACATTGAACGTACACTTTACTATATTCCTCTTATCTAATTCGTCAGTGTTTACTATCTTCCTTTTTCTACACCGACCAATTTGAAGTCAATTAGTAAGTTCGATCAATTTCCTCATTTTTCTAGTTTAAGGGTGGAATCAGGAAAAACATTCTTATGATACTGTTATGTTAGGATTTCGACGTACATGAACTTTGAAGTCAATTAGTAAGTTCGACCAAGAGAGTGACAAGTCCATATAGAAATACGATATTAACTTTCTTAAAAGCACGCATCAGGTGATAAATTATGAAAAGACAAGGGGACAGAGCAAGGAACAAGAAGAGACCTTGGAGGACATGGATAACCCGGCCTTCTGTATTTTTGACAGGTTCTTCCACCTGAAAAACCTGCTCAAAAGTTTTAATTCAAATACAGATGAATTTGAAGCGGGAAAAGGTGAACCATGAACAAAAGTGTACCAAGGAGCCATCACTCCCCAAGCTTGGTTAATCAAACTGATATCTGTAGCGGGAAGTTTTATTCTAATAACATATATAAGGGATTCTGATAGGCGATTTAGTAGATTAATTAAAGCAATCACTTCATTTCTTTGTAACTGCAGCTGTAATAACAGAATTACAAATAATGTTCGTTAAGGAATTAAAAGACCTTCACTGAGACCAGCATGAAAAGAATATAAGATACTCACATGCGGGTCCGGGTGACTCTGATTATCGACAGAGAACAGAATCTTCAATGCAGTTCCAAGACCAAGAACTTGAAGTTTTCCCCAAAGACGACACTTCTCACACCCTACACAGTCCATGAGTGCACTGCACCATGTAGAAATTTCAGTTAAAAAAACAAGCACAACACAAAAAATAGTAGAGGTGACAAGATAGGCGGGTCGAAGCGGTCTTTTTTTGGTATGAGCAGAAACAGGACAAAATATATAACAAGCTTTTAGCTGTAAAAAAAGTATGTAAAAATTCAGGATGAAACCTGATGTTACAAAACTGATTTTGGATCTGTTGCCTGAGTATGGGTCCACCTTGGCCTTGCCACAGCTCAGCCTCATCAAATGGAAGAGCACATGCAGCTTGCAGTGTAGAATTGTGAACCATTTGTCGAATTAAGGATTGGGCTCTAAGATCCTCCACACGGTTACCAGAATCATACTCAGCCTGATCCAGGTAAGCAGCCGCCTGTAATAACCAGTGACATCGTTTTCTTAAAAAATATTCTCAAATTTGTAAATTTGTGTCAAGTTTTCATAAACGAAAAGATGTTAATAGCACTCACTTTCGTCACAGCTCTAAGAACAAACAAGAAAGTGAAGTACAAGTTTTCCACGCGATCAGGATGTTTCAAGACACGATTATACATCAATTCATGATTTGGACCCCACTGCAAGTGTAGCCACCAATTTGGTTAAATTATCAGCAAACTCCTCTGGTTAACCAAACATATATCATCATAACACAAACCTTATAGCTACTCTCGTCAAGTAGATAATCGGTGAAACTACAAATTATCATAACTTGTTTAACTTAAGTCATCATTATACTAATTGGTGAAAACTACGACCCCATTTTGAGTATAATTACTTACAATAACCAGAGTCTACCAAACTGAAGCCAAATTATCATATGCCTACACTGAACCAACAACTTTTGCCGGCTTGCTGCTATATTTTAAAAACTAAAATGACGAGATGTCCTACAATATTTCATCAATAAGTTCGTGCAAAAACGGAAGCTAAAGATTGGTTATTGAATGCTGAGTAACAAACACCAATCAAAATCTGACCACTCTAACTCCTTTAACCACCTAATTACCTGACTTGAAAACAAATTACCCTTCACTATCTTCACCTTTCAGTATTTACAAAAGACACTTAAAATGTAAAATAGAAACTCTAAATTCTTTAGTTTGTCTAATCATCATCTGTAACTGACTTAATAAAAAATCCGAAGAACCTACATCTACAACAATCATTCGTTCATATGCGATAACATAACGAAATAACAGCAAAATGAGTAATTGTTCAACTAAATTATCATGAATTTACAACCTCATTTACTTCATAATCAAATCAAACATGAGCTCAAATAACACCGTTTGAACTAGAAATACACGCAATTTAAATCTTAACTTACATAGAGTGGAAGTAAGGGTTAGGGCTTCGACAGCGATGGTGGTGGTGGTGGGTGGTGGAGGTGAGAAACCACTATTGAAGAGGGTGATGGTGGTTAGGATTTGTTCGGTGAGAGTGGTGAGGCGCCAGAAGTGGTGAGTGATTTTGGGAAAATGGTATAGGGTTTTGTGTGTCTAAATTTTGGTGAAGTGGGAAATGAAAAGTTGGAATTTTTGTGAAGCGGCAAATAAAAAGTTGGAATTTTGGTGAAGCGGTTGGTGAAAATTTGTATCCCGCTAAAAACTATTTGGAGTTAAATAGATCATTTATTTATTAATAACCGATCTATTTAGTTTCTCATTTTAATCATGTTTACAGCTAGAAGCTAGTTAGATCAGTCATTATCCAAATAACCGATCTATTTATTATATTTTCCCCTATTTTCCCTTTCATAGATCAGTTTTTAACATAACCGATCTATATGAAGTGATCTATCTAACCTTTTGTGTAGTAGTGTATTATCACTAACTCTTATGTTTTAGCTGTGTTTGCATAGTGTTTGTATTTGCATGGTTCTAAGTGGAACATTGGTCTATATAATGCTTAATACGAGCTAGGGTTTGATCATCTCATTATCAGTCTTTCACATACACAAGATCTCTCATTTGTGAATCATCTTCATAAGGGTTTCTGGGTTTTAGTTTCAGTTTACATATTGTTTAGTTTACATCAAGATCATCTTGATCTTGATAGTCAGTATAGTTCCAGTTGGTTGTATTCAGGTTTGGGTTAGTGTGTGAGTTCTTGTAGGTAGCACCTTATAGAGGGACTACCATATTTCTGGTTGTATTGTTCTTGGCTTAAATCCGTGTTGGGGACAAGTCGTCTGTGTATATTGTTTTAATAATAAGTAAAGATCACCAAGGGGTGGTTGGTTTGGTGATTAAATCTCGTGTTAGTTTGTTTTGATACCATTTTAACACTTTGTCACCAGTTGAATTGGTCATGAACATATAACTAGAGAAAATGAACCACAACAACTTTGTTCCCACTCACCTATAATTATTCATGCTAAATACCTACAATACTCTCAAACAGATAAAGACAAACTAAGCTTCATATTAGAATGCTTGTAGATCAGCAAAATATGCAAGGGGTATCAACAAGTTCCTCTCTGATGAGTGTGTAAATACTCATCATTTTATACCCATAAAAGACACAAAAATGACCAAAAACACTCAAATAGATCAAATATCGTTGCAAATAATCTTGGTTTGTGTTTTTATGTATTTCAGGTACAAAAGGATTGAAAACAGGGCAAAAACGGACAAAACCGAGCTTGGATGGGAAAAAGAGCAAAAATGGACATTGCCGGATCGACTCGACACCATTTGAGCATTTAATGAAGAAAAGAAAAGTCAACGTCAATCCCGGGATATGGCATTGGAATGAGCGTGGAAAAACGAACACGACACCAAAAATCCTATTTTCACCATTTACCCTAAACCTTTTTACCCTAAACTAACCTAACCTTTTTACCATTACCTTAAACCACTAAACTAATAACCCATCCCAATTTTATCCTAAACCTTAACCCATCCCAGTCCAACTAAACAAAAGCCCAATCCCAAATGAAAATAACCCATCCCGTTTTATCCCATTAGCTAATACCAGTCAACACCAAAAAGTCAAACCCACTTCCTCCCCTCCTTTACCGCTAATCCCAAAACCACCACCAATTCCCCAAAACCAAACAACAATGTCCCCCCATACTTTTTCTCTGCCACACTCAACCTCCCTCCTCCTATAGCTTAGTCCAAGTACATCAGTCACGAGATACTAAAACCCACCCAAAATGTTTTCCCGCCAAAAAGGAGATCAACGGCTCGGATTAATTTAGCCTAATTGGAGGGTTGGGATATGTTGAGAGAGACCATGGAAGCTATTTGGAAGTATAAAAAGACTCCTCTCACACAGAAAAGAGTAGTAGTTAATTTAGAGCAGAATTTTAGCTAAAAATAGGATTAGTGTAAATTAGTTGTTAAGGTCGAATTTAGATAAGCTTTTGGATATTCAGCTTAATTTAAGCTTATGGTAATTTAATTTTAGTTTCAATTTCAGTTTCAAAGTCTTGTACTCATTTAGTTGTAATTTAAATTTTATGATAATTTAAGAATTCGAAATTATTGCTTTTTAATCTTTAATAGCTCACTGGTCTTTCATTTCAGCTTATATAAGCTAATTTGAGCTTATTGTAAGCTTCCTTATTGCTCATTCAGCTAGTTTCAACAATTTTCCAAAAAGTCAAACAAGGTCAACATTACTGTGCAACTGCTTATTTTTTTGCTTAATTTACTTTTTTCTGCTTATTTGAGCTCATTAGATTCCTATTATGTCAATTCTTACTTAGTCAATATTCATTTTCATTTTTTTCCCCTTAACAGTTAATTAAGCCATATAACAGTCATTCTAGCTTATTGCTTATTTGTGCTTATTTCTAATTAAAAAGTTGTTAAGTAGTGCTTAATCAAGCTAGTCTATCATTATTGAATTAGTTTCAGGAGTTAAATGGGTGCTTGGTAGCTTAAAATGCAAACAGCCCACCTTAAAGGGGTGTTTGGCTAACGGGTCAAACGGGTAAAATTTGGTCATTACTGTTGATGAACTCAAATGTAATTTTTAATCTAGCTTATTGAGACCTAGTTTAGTTGTTTGTAGCTTGCTTTTAGCTGAATTGATAGATTTTAGAGGATTTGAGTAGTTAGTGAAGCTTAGATAAGCTGCTAAGCTTATCAGCTTCTTGTAAGCTTTAGCTAAAATAAGCCCTTATTTTTGCATATTATAGATCCATTATAGTCTAAAATGAGTACTAGATTAATCCCTTAGATCCTTGGTTTAGTAATAGCATTAGCAGCCCTTTTTCATATTTGCAGCCTTGATTTTTTTGATTTTTCATATTTGCAGCCTTATTTATTGATTTTTAATTCTCTCATTTTGAGTTGTTATAAGCTACAAATTTGCTCAGTTAGAGTTGGCTGGCTTATCTAGCCATTGCTATTTTTTTTTTAATATTTTTAAGATTTTATTTGAACTTCTTTTTAAGGGCTTGAAAAAGCCCTTATTCCCCCTGCACCAAGGCTGCATCAGCAGACCTTAGTGCTTAATTGCTTTTCTTTCGTGCTTATTGGCTCTGCTAGTTAGCTTATTTTGATTCCCTTAGTTCCTATAGATTATTCCTAGTCTACCCTAGCTTTTTCAGTTTCTAGTTCAGCTTATTCATAGCTTATTCAGCCATTTAATCTAGCTTTAGCTTATTCCCACTTTTTTGTAAAATAGCAACCCTTTTAAGCTTATTTCTAGCTTATTTATTAGTATTCAGTAAAAGTTGTAGTTTTGAAAATTGCTTATTTCCATGTGCTTATTCAAAGAAAAAAAAAATAATAATAAAAAAAATTAATCAAGTTTCTTATAAGCGGCCACCTTAATCTGCTCTTTCTGTGCTTATTTCAAGTTTTCATAAATAGTTGTTTTTGTAAAAGTTGCTTATTTTCTTGTGCTTATTAAGTTTAAAAAAAAAATAAAAAATAAATAATAAATAAATAGTTTTTAAATCATATTAAATTAAATAATTATCAGAAAAATATAATTCTTTTTTTAAAAATTTTCTTTTATTATTTAGAATTTAGGAAAAATAGATTTGTACCCGTAGAGTTAATATTTCATCATTTTGACGTTTAGGCTCGGGATTTCCCGGTTTAAACGTGCTTTTAGACTTCCTTTACGTTTTTAATTACGAGCACTTTAGATTATCGTTTTCCTTTCCTTTTAAATCGTTTTTAGTTCATGTTCACTTATCTTAGCTTAAAAACCCAAAATCTCTTTGTTTCCACAATTCAAACACGTTTCACGAATCGAGATCACAAATTCCATTCAAACCTTCGTTGGGGAAACGACTCGGGTTTACATATTTCCTTTGTAAATCCTTGGAGAAAAATACGAGTTGATTTTAACGAATCACTCTCCAACAGACATAACACTCCCAAGTCAATATTTGCTCTTTTTTTTTTGCCTTAGGCGTATAGGTCCCTCTTTACCCTTAGTTGTAACCACAAAGGAAAAAACAATAGACCAATCAAAATAAGGACTTTTAAACAATGCTCATTAGCATAATAAAATTGAGAGACTGACTACTTGGTTGCTATGGCCGCACTTTTTCTTCCTGCAGTTTGTAGCCCTTGGGTGCAAACGAGCATAACACCTAACAAAAACAATTTGTTACATACAAGGAAATGATCAATGAAAACAATACACAAAATAAGCTCAAACTTTGAATGACGCAAAAAGATGCAAACTATAGAATCCAAACAAGTTAAAAAAATAGTCCGCAATGAACAACAAGGCGAATCTAAATTCATTCTCGTTGACATTATCAAGTTATAAAAATTTCTTTGTAAATTAAAAGGCCTAAAATTTAATAGTTTAACCAGTACGTTTCAGTTGAACAGGAAAAAAAAAAAAAAAAAAAAAAAAAAGGTGAGCAAAACCTAGAATTTCTAATTTTTTGGGGGATAAGATAAAAAGAGGTTAAGACCAATGAAAGCATGTCTGATCTACTATAGAATTATTTAGGGATGAGAAATGTGATACAAACGCATTCTGCTATTAACTAATTGCAAATTATTTAGAGATTAGAAATGTGATACAAACACATATATGAAATAAGAAAACGTCATCCGAACATAATACATATCCACTCTTAACAGTAAACATCAAAAGATAAAGAAGAAAACAACTCACTTGCGATTTTTTTTTTTTTTTGTCTTGACTGTACTTCTTAGCCAAATCCCTCAAAAAAGGGTCATATTTCCATGTTCCTCCCCTCAGCCTTAAGACCAAATGAAGAGTCGACTCTGACCAAACAACGCAAAATCAGAAACCAAACAACACATCAATTTAAGAAATACAATCAGAATCCAGCCAAATATACCATCAAATCTATGTTTCTTTGCGCAATTGTATATGTCAGCAATTTTAGTAAAACAATTTCATTTCCTTAATTATCTGATGACAGTAATGATAAAAATATGATATACTTATATTTTTAAATTTTATAATAATAACGTACTGAATTCCAACATGTGTTTGATTTAATTTTAGTATAAACAAACACAATTAACACAAACTCCTAAATTAACTAATACAAATGGTAAAACAGTCGCTAGCAAACCAATACCAATCGCAAATCAAAACCACAGCATAACAATTTTTATACAACAAATTGATATTGAAATTTAAAAACATAAAACCTCCTTTGTGAATTGATTAACTAGAGTAATTGTTAACTCTGATTTAATTTATGTTATAAGTTACAAGTTCACTACAAGCAGTAGATATAAATAATTAAATATCATTGAATTAAAACACATGAAATCTATACTACATATAAAATGAAAATGGTCAAATGTGAAATGTTGAAAGTTGAAAATGGTCAAATGTGAGAGAAACTTAAAATATTTTAGAAAGTCTTTATATTATTTCCGGAAAGCATATGCAAAGCTGTAAACTATTAACACACTAATAATACACATCGAAAACCGGGTTGATCCGGGTCGCTTCAAACCCGACGGGTTGACCCGGTTTAACTTGACCCCTTTTTTGGACCCAACCCGGCAGGTTCACCCGGTTTAATTTGACCCGTTTTTTCGACCGGAACGGTTCAACCGGTTGAACCGCCCGGGTCGAATCGGGTTTCAAAACATTATGTTTAATCCTCAAATTCTCAAACTTGTATTATTTTTCGTTTATAACGCATAAATTTTTTTTATCACTAAAACTATCTGCCCCTATAAAATGTCGTTGCTATGCACGGGTACTCGTCTAATATATATAAATGCAAGATGCATGCACGTTCTTTGTTACATGTCAACAACTATTGCCCATGGCAGAGATGAATGAATTATGAATGTTCCAATGAAATATAAGAGGATCTTGAATTAACACGTTTTATAAAGCCAAAGAACATTTACCCTCACAATAGCCCATGGTCACATTCTTAAAGTCCTACCTATTAAAACCCTTATCTAGCTAACGGTTTGGAATAATCGTAATATGTTGGTGGCGATTACATTGAGGCCTAGTTGTTAATTAGACTCGAGTTGAAGATACATATTAATTCCATGTCAATGATCCTCAATAGTACATTCATGACTTTTCCCGACGACCAAAAAAGCTTCGTGACGGCAACATGACGTCGGCACATAGTGGATGCCGACGACAGTTTGACGGCCGGTGATAGTCGAGAATGACCCGTCGGGACTTACTGTGCCGACTACATTCCCCGACGCTCGTGTGGGACCCACAACCATTTTCAGTCAAAGAATTTTGGCATTCGACAAATATTGTACCGACGACACGTCGTCGGTACGTTAAAGTTAATTAATCTCTTAATTACCAAACCGGTCAACGAAAGTCAAATTATCTCTCATTTATACCGACGACATGTCGCCGGTACTAAAATATATTGATTAAATATAATTTTATTGTACCGACGACATGTCGCCGGTACTAAAACATATTGATTAAATATAAACTTATAGTACCGACGACATGTCGTTGGTACTTATAAATGATGCTGCTGCACAACAGCAGTTTTTCATATTTTTTCCGGAAATTTTTCCGGAAAAAATCTACACAATACAAACCTGTACACCACCAATACCAACATGCCAATATCCCAAAACAAGTTATAACGGCTAAAACACTTATATATAATAGCTAAACACCCTCAAATACATTAAAACGTTTCAAATTCTACAAAACGGGTGTTATAATCTACGGATCAAGCTGCCAATACGAAAAAAAGTTGCTATATCCGTAATGTTCAAGTCGCCAAAATGTTAAAGTGTACAATAATAACATACGGATGAGTCAATAGCATACGGATGGACAAAGTCAAAGTGTTAAAGTGTACAAAATACGGATGAGGGTCAATAGCATACAGATGGAGAAAATGTTAAAGTGTACAAAATAACCCATACATATACCTCACTGCCCCTCGTCATCATCGGAACCGCCATCATCCTCGAGATCGCCACTGCTCGAGCCACCTGCCTCGCCGGCGCCACTCCCACTGCCCGAGCCTGCCTCGCCCGCGCCACTCCCACTGCCCGAGCCTACCTCGGTTTAAGAAGGCAGTTGGCTCATCAACTAGCCCCACAGCTCGGGGTTAGTCTGTAACACATTCATAATTGCAGTGAGTTGGCGCTTAGTGGCCTTAGCATCTTCTTCAACTTCTTTGATCTTCTTCTCTTTCTCGGCCATCATCCTGTCAATCTCGGGCCCACTGTACGAACCGGGAGGCCGCATGGGTAACTTTGTCTTGCCACTACTTGCTAACACCCTACCCCTACCGGCTATATAACCCCGCTGCTTGCCGTTTAAAACCATGGCAGGTATCTCTTCCTCTGTGTAGGCTATCCCAGTAGACGTGTTAGCTCCCAAATCCCGTAGTTCGCACATCTCTTCCTATGTGGTTGAAAAAAAAAAGGATAAAATTAATATATTACTCGGGTTACTACATTATATTTCAATAAATCATTAAAGTGCGTGTAAAAAAAAATAATAAAACAAAATAAAATAAAAAATAAAACGGCACTTACGTATTAAACACGAGCCTCGTCTTGCAACCATACACCGTCCTTGCAACGCTGGTCGTGGAAGCTCTGTATGATGGACGTACTTTTCATTTTACTAAGGTCTTTTTTTTTTTCTTTTTTTTTTAATGTATTAACAGTCTCTTAATGCCTCTTAACGAGCCATACCTCTTAATCGGTTAGACGTTTTGGGCGTTCAGACCGTTTGTTTTTTTTTTTTCCGTTCAGAGGCAGTCAGAGGCAGTTAGATTTTAATGGTCTAGACTTGAGAGGGGTGTCTTAATGCCTCTTGTTGACACAAAATAACCAAAAAAAAAATTAGTACGAGCAAGCAAATGACACAACAAAAATTAGTAACAAGATTTTCGATTCAGATTAAGACATTTACGCCTCAGATTCAGATTCAGATTCAGATTCAGAGCCTCTGAATAAACAAATAGCACTTTTCATTTTACTAAGTCTTATTGACTGTGGATCCTATAATCTTTTGATAAAATAATATAACTTTTTTTAAATCTGATTTTAAGTAGTCGTTATTGTTTTACGTGGACTTTGCATAGGCAGAATCTTATACCTTACTAGTTTAGTTATATAAATCTACCTAGAGCTATTCTAATCTTTCTAAAAATTTGACACCTAGACAATTTAAGTTAACATGTGAAACTAAGATTTATTTTACAAAAATTCCTTTAATTTCACATATTTCTCTTTAAACATATAAATAAACAAAAAATTATTATAACGAAATAGTTAACTTTAAACAAACATTTAGAGAAAACATATTGTTGCACCAATTCTTTTATTAGCTTTTCACCATTTCATATTAATAAATTACTTCAATCTCTTGCCTTGTTTCAAATCTATTTTATGTTAGATGCATCTTACCACATTCAAATATTACAATATTAACGTTTCTCAAACGACTGCCATGAGTATTCTTGTTTTTCAGGTTAAAAATGAAAATTTCTTTCTAATGATTCCATCTTGTTAGACAACCTTCAAAAAAATAATCATGTCAATGTGGGTTGTGTGTAACACAACCTGCAACTATCCTAGTACCATATATAAATTCTCTTTAGGGTGGAAACGAAGTCTTTTCAATTTGTATATACTGTTTTCTTAGGTCACATTGGGACATGCCCAGTTGTGCTTAAATTTTTTGAGCTTGGTATCTATACTAATACTTGAAATAATTTCTTTTTTGATGGTGAGTATTTAACGGTATTTAACATGACCTTCACTTGGTTGACGCATTTTTGGTACAAACTATGAGTTTTTTTTTACTATAAATAAAACTGTGAGACAAAATAGCCAGGACATATCAAGTGTAATAGGTCAGTTCGTGTTGGTTACTGATTCCTCTTCAGTTTTACGTGAAATCTTGACGCGTTTTGGTACAAAGTATAGCTTTATAATAAAACCAAAACCAGAAAAAATTGTTAAAGTGGACAATATTAACTGCAATAGGCCGGTTTGTATCAGTTTTAGATTTGATCCTTCTTTGTTCCTTTCTCTTACAGTATTAGTTATTAGTGTTTCTAAATAACCTTTTTTGGAGTTTTGTATCATTTCATGTTACAGGTACTACTATATTGTAAAACAAACAAAAACTTGAATTTATAGCTTTAAATAAAAGGGAAAAGCTAGAACTACTAAAGATTCACAAAAAATTATCTAAACAATGACATGTCCTCTAACTTGTGGTATTATTTCTCATACATTTAAGTTCTCTTTCCTATATACATTCATAAATAAATAAACATCCCATGTCATTGTTTAAATATTTTTTTGTAAAATGTTTGTGAATATCTTATTTTTAAGTTCTCTTTCTTATATACATCCACAAATAGGGGTGTTCACGGATCGGGTAATATCCACAGTAACTGAAAACCGAAACCGAAACCAAACTGAAGTCGTAACCGAACCGAATTGGTCAAAACCGAACCGAACCGAACTAAATATTCGGGTATCAGTTTGGATATGGGTTTCGCAATGGAAACCAAACCAAAAACCGAATATATATAAATATATATATTTTTAATGTATTTATATAAAAAAATAACTAAAAGTCTTTCTTATAATAAATATAACATTATTTAAGCTTGAAAAAAAAATTGTGCTGAAAATATATATAATTAAATGAAAAAATAATTAAATTATGTAATTCGGGTTATTCGGTTCGGTTTTCAGTTATAGGGGTTTGGTTTTAGGTTATTCGGTTCGGTTTTTGGTTCGGTTAAATCAAATTTGAATTCGGTTTGGTTCGGTTTCGGTTTGACCCAGAAATTTTTTTAACCGAACTAACTGAACCGAATAAACCGAATAACACCGATGACCAATAAACACCTTAGCGAGGCCCATTAAATAGAAGACCAATGGGCTAATAAAATAAGCCCACATGCCTCGTGTCTTTCAAATAACCCACTTGTTTTCATTTCTCCCTTTTGAAAATTAGGGTTTTTGTTCTTCTTCTTGATCGCATTTCAACTAAATCTCTCAAATCGCAATAATTTTACAAAATTAACAAAAAGTAAGCAATACCCATTTCATATCTCATATTTAATTTCACTTTCCCAAATTTTTAGAAGTTTTTTTTTAAATGTCATTTTTGTTGTTACAGGTGAAGAAGAAGAAGAATGTCACGTGTTTACGTTGGAAATTTGGATCCACGTGTCTCTGAGCGTGAGCTTGAAGATGAATTTCGTGTTTATGGTGTTCTTAAAAAGTATTAAATCTTTTTTTTTTAAGATTATGAAATGGCAAAAGCACCCGAAAGAGACGGGAAAACCGAAGCCCGAACCGGTTGGGTCGGGTTTGGGGGCGGGTTGGCGGGTTTGGATTCGGGTTTGGGTATTGATAAATTTTTTTATTCGGGTACGGGTTCGGTGACGGGTTCTGGTAATACCCGCCCGATTACCCGTACCCGTACCCGTATCCGTTTACCTGAATCTATATCCGCTTTATTGATATTATAATTAACTAGAGTATATATACATTATATATAATTTATTCGATTTTGTTTTGTCGGTGGATTTTAGTGTGACTTAATCTTAGTACCGCCATGTTGTCCATATAATATTCACTTGGGGATAACCGATACTCGCGGGGAAACCCGAAAAACCGATGGATAGTATTAACCGGGTATCCGACGGGTAATGGGGCGGGTACGGGTTTGGATATTATAAACGGGTATGGGTACACTAAAACCCTAACCTGACCCGTTGCCATCCCTACTAGTTATTGTTGCATATAGTTTATATGATGATAATTATGGATGTAATGAAATAACTGAAAGGCGACCAGTTAAACGCTTAGAGAGTGTATTTTTAAGCTTATTTTTGGGCTTATGTGATTTTGGCTTATTTTTCATAAGCTCATTTTTTTCGGCTTATTTTGAAACTTATGATATGAGGTGATTATGACATAATAATATTATATATGTTCATAAGTTTCATGATAAGCCGGAAAAAATGGGCTCATGGAACATAAGCGGAAATCATGTAAGCCAAATAACCTTAAACAAACACCCCTTAGATGTGTGATGACTCGTATCTTGTTTGTGTAGTTTGTTTATAAATTTGATTGGTTTATGTGATGACTCGTACCTTGCAAGTATTTATTTTGGCGATGAGTCGAATTGGCCTCGGTTACAACGTGGTTAAGGTTTGGTGGTGATACTGACAGTTGTTAGGGTCTCAATGTGGTGGGCATGGTGGTTGGGGTTTGGGTTTGGGTTAGGTGGGGACGGAGGTTAAGGTTTGGAGGTGGTTGCGTTGGTGACGGAGGTGGCTAGGGTTTAGAAATGGAGGGCTTTATTGTGTAATAAGACGAGCATGTGTTTTTGTGTGTAACACACTTATCTATCTAGTTACACAAAAAAGTTTCTGTTTCTAAATCTTAATTAGTCCTGCGGCCATTAACATCACCAAACTGAATACCTCCATTACGGACAACTTGAGATTCTAACTACCATCACCACCAAACCCTAACCATGAGCTTAAGTTTGCGAGGCTATTTAGGCTCATAAATGAAAAACTCTAGCAACATGTAATTGTTTCATAATATCTTGTTGATCCGAAAGTATTCAGTTTTACTGTTAATTAGTGCATGTGAAACCCTGTCTTGCTCAATTTCTAGTTTTATGGTTTGATTTTACACTGGTCTTGTGTTGTAATGACAATTGACAGCTGATTACTTGATGATTTCTTAGTGGTGTTTGAGTCTGTTTTTAAACTGAGATTTTTTTTATGGCTGCATATATAAGCTTATCCAAACCAAACAAAACCCTCTGCCCTTGGGCAGCTAATCCGTGTTCTGCTAAGCCGTTTGAGATTGCCTATTTTTCTAATAGGTTCAAATCAGTGGGGAAACCCTGGCCCTGTGCACCCTTTTGGGTGCCAATCCCAAGGGCCAAGCCCTAGGCAATGAGCACATGTTCCGGTGACCTTTTAGCCAGGAGTTGGGATTGAACCCAGGACCTGTTCCAGTGACCTTTTGGTGGATTTGAAATTACAACTTTACCCGTGTGGTGTTCAATAAGCTTTTTAAGTCAAGTTAACATTCATAAACATCTTAGAAACAGCTGCAACAGAACTATTACTATATATTTTATAATTAAAAAAATATACTCTATTTTATAACGATGACTGTTTCATATTGCGTTTGGAATTTTTGCAGTGTGTGGGTTGCTAGGAGACCACCTGGTTATGCATTTGTCGAGTTTGATGATCGCAGGGACGCTCTCGATGCTATTAAGGCTTTGGATGGTATGTTCCAAGATACATGGAAGTATTATAACGATAAAAGCTGCTAGATTTTGTGTCCGTAATAAGTTGTATTCAATCCAAGGTTATGTTAGCTTTTGATTGTTCTTGTTTGAAATTTTAATTTGCACTAAAGAATTTTGTGGCCTCTTGGTGCAGTTGGGTTTGGCTGTTTAACAGTTTTTCTATTTAATATTGCTCATCATCACTATCATCATAAGTTATGTATGGGTTTCTGTTTTGCCATTAGGGAAAAATGGGTGGCGTGTGGAGCTTTCTCACAACTCTAAAGACGGAGGTGGTGGAGGCCGTGGCGGTGACCGTGGTGGTCGCGGACGTGGCGGTGGTGATTCTCTCAAGTGTTATGAGTGTGGTGAACCTGGTCACTTTGCACGGGAATGTCGCTCACGAGGTGGTGGAGGTGGACGTCGTCGTAGCCCAAGTCCAAGACGCCGTAGGAGTCCAAGTTATGGACGTCGGTAAGTCAGGGTGCCTACCTTTTCTCTTTATACATTTGATTAGTGATTTATGCTTGTAAGCAGATACTTTAGAGACCATAGGAGACACTGTTGAGATCTATTTCTAGTTATGTATTCTGTTGATATGATAATGCTTTAGATTTCTATAGTTCCTCTACCCACTTACATTCCAGGTGTCAAAGCTTAGCCATCGAAACCTGATTAAGGAAATGTGTGAGTAAACTATATCCGATGATGAAATGTGTCATGCCTATCACATTTCAAACCTTCTTAAAAGATGTTTTTGAATAGACCAGTTGTTTCCTGCAGTATAGGGCTTTTAGCAACATATTGCATCGATTTTGTAAGCAATAGCTTAAAATTTGGCATCCAATATCACAGGATATCTTATATGTAAAGAAAGGAGGGTGCAATGTAAGCAGCAAGGGATGGACGTATAGTCAATGAATTAAGCAGTCCTATAATACGTTGGTGTTACTTTTTTTTTTTTTTTCCTTTCTAAATCATAACCTGATATGTTTCTTATTTACTAAATAGAATGGATCATATTGATTTAAGTGGTAGTGGTGACATGTAACTTTGAATGCTAATATATCTCATTCAAATCTGATATGTCAACCCAGTTTTGCTTTCGGCTATCAGTATTAACACACTCGATTATTTTGCAGGAGTTACAGTCCACGCTATAGTCCTCGTGGAAGAAGGTCTCCTCCTCGCCGTAGCATATCACCTCCTCGTCGAGGCCGTAGCATCAGCAGGTCCCCTCCTCCATATCGCCGTTCCCGACGCGATTCAACATATGGCAATGGGTATGTTGTATATTTTTATTTTGTTCCTATTAATTACAGTATGCTCTTTCTCCTACAAGTAAAACAACTACATACATTTAAAACATATACATATATAGTTTTTATATTTTTTCCTAAACTTGAATATACTCTAGGATCAAAGTATGTATAAGATTGTGTAGCCTTAATGAGCCTCTTATGGATTGCGTGTAATTGGATCACTGTGTTGGGCATGGAATGTTTTTGTTAAGCCGGTTTGCTTAAATTGATACGTTTTAAATTGAATTTCCAACTCGAATTGGGCTAGTTATCACTTCTCCCCCTATAGTTATAGCAGTATTGGGGAATTCCTCTATCTTCTTGGAAGAAAGAAGCTCTGAAAAAATTGTGAACTTTTTTCTTCATATACACGTGATGAGTGATGTAATAAATACATGTTTAGTTAGACACTTGGACTTTCTGAACAGCAAGTTTATTTCCAAGACCCCTATACGAACCATCATTGAATGATATTCATGTTGTTGCTTCTGACCTTCTCTGATGCAAGTTTAGTTAAAATAGTATAATTATTGTTGCCCTACATTCCTCTGAGGTGAAAGTAATGGAGCCAAGTTTTAAGATCTAAGGATCATCAAATCACATATATGTAAAATTTATATTGTTAATAAGCTGATATGAGCTTCTTTTTTACAGAGTATAAGTGGCTGGAGCATGAATTGGAAGCAAACAGTGTAGCTGCAAAATGATACCCCTTGTGCATGAATTTAGTTGTGATGAGTAATTGTGAACAAAGTGGAGTAGGTTTTATTCTAGTTGATCATATATCATGAGATTATTCTGTATGGAGCCAAAAAAGGTGCTTTGGACTCCATCTTTGGCTCTATTCAAGTCGCCGGAATTTAGAGGTCCCTTTCATACTTTATTTTGTTTCATGTGTTTGTTACTTGCATCTAATGCCTTTGTCATGATGTATGTGATGTTTGGATGCTAAACATTTCTTTTATACTTTCTTTTGTTGTGAGGTTTGGTTATCGACCATGATAGTCTTTCGCTCTCCACTTTCCACATGTTACTCTACATGGTTTAGCTTCACACATCTTTTCTGCACTGCATCATCTCATCAGTCGCTTCTTGTGGCTCTTAATGACTACTTTGAACGTGAGTCTCTCGTTCACCACTTTCTGCATGTTAAACTCGACATGGTTAAGCTTCACATCCTCTCTGCAAGGCATCATCATCTAATCAGTCGCTTCTTGTGGTTCTTAATGACTACTTTGAACTGCTCGTAAAGCTACACTTTAAATTGCTACACGTTGTTGCAAGAAAGCTTCTGATGTCATATTTAGGACAATTTTATCTTGCTGCCGGCTGGTACATGTGGCTGTCGCCATCTCTTTTGTGTTTTTCGTGTTCTGCTCTGCCCATGAAGGTAAGTGTTGTGATGACACAAAAACGTTTCCTCCACTTGTGTGTGGTTTTTTAAGCATCCTGAGCAGTTTATGTTGTCATTTTATTAATTGGGAACGTAACCTATTGTATCATGAGTTTACATTCTATCCATATTTGATTTTGGGCAGTTGTGACATCCCTGTTTGCTATGTGTTGTGCTGCTTTGTGTTTCTTTACCCATAAACTGTTTGATATTCCCGTTGGTTAATTCTGAACCCTGCAACTTGCAAGTGAGGAGAAAATTTGTTTAAGTCATCAAATTCTGGTGACAAATGGCGTAAGTACATAGACGATCACGTCTCGCGTGTTTTATGAGTGACTTTTACGTTGCTTGTAATAAAGACACAGTTCTAGCATTACTAAAGGTTTGTATGTAGAAGACACAGTTGAAGACGCGTGTTCAAATGTTCCCAGCAACAACTTTTGATTGTTCACTGGTGCTTAAAATTTGTTTAAGTCGTCAAATTCTGGTGACAAATGACGTAAGTACATAGACGATCACGTCTCGTGTGTTTTATGAGTGACTTTTAGTTGCTTGTAATAAAGACACAGTTCTAGCATTACTAAAGGTTTGTACGTAGAAGACACAGTTGAAGACGTGTTCAAATGCTCCCAGCAACAACTTTTGATTGCTCACTGGTGCTTTCTCTCTATCGCCAAAAGACTCCAATCTCACCTAGTCACAGCTATGTCTGTAGTATCGTTATTGACAATGCCCATGAAACTAACAAATTAAATTCACGTATGAAGAAGAAACGAGTATTGTAATGACCAAGCATACCAAGATTAAACATTGACACATGTCTAAGAAAATAATCTAGTGAGAGGATCTGCATGGAAAAGAAACAACTTTTTTCCATTTTGCCGACCAATATGTCATAAAATAATCAAGTAACTGACATATGAGTTAGTTCCAACAACAATAAATTAAGTGAGTTTTCACACTTGGCAATCAGCCTGATCAAATAAGTTGATAACCATGACAACTGAAGACTAAAATATAAGCAGTGTTGGACATTTAAAGATCTTGAAGCTGAAGTGATTCTGTGAGAGACGATGAAGGGTGCACTGCCGTTTGTGGGAATGGTCGTTAGTCATGTTGCACAGGTGGGCTCAATGTTAGCCGCCCAGAAAGCCATAGCAACTGGGATGCACACCTTTTCCTTCTTATTCTACTCCAATGCTTTCGCATCCCTTCTTCTTCTTCCTGCAGCTTTTCTAGTACATAGGTACAGTCATTTCAATCATCCTTCTTGTTCTTGTTCTTATATTTCGTCGTATGAAGCACGTGAGATTTATAACCTTTGTTTATTTCGAAGATCACCTAATAGCCCGGCATTAACTTCCTCAGTCGCGGGTGGTTTTCTTATGGCTGGCATGATAGGGTATCCTAAATTTACTTATAGTTTACTTCTTTTTAAGGTTCTGGTCTTAGATATTTGATATGTTTTTATCCATCATTTTTTTCAGTTTCCTGGGGCAAGTAGTCGGGTATACAGGAATTACATATGCTTCTGCTACAGTTGCCACAGCAATTCTTAACCTCATTCCAGGCTTTACGTTTGTATTTGCTCTTATAGTTGGGTAATCAGTGATTTATCCTTTACATATTTGAAGTTGTTTGACGGTGTTTAGGATTGCTTTTCAATACTTTTTATGTACTGCATTAGTATATAACATACATGCAGTTTGAAACTGTTTAGTATCATTATTGCTCTGGCGGCAATTTTCGACTTTGCACAAAAATAAATGGGATAGGGACAGGTCATAAATGGGCGGAACAGCCTTACCCATCTAATAGACGGTTGTCTTAGGGTTGAGCTGACTAACCTAAAGCTAAAGTAAAACTTTATTATTTCAGCCCACCAACCCGTTCACGACCCTTTTTTTTAACCCTTTTGAGCCACCAACCCGTTTCACATGCTTACATAAATGGCTAACATGGTTGGTGTTTGGTTTTGGGTTGGGGTGATGATAACCTGCCGACCTGAATTGCCACCCTATAAATAAGCAACTTCCAACTGTATATATCTATAAAGCAATATGCAGTTTGTATAATAGGTGTGTGAATCTTTGGCGTTAAAAAAATTTAATATTTACGCGACCCAAACCACCCCCTTACTATATAATTAAAACTACAAAATTTCATTTCCAAACCTCCTCTCTTTGCAACTCTTTCAGTGTCGAAAGACTAGACTATGGAGGGTCAGCCAAAATCATTGGAACACTAGTTACAGTTGTAGGGGCTCTCGTTGTGACATTCTACAAAGGCCCTACAGTTATAACGTACCGTTTAAGTTCAATCACCACAAAAGTTCTTGACCAATCATCACACTGGATCCTTGGTGGAGTGCTTATGCTAATTGACAGTATCATAGCTGCTTTGTTGTGGCACAGGTATAGTATATTACTTATCAAAGTTATCAGCGATTGCATAGGTTTGCTTACTTATGAGTTATGATGAATTTATACAGACATTGATCCTCAAGAAGTACTCAGCAGTGTTTATTTGGATTCTGGCTTTCTGTTCCATTACAGCCGTTTTATCTCTTTTAGCCTCATTGGTTTTCGAACATGACCTGAGTGCATTTAGTTTACGGTCTAAAACAAGGTTACTTGTCATCCTGTACTCGGTAAGCTGAAAAGATCTTTCTACTTCTGTTATTTCTTTTATAGTGCACTGATTTGTTTTATACATATATTTTTATGATATAGGGGTTCTTTGGATGCGGTTTCCAGATCACAATCGGGGCATGGTGTATGAAACTGAAAGGACCACTTTTTGTTGTTATGTTTCAACCATTAGGGATTGTCATTGCAGCTATTATTGGCGTCTTATTTTTAGGGGATGGTCTTTATTTTGGATGGTAACTATGCATTTAGGCCATTGGGTTATTTGGTTTTGGTAAACCTTATTTACGCAATTTATACTAGTTTTTAAGAACAACTTATTAGCATATGCGGTGTCAAAAGACAATGCAGGAGACAGTGTTTGGATTGACTTATTAGCTTATTTCTAATAAGATGGTCCAAAATAGCTCAAATAAGCTGAGACACCGGCCTAAGCTGTTTTAAGGCACTGAAAAGTGTTTATTGCTTTATGAAAATACAATAAGCTGACAAGCTGTTGAATAAGCTTGCTTACCAGAACACCCCTTAATATTCTTTAGCTCTTCTGTTATGTTATGACAAATTGTTGATACTTGTGCTTAAATTTTGGCAGTTTACTTGGATCAGTAGTCATTGCTATGGGATTTTATGGTGTGATGTGGGGAAAGGCTAAAGAAAACAAAATTGTCGAAGCGAACATCACCGAGAGCTCAAATTCCCCTCTCTTGCGAGACAACACTGATCCTTAGAGCACAATGTTTTACTTCTGAGAAGGCATGCATCTCTAAGACAACTTCAGAAAGCTCGATATGTAACCAGATATTAGTGACGAAAAACAAAAAACAAAGTCTCTCATTAGAATAGTATACTCTTTTTTTCAAGAAATGAATATAACTTGAACCCAGTGGTTCAGGATAATTTCTGCTAAGTTAAAACTCTCTGTGTCACTAACACGGTTACAGAAGAACACGCGGTCAAAGTTTCCTTAAAAGAAAATTATGTCATAAATTAATCACTTAAGTGACATATGAGTTAGTTGTATGAATAAACAAATCCATCTTCAATAAATTAAGTGAACTTATATACCAATAGATTGTCCTGCTATTAAAAAAATACATAAATCTTGTCTTGCTAGATTTTTACTGGTAGTCAACACTATCATATGATTAAATAATATTAATGTAGCATCAAAATACGTCCCTGCTACCAAGAAATTCACTAGTTTCAAGCTGACAACCATGACTATATTTGACTAAAAAATAAGCAGCGTTGAACTGATTCTGTGAATGATGAAGGGTGCACTGCCATTTGTGGCACTGGTAGTTGGTCAGGTTGCACAGGTGGGCTTAACGTTAGCTGCCCACAAATCCATAACAACTGGGATGCAAACCTTTTCCTTCATATTTTACTCTAATGCTTTAACATCAGTTATTCTTCTTCCTGCCGCTTTTCTCGTTCATAGGTACAGCTATTTCATTCACCTTTTTTACTCTTGTTATCAACTATTTATACTGGCATCTCATACACGTTAAACTGATATTTTTTTTTTGTTTATTTCAAAGATCGCCTAACCGCCCTGCACTTACTTCCTCAGTTGCCGGTGGTTTTCTTGTGGTTGGCATACTCGGGTATTTTAAATTCACATATGTTCACTTCATTACAAGAAACCAAATACTAAGAATTTGATTCTTTTTAGTTTTTATCGATCCATTGTTTCAGTTTCCTGGCACAAGTTATCGGGTATGCAGGAATTACATATGCTTCTGCTACAGTTGCCACAGCGATTCTTAACCTCATACCAGGCTTTACGTTTGTATTTGCTCTTATATTTGGGTAATCAATAATTTAATCTTTTCTTGAATTGAACAACTTTGGGGGTGTTTGTGATTGCTTATTAGTTACTACAACTGTCTATCTACTTGCATATTGTGTTTTGATAAAGAGTTATGTGATTGCTTATCCAAACCGTCCATCTGATTATTTATCAGTGAAATAAGCAGTTTAAAGTTAATTAACTGCTTATTTCAAATCAGCAATTTCAAACAACCCTCTTGGCATATAATTGAAACAACAAAATTTCATTTCGGAACATCCTCTTTTTACAATTGTTTCAGGGTCGAAAGACTAGACAATGGAGGGTCAGCCAAAATCATTGGAACACTAGTTACAGTTGTAGGGGCTCTCGTTGTGACTTTTTACAAAGGGCCTGTAATTATAACCTATCGTTTAAGTTCAATCGCCCCACAGTTTCTTGACCAATCATCACACTGGATCATTGGTGGTGTGCTTATGCTAGCTGACAGTATCGTAGCTGCATTGTTTGTTGTGGCACAGGTCATTACTGCTTATGAAGTTATCAATACATGCATACGTTTGATTACTTATGAATCATGATGAATTACTACAGGCATTGATCCTCAAGAAATACTCAGCAGTGTTGATTTTGATGTTGGCTTACTGTTCCATTATAGCTGCATTATCTCTTCTAGCCTCGTTGATTTTGGAACATGACTTGAGTGCGTTTAGTTTACAGTCTAAAACAAGGTTGCTTGCGATTCTGTACTCGGTATGCTGAGAAGATCTTCCCACTCAATTCCAATTTCTCTTTTGTTGTACAATGATCTGTTCTATGTGTATAAAATTATACTGTAGGGGTTCTTTGGAGGAGGTTTTCAAATTACAATCGGAGCATGGTGTATGAGAACGAAAGGACCACTTTTTGTTGTTATGTTTCAACCGTTAGGGATTGTAATTGCCGCTATAATTGGTGTTTTGTTTCTAGGCGATTGTCTCTATCTTGGATGGTAAAGATGCATATTAGGGGTGTTTGGGAAACCATGTGTACACAGCTTATACTTATCTATAAAAACAACTTATTTGCTTGTGCAGTGTCAAACGAGTATGCAGAAGATACTGTTTGTATTAACTTTTCAGCTTATATTTAATAAGCTGATCCAAAGCATCTTAAATAAGCTGACAAGCCTAAGCTGTTTGTCTCTTTTCAAAAACTCTAAACTGCTTATTCTCTGTATCAAAATGAAATAAGCTGTCTAAATAAGCTTAGCCGAACGCCCCTTTAATCTTCTTTGCTCTGTTATATTTGGAACATATAGTTGACACTTTTCTTTAAATTTTTGGCAGTTTGGTTGGATCAGTAGTCATTGTTATTGGATTCTATGGCGTGATGTGGGGAAAGGCAAAAGAAAACAAAATTGTCAGAGCGAACATGGTCGAGAACTCAAATTCCCCTCTCTTGCAAGACAAGGCTGAAGAGCACAATGTTGTGCTACCGTGAATACACCAACCTGTAAAAGTTTATTTCTGTTCCTTGCAGCACAAGAGAAGGCATGCATCCTTAAGACACCTTCAGAAAGGTTTGATATGTAACCTAAAGCGACGATTTATGTAAAGTACTTAAGAAGATGGAAATTTCATTTATGCAGTGTCTGGTACAAAAAAGACCCATTGCTCTGATGATGCTTAGTATTTTCATTATCAGAATACATATACCCTTTTTACCCACTGAACATGGCTTAAGTTGAGCATTTTTTATCCTTGAATGACTGCTATGTGTCAAGCAAAATGCTAATTATCTTGTTTCACATCTCGACTTATATATAACAACCACTGCAAACATTAGCAACAGCAGCAGCACGATTTATCAAAGATAATACGACAAAGAACATTTAGCTAAGAACCAAGATAAAAGTGTAAGCTAACATGACCTTTTGACTTAAAAGCTTAGGCGAAACTTTGTAATTAGTACGTGACAAGTTTTGCCCATCTTCCCTATTGGTGAATCTGTTAGTTGCCCTATTGGTGAATCTGTTAGTTGCGTTACACTAAGAAAGTACTGATGCTGGATAGCTTGGTCAGCCACGAGCTGGCTGTAGTTGGAATGTGACTTCTGCAAGTTCTCATGTCAACGGGGCAGGATTAGAAAGGAATATGTGCATGCACAAAAATCGTCGAAGAGTTTGACTTTCCGCAAAAAGCACACTTAATTTTGACTTTCTTTTGTGTTGTGTAAAGATGTTTCGACACTTCTGAACAGGAAGAGTCAATTGCCTCCTACATGCTAGAACTATAAAACAGTTAGTTAACTGCATTGCGCTGATCAATATCATTAGATAACTTAGCCGGCCAGCAAGGAGCTAGCTGGAAGATGACTTGTTCAAGTTATCAGTTCTCAAGTCAATGGGGGCGAAAGTTGACAAGATACAAGCGAGCACGCGCACAGATAGTCAACTGTTCTGACTTCATGGCAAAAAAACATTTTATAGTTTGAAATTTTCTTATCTTGGTATTATATTTTGCATCCTGAAGCTAACAAGACGTTCAACGCTTCCCAGCCAGGAAGAGCCGGTTGCCCCATACCCTTTGATGCTAAACAAAGTTGCGCTTTTGAATTACATTATTGTATTACTATAACTTCAACGAAATTATGGACGGAGTCTCATGTTTGACATATTGTGAGTCAAATACTTGAGGGTTATCAATGCTGGATTATATCCATTATCCTAACCGTTATCAGCATCACATCATTGCATGTTTTTTGTATGTTGCCTAATTGCTTGACATTCACAAGACAATGCATCACACAACTATATTTATTCCGCTTGATCATGTATATATTAAACTAGATCTTTCATTACCTTACATCATGATACGCTCAGTATACTTATTAAGATTTATTACAGTTACGTACGTAAACAAGGTTATTTAACCAAGAAGTCCAAAAACTTGGAGTAACATGATGACCACACTCTAAAGATGAATGGCAAGCACGACTAAAGCTAGGACAGTTTTTATAAATTTAAGGGGGAAATGTAAGTTTGGAATCCAATTGTTTAATCTGGGTCAGAATATTAATATTATAAAATAGCTGAACTATGAGTAGTATGCAACTATGCATCACTTAAGCCAGATATGCATCAAATTTTGCAGCAAATATGCAACCAGCTAATACAAGTCATCAGTCGCGTAGGTGCAACCAACCACATCGTGTGCAATCTTTTTCTATCCTATTATACATTATTGGTGGAACATTATACATTATACAATATATACATTTAGCGTGTACTATTCACCGAAACTACTGTTCACCATAAACAGTAAAAGTTTGAAAAATGGTAGAAAATACCCCTGAAGTAGACGACCCTTTGCAAAAGGAGTCCTTTTCCCAAAAAGTCTATTTCGAAAGTTTTGGAAAATGACACAAAATACCCCTGAGGTCGACAACTCTTTGCAAAAAGAGTCCTTACGTACAAAATAAAAGAGTTTTTTTTTTTTTTTTTTTTTTTTTTTTTTTTTTTTTTTTTTTTTTTTTTTTTTCACATAATGAACAAAAACATAGTTGCAAAAAACTGATGCCAATCACCCCGGCGCAACGCGCGGCTGCCCGACTCGTTACTACTACTATTTGGTGGAACCAAAACTATAAGGCTACTCTCAATCGTCACATCATTTCACCTTTCACCTCAACGCCACATCAGCTTTCTCCATCAATTTAGACTAGAAGGAGTGGTCGCACTCCCGTATCTTCCACAGCGCCACCTCAGTTTTCTCTCTCCTCTCCCTTCCCCTCACTCCTCTCACCTTTCACCCGTAGCGGTCACACCACCCCACCTTTATACTCATTTTTTTTAATTAAATTTTTTATTCATTAACTAAAAATATTACATAGATTATTAAAAACGTAAACGTATGGAATTAAAAACAATACATAGATAATTAAAAACTTAAACGTACTAAATAAAAAACGTAAACTAATATGGCAAATTCTACTTCGCCTTGATCCCCGCCCTTATCTCTTCCATCTGCTGTAGTGCTACTCCAATCAAGTGATCATAAGGTTACATATAGAATATTATGCCTTTTTGACGTTGTTTATATTGTTGCATTGCCAACTCTTGTTCACGAATTTCCACCTCCCTCTTTCTGATCTCTAAAAAAGCAGCGCGTTCTTCTTTCTTCATTGCCCCACGTTCGTTGTGACTTGCATATTCGGAGACCATCAACCTAGCCAATGCTTCGTCATTCATAGTTGCCGTCGATCCCGATGATCCCTCCATTTTCTTCTTCGCTTTCGCTTTGTGCCAGCCCATTGGTCATCTTTCAACTTCCTACACCTCATCTCCCTCGTCGTCTCCAGCATCCACATTCAGATTAAAACAAGTATCTCCAGACTCTGGGTTGAACGAACTAGACCCAGATGACTTGTATCTCTTGGCCTTTTCTCTTTGCTTTGCTTCAAACTCTGGAACTTCAACATCACTCCATTTCGGACATTTTTTTAAAATCTCCCAATAATGAAGAAGTGTAAATGGTACTCTGTATTCAACTTCATATTTAAGAAGTTCCTTTTGGGCGTAACCCTTGTCTCCGACTCCACTCATCGGCGCCCTTCGCATGACTTTACCGTGCACTCCACAAAACTAAGCCACTCAAGGACGCATCGTCTTCCATTTCCTTTTCACCATATCGTACGTTCGACGACCGTTTACCTTTGTTTTGCTCTCCAAGTACTCTACAACCTCATTCCAAAATCCTCGCTCCCTCCTCGTGTTACCAAGGGTGCTAATTTTGGATACATGAACTCAATATTTGCACAACGTAATTTCTTCCTCAGTGGTCCATGGAAGGCACCGGGGTGCATCCTCATTTCGAACCATCCTATTTTGGCGTCTTTTAGACGGCTTCGTTGGGGCCGGTGCCGGTGACGGGGCCATGACTTCGACGGGAGAGTCTTCACGAGCAGTGTTTTGCATAAAGTCCAAAAATTGAGGTTCGTACATATCTTTAAATGGAAATGGAGGAATGAGAGACATGGGTTGGTTCGTATATTGCTGTGATAACGAATCACCCATATGGGTTTGTGAGCTGTAGTTGGGGTTATCGAATGGGAATGTTTGGTTGTGAGAAGAATTGGCTAAACGCGTTTGTTTGTGAGTATTGGCTAAAAGCGTTTTGTTGGGGGTAAGAGTTTCAGTATGGTTGGTTTGGGTAAGTTTGGTTATAATAGTATGATGGTGGTCGTAAGTTCATTTGTTGGTTTGATGGTGGAGTATTTCCGAGAGTAAATGTTCCTTCGGGTGTCGATGGAGTGTTTTGGGTAGTTTTTCGTTGTTGACGTTTGGTGTGTCGGGAAGTGTTTTGTTGAGACATTTTTGTAACTTAAATGAGAAGTAAAAGTGTTGAAAGTATGAGAGTATAAAATGTTGAAGTTGTGTTTAAAAATAGTGAATTTAATGGGTATTTATAAGTAAAAAATAAGATAGTGGGATTATTTTTTATACAAAGCAACGGTCACTTACAAAGGTGGGCCCATTTTTTTGACACAACCCAAGAGGTGAACAAGTAACCTTTAACCTCCTTTTTTGGTCGGTCACGCGTGAGGTGGTGAGGCCGGAATGGGGTGGCGCGTTAGGGATTGGGTCACAAGGGAGGACTCACCCTCCGCTCTGTCCAGTCTCACCTCCCTTCACTCCCTCTCACTTTTCACCCCCAATGGTCACAACTCCCTCAACTTTCAACCCATTTTTTTTTATTAAAAACTAAAACTTTTATTCATTAAACATTTAAACTAATAAAAACGTTACATAAATAATTAAAAACGTAAACGTACGAAATAAACAAACGTAAACGTTACACAGATAATTAAAAAAGCAAACTAATATGGTAAATTCCACCTCAGCTTGATCACTTGCCTTGCTGCCTCGACCCGTATGCGTTGTTCTTCAGTGAAGTGATCAGTAGGCTGCAAATAGAATATTTCCTCTTTTTAACTTTGCTCCATTTATCGGATTCTAAACTCGTGTCCTTTTAGTTTCAGCTCCTTCTTCTTTCTAATCTCCAAAATCGCTTCAACGCTTTGTGACTTTTTGACGTTGTACGACTCACTGAGACATGCATATTCGCTGACCATCAACCTAGCCAACATTTGCTCATTGCCAAATCCTGAAGTTGTCGATGACGCCTCCCTTTTCTTCTTCACTTTTGCTCTGTCCTGCTCATTGGACGTCGAACTTCCTGCACATCCTCTTCCGCGTCTCCAGCCTGCATATTCAAATTAAAGCTACCCTCTCGCTGATTGCGTCGTATTGAACGAACTAGAGCCCAAAGACTTGTATCTCTTTTTCTTTTCCTGAGCATTTTCTTCAAATTCTAGAAGTTCAACCTGCTTCCATTTAAATCTTTTAATTCAGCCCAACAATGCATAAATGTAAACGGGGATCCCTATTCAATTGCATATTCCAAAAGTGCTTGTTGGTGTAATCCCCATCTTCGGCTCCACTCATCGCCGTCCGAAAGACATTATGGTACACAACACAAAATTGAGCAACTTTTGGATGCACATTCTTCCATTTCCCGTTTATCATATCATAGGAAAATTTTTGTGCATGTTATCTAAAATCTCAATCCAAAACCCAACATCATTTCTCGTATTACCATCAATGCTATCTTCGGATCAACGAACCCAAGCTTTGCATAATCCAGTTTCTTCTTCACTTGTTTATAGAGTACACCGTTGTTCCTCGTCGTTTCGAACCGTCTTCTTTTGGCCTTTTTTTGTCGTCTTCTTTGTCGGGAGTGGGGGGCTTCTTCGACAGGAGAGTCCTCACGACGGGAGGCATGGACTCCGAAAATTGAGGTGGGTACATTTCTTCGACATTAAATTAATGAATAGGAAACATAGGTTGGTTTGTATTTGGTTGTGATGACGAACCGCCCATATAGGTTTATGAGCCGTAGTCGGTGGTGTAGAATGGGAACATGTTTTGTTGTGGGTCTTAAGTAAACATGTCTTGTTGTGGGTATTATGGGTTTCGGTATGGTTAGTTTTGGTAAGGTTGGTTTCCGTAAAAAAAACGATTGTGGTCGAAAGTTGATTTGTTGGTTTGACGGTGGAGTATTTCCGAGACGGAATGTTTCTTTGGGTGTTGGGGGAGTGTTTCGGGTAGTATTTCGTTGTTGGCGTTTTGTGTTTCGGGGAGTGTTTTGTTGAGACGTTTTGTAAATAAAATGGTATTAAGAGAGTAGAGAGGTATCAAGAGAGTAGAGAGTATATAATGCGAAGTTGTGTTTACAAGTGTTGAAGTTTATGGGGTATTTATATGTAATAAAATGACAGTGGGTAATTTTTTTTATTAAGCATATAGTATCCATTGAGGAGGGGGGTTGCACTTTTGCACACAAACCTATTCGGTGAGATGGTCATCGTTCGACTTTGTTTTTACCATGCCTCACGCATGAGGTGAAGCCATCCCAATAGGGTGGGGCGTGAAGATTGGGCCTCAACGGTGGTCAAGCATTACCATTGGGAGGAGCCTAAGTGATCGTGTGCAGTAATTTCTTTGAGTTTTAATATCTTTACATAATAACAGAAAACCCCATTAGGGGGGGTTTTGATATTTAAAAAAAACTAAATCATTCCTTATTATTTAATAATTTAATTTTTTTAAAGATGTTTAATAAAATAATCATACGTATTTCTTGATTTAGCAATAATGTTTAATGTAATACGTTTTTATATAGTTAGGTCTGTAAACGAACTAAACGTTCAGTGAACATTTCATAAACCGTTCGGTAAAAAGTTCGCTTACGTTCGTTTATTTATTAAATGAACGAACATGAACAATATTTTACTTTCGTTTAGTTAAAAGAACGAACATGAAAAAAAGTCACGCCCGTTCATTTATGTTCGTGAACGTCCGATTATGTGTTCGTTAACATTCGTTTATGCTCGTATATCATATCTTTTAATTGTATAATTTTAAAATTGGTTTTTTTAAACAAGACAACATTTATAAAACAATATATTGTGCATAGTTTAATAAAGTTTATGTTTGTTTGTCTATGTTCATTTATGTTCAATCGTTTATGTTCGTTTAACGTTCGTTTAGTGTCTTAATGAACGAACATAAACGAACATGAACAACTCATTTTCTTAATAAACGAACATGAACAAGAAAAATCACATGTTTAAGCATTTGTGTTCGTTTATTTGTCCAGTTAAAATTAAACGAACGAACATGAACAAGACTTCGTTCGTATTCGCCCTATATATAGTCATTTACAAGAGTAAATTACAATGATGGTCCATGTGGTTTGCGTTGACTTTCACCCTTGGTCCTTTGACTTTTTTTTTGGCATATACAGTCACTAACTCTGAAACCCTTAACACTCATGGTCGCTTGACCAAACTGACATTAAATTTGACTGTTAAAGCCCCTCATGTGACTTGCACATGAGGGTATTTTAGTCATTCTGCCACTATCTTCTTGATCCCACCAGATATAACTTCTCTCTCTCATTCATCTCATTTTTTTCTTTTTCTTTAGATTTATAAAATCAAACCTCATTGATAGAGTTCTTCCCGGATCTACACACACGCCTTGTGTTAGATGTGATACTAAGAATTATACGTAGTCTAGCAAGCGGAATTTACTAGCTAGCACTTAGAAGACTTTATGTGTTTGTGTTTTGTATGGTTTGAATGTAACAATGAATGAACACAGAATAATGAACTTCAATGATTCAATATTATTAATCAATAATACGAGTGATCTCCTATCACTAGGGTTTATAACCTTGAATCTTAACCAAACAATACGTATGGACTCTTATCGTACATCTTAAACTTTAACCTAGGCAATCATTTTATAGACCAAGGATTCCTTCACAAGATAACTATCATTCTAATCGTATAAGATATACACAATATATTTTCCATATTTATCTACTTACACGTTTACAAAATAATAATAATAAGCAGTACAAATATTTCTTTCATAACCGTACTAACTGCTCTTATTATAAACCGTACTAACTTCTCTTATTTAGCCGTACTAACTACTCTTATTATCAACCGTACTAACTTCTCTTATTTAGCTGTACTAAAGCTTAATTCCCAACAATCCTCCCCTAAACTTATGATTTCTCCTAAATCACTAAGTTTCTTCAATTAAGCTTTTCCTTCCAAATGAGGATTCTTCCAAACACTTACATCCTCAGTTTCTTCGTTTGGGATTTCCTTAGCTTTTGCAGTATCTACTATTCAGTTAGTGCTTCTTCTCCAGTCTTTATTTTCTTTGCAACATCTGATTCCATAGTTTCTGATTCTCTCTTCTTACCTGTTTTGAAACCTCTTCTTGGAGTGTTCAGAATAGCATAAGTTTCATAGAATTCCCTTTCAATTATAGCATAAGATTTTCCTTTGAAGTCATTCATAGTGTAATTTGCTGAGTTCTTCAAATAATGTTTCGTAGACTCAACTTGTTCCTTCTTTGTTGGCAACTTTATCTTGTATCCTGACTTCTGCCTTTCTCTTATTCTCTGAATCAGATCTTCCCATGTTTCTACTCCATTCTTTTTGAGTATGAACTCTTTAAGCTCCTTTGTCTTTTCTTCTTCATTCAACTGTTTGTCTTTAAGAACCATTGAAGCTTGAGCTCTTACAATCAAATCAGAATCCAACAAATATTGTAGCTGTTCATTGAACTCCTCTTGATTTGCCTCTTTAGATCTTGTTCTTTCCATGAATTCAGCTATGTTTCGTACATCATCAGCAGCCATTTTTCTTGCAAATTCCTCATCTTGAGCTATCTGAGCTTCTTCAGCTTGTTTGTCAGCCAATTCTTTTTCTTGAATCTGCCTTGCTACATCTGCATCAAAGGCTATCTGTTCTTGAGTTTTTGGTTTTGATTTCTTTAGCCTTTCCAATTCTTGAACAGCATCAACTTCTTCAGATGTCATTGGCTTCTTTCCCTTATCTGCCCTTTGAACTGCTTCATGCTCTGTCTCAGCAGTCTGAACTGCTTCAACAGTTTGAATTTCTTTAGCTTCTTGAATATTAGTCTGAACTGCTTCAAGTTCTTCTTCTTCATCTGCATTACCAGAACCTATATCAAGTTGTTCTTCTTCCTCTTCATTATGCCTCCCCTGAGAACTTGATCTATCCTTGTCTTTACCAAATTTCCTCCCCTGTTTGGAAGAATTTTCATCATTCCCTTCTGAACCATCTGAATCATCATCATCAGAAGAATCATCATCCAATACCATTCTTGCCCTTTTCTTCTTCAACTGTTCTTCAAGCTTCTTCACCCTTTTGGTTAATTTGGTGTAGACTTTGGCAAAATTCTCCTTGTGAGCTTTGAATTCCTCCTTGTTTTACTTTAGCTCCTTCTCCAAAGTGTCAACCTTGGCTACTAACTTGGTACATAAAGCCGTCAATTCAGTTTGTGAAGAACTACCCTCATCACTTCTAGCTGTGTTACCTGCTAGGAGCGGTGAATCATGGGGAAAGGATCTAGTCTCAACCCTAGTTTGACTAGGTTTAGACCTTCTCCTATAAGTTGTGATGGTTGGTTGGTGGGTTATTGCAAGTACTTGAGTGGGTGTGTGATGGGGATCAGTTGGAACTGCTGAACCTTCACCCAACTCAGTTTGAAGCATTTGAGGAAACAATGGAAATGGTTCCCCTTGAAAAAGCCTACTAGCCATAGCCATATTTTGAAAAACTTTTGATTGAAGGCTAGGCGTAGCAAAAGTTTCTGTTGGTTTTGTAAGCAAATATGTCTTTTTATTCAAAAGTGTTTGAACAAATCTTGGATACATTAGAAACTTTGTTTTACTGTCGACATTTGATGCCATACCCTCAAAAATAAATTTAGAAAAGTTAAAAACTTTGTTTGTAGACAGACAAATGAGAGCAATAGCAATATTGCTACTGAACTGCTCCCAAGTAGTCTTTTTAGGACTTAAACAACTTAAAAGGGTATGTATCAAAAATCTCCATTGAGGTGAGAAACATCCTTTTTGAAAAGTCAATTTGTGTTCAGATGTATCATACCCCATTTTAGTAAGTTCTTCCCATATTTCAGTATTTAGCATAGTGTGGATACCATCTGAGTCTTCTAATTTAAGATGTCTCCTAATTATAGACTCGGTAACAACAAACTTAACACCATCTACTTCAGAATGAATTTCTATGTCTCCGTCATCACTTGTCAAGACAGATGAATTCTGCCAGAACTGTGTGATGTGCGAGACATAAAGAGTAGGAGAAACAGTTAGAGCATACCTTATATGAGAGTGGTTTAGAAAGTCCACAATCTCATAAAACTTTGGTCCATCTCCTTGCTCTGTTTTCTCTAAGAACGAAACCTGGTTGTGACGCTTAACAAATTCCAAATTAGCCATTCTTCTTGGTAAATTTTAGTTAACAGCTGTGAATAGTAATAATTTTGAGTGAAAAGATAGAAGATGAAAGCAAAATTGAGATTTTATGGAGAGAGTTGTAAGGTTTCAATTGACCGACTTAAAGAATATGGTAACTTTTATTTTAGAATAAGAATATAATAAAATAAAGAATATCTATAAGAGGATCCCTCGAAATCCGTAATTCAATCAGTAAAAATCGCAACAAACCGCCAACGGCTAGTTTTTACCCCAAAATTAATTACTGACACGTCAGTCATAACGGCTAGTTGAACCGTACCAATTTTTTAACTAACAGTACCAATTGTTGAAAAATTTTGTGAGCCGTATGAACTTATTGAAAAGGATTTTAAAATACCATGGCTCAAACATAGTTTTTAGCAAACTATCAGCTATCAACGGATTTGTTATGTCTTTACCAATAGCCGTTTGCTTTGGACTAGCCAACTCTTCACACTTAGATATGGTGAGCTGAGAACCATACAATTTTTGGTAAATTGTCAACCATCAACGGATTTGATTAGTCTTTACCAGATACCGTTTGCTCTAGACTAGTTGGTTCTTATGTGGGTTAGACATGGTGAACCAATTACCATTTGTTGTATGCAAAGATCACATACTAATCTCCAGAACACCATTTAGTCCAAAACATCAAGCATTCATAATCCCTTGGTGTTTTCCCTCCAATCCTGCAATTGTTAGTCCAAAAACAAAGAAACAAGCCACAAGCATATAACTAACAATGCACATTACAAGAAAATTAATTTCCTTGTGGAACCCAAGCCAAAACAGACTTAGGCTTTCCTATTGCATCAACATAATTCATCCTTTTCAAAACATTTTTAGCACCATTGGGTTTAATAGGTCTCCAAACCAAACATGCTGATGCATTCACTCCAGTACCCATATTTCCCTTAGCAGTGTTTTTATTAAGACCAGTACCAATTACTCTGCTAGCAGTTGGAACTGCTGGCTTGGTAGTTGTCACCTTTGGTTTCCAAACTTGGTTTTTCACCACTGCTTTCTCATAAAAAGTTCTTTTACCAGTTTTGTATGATGGTTTAAAAACAGTTATTGCATTTTGAACTGGTGGCCTTGGGTGAACAGGTCTAATAGGTCTGACAGTCTGAACTGCTGGTCTAGCAGTTTGAACTGCTTTGGGTCCAGACCTTAAAAGAACTGATCTAGGTATCATTCTATCATTCCTAAGAAAAGATTGAGGTCTTGCTATGCTCAACCTATGATTTGTATATCCAGATACCCATTTATCACAAAAATCTGCAAGATGGTCAAAGCTACCACAAGAGTAACAAGCTTTCCTATAGCAGACAAAATCCTCCCCTAATTGGTGAGATTTGAGGTCATTCCAATTTCTTTGATTACCTCTTGGCTTGTTTGTGGTTCTATACATTTCTGCATACCTAACTGTTGGTCTAAAAGGTTTGACATTTGATCTAGGCCTAACAGTCTCAGGTTTAACCATCTTTGGAACTTTTGGTTCCTCCACTTTAGCACTAACAGGCTTAACCACAGCCTAATCATCCTCATCATCAGAAGTCCATTCCTCAATGGTTGGAGCATCTGAGTCCTTAGCTGAGGACCTATCAAAAGACCCCTTGTCCTCAGATAGTGATTTATTACTAGCACTCTCATACACAGGTTTGTCAACTACATCCTTCTTGGGTTGAGGACCATAGTTAAGCACAGGTAATTGAAATTCAGGAAGTCCTGTGTGTTCTAAGTCTATGCCTGGGGGTGTTGGAATTCCTCTATAGGGAGGTGGAACTGACTTATAACCTAGGCCTGACTTAGCTTTATTAAGGATCTGACACTCAATTATCTTTTGAACACCTTTTGATGTGTATTCTAGTGTGTCTACACTCATCTGAATGTTCTCCTTAGCTTTCTTAACCTGTTCTAGCTCATGTTTTAACACAGTAATTTCATTCTCTCTAAACATTAAGTCTCTCTTAACAATAATCATATCATCAGAAAACTTAGACTCATTACTTTTATAATGAACAATTTGTTCTTCTAACACAGCTAAAGCTCTCTTATGATTTGCTAAGCTAAAAGCAGTTTCAACTAGCTCTTTTCTCTGATTCTCATATCTTGTCTTAAGTGTTTCTAGATCTTTTAAAGCTTCACAAGATTTAGAACATTTTGAAACTTGTACCTCAGAATCTGAGAATGCCATGAGAGCAACCTCTGTAGATGCTTCTGCTTCCTCCTCTGCAATGTAGCTCCAGTCAAATCCTAAGCCATCAATGGCAACCATGGCTTTCGAGCTTGAATCAGTAACCTCCACTGTAACACCCCGTGCCTGCTTACTTCAAAAAATGTAAAACTTTACACGCGGAAACGTTTGACTAAAACGGACTCATACAAATTCTTCATTTAATAGCCAGAACCTATAGCATTTAACCCTTCAAAAATACTTGCGAGAACATATACTCGAAAACCTTTCAAAACATTTCACACAATTTTATCACACAACCAAACAACCCTTCCGTGACCAACGATACGCCGTATCCTTTTGAGGGTTACGCCGTATCAACCTGAAGAGACCATACGCCGTATCAACCTGAAGTGATACGCCGCATCACCTTAAACTTCTGATACATCGCATCTAATATATTAGATACGCCGCATCGACCAACTGAGACAGAACATCAGCAGGAAAACCTGCATATACTCAACACACCACACAATCCATTTTGACACCTTTTCCACTCTATAAGCATTACAACATCATTCTAAAACTCTTTACATTTCTTTGGACCCGCTTTAACCCCAAAGTGGGTACGAATAGACACTAATCCAAACACTCCTTTAAACTTTACTCAAAAACACATAAAACATGCTTAGACCCATCAAATGACTATCAAATCGCTACTCAACACTTAACGTACAATTTGACACTTATTTACTCGTTACAAAACATCACTTGACTCACGGGGGTACAAACTTATACACTTGAGCTCGGTATCTACCTAAGCTCTACATTCTTACCAAATCTACCCATATTGCATAACCGTGCCTTAACCCATAAATCCAATTCCTTATCTCACATATCCAAGCCGTCCTTAACAACACGCCAACCTACAAAACGGTTAAACATCTAAACCGTAAGCACAACGGCTTAGTAAGTAAAACGACTATAACATACAATATACTTCAATCCACATGATGCATCATATACATAAAACACTTACAAAATGGCTCACTATTCAAATCTCAACTAGCACATAACATCAACATATCCATAACCTCATCTCATCACATAAGCCATAAACATGGCATCCCATAAGCATAATCCAAGCTCATCTTCTCATCATAAACATACATAACACATAATGATAGAAATCCATATACATATGCTATCATCATTTTACTTACCTTAGCTCCAAGCTAAGCACATCAAAGCCTCATCATCAACATCATCATCATAAACACCTAAAACACCTAATCATACATAACATATAATACATAACATATAATACCTAATCATTAACTATAATCATGGTTAATACAACCATAACTAACCTCTAAACACTTCTAATCATCATATAATCATATATTGATTATATGATAATCAACCTGATGTGTGCGTGTATTGCTCTAATTCTTTTATATCCACGGCAGCGGCTCCAAAGACTTGGTGCGCGCGTGATGTCGTTGTGGTTTTAGCAGTATTCAAGTTTTAAATTTATATTTAGCCGACTTATCAATAACACACACTTTAACGAGCAGTGTACCCGGTTAGTATGAATATAATGGTAAGTAGAGTGTCGATCACTAAGAGTGGAACGTATTATCTAATTATTCTAATCAGTATTTTAATATCTTAAGTTAGCTGTACTAACTAATCTAACGCAAGGGGGTTCAGCCTGAGAGACTGGCACGGTTTGGTTGTGATTAAATAATAAACTAAACTAATGAGCACGAATCAGCGATTAGCACACACGTACACAGATAGATACTTGAGACAATAAGAAGACCTGTCCTGATAATTAAGTAGCTTGTCACTTGTTTTATTGCTAGTTTTATATGAAGTGTATATAATTAACCCTTTCTCGTTGGCTCTAATCTTATCGGCGAGTAAACCCTTAATGATCACTTATGTCTATCCCACTTATCCTAGAAACGATAGAACAAATAGGCGAGGAAGGGGCATGGCGACCCAAGCAATGCTCAGCTAGACACATAGGTTATCAATGCACTAATAAAAGTCACCAAAGACATCAACATATAAACTTTAATTAATGGGAAAGCAATTTTAAGGGGTGCCCATGATTTTCCGTAGTCACATGGAATCGGTCCATCAATCCTGATGAATTAAAGTGTACTAATACAATAAAACAAAACTACTTAATAAATTGAATACATGCAGGACCTTCTTACAGCTCTTGTATCTTCGTTTAGGGTGTGTCTTGTGCTGCTAACACGTCTGAATTCGGCCTTAGAGTTTTGTGGTCTTCGGTCTTTTTGTAAAACTAGCCTCTCGAAATTCGTCTGGTCTTGGGGTATTTATAGTTTCTGTCTGAGGGTTGGATGCGGCGCATAGGATAAGTAGATGCGGCGCATCGACTTAACTTCGCGTGGGGTCCAAGATTAATATATTCAGGAATATTCGTACACCGCCTTAAGATGCGGCGTAACTCCATTCTTGTATGCGGCGCATGTCCTTTGCCGTCTTGGATTATAACTTGTGAAATCTTGATAGTGATGTGCCGTATGTACGAAGTAGGTTGCGGCGTATCTGGAGCAGAATGATCTTGATCTTGTACATTTCAGTAGACTCTTAACATCTTGCTTGTTTTGCTCCATAATTAGTCCAAAATCACCAAGTTTCACATAATACTTGTTTTTACGTGAGAATTACAAAAGTAAACATTAACGTATCAATTCTCATATATAATATAATAAAACAAGTCAAATAAATAGGATAAATGATAATGATAAAATGTACTTATTTGAATTCATCAAATATCCCCCCACTTGAACTTTACTTGTCCCCAAGTAAACCTTAGAATAAATCTTATGAAAATGTATCCTAAAAGATATTAGGATTTATTTTTATATATTTATGCATGTATTCATTTTTTGTCATAATTGCACAACCAAACACTTAACGAATTAGAAATAAAATAAAATATTTTGATAAAAGCAAATCTAATCATTTAACTGTCCAGTCGTGATGAATATTCTATCATAAGCTTGGCAAGTATACGTGTAACACCCCAACCCGACAAGGGCAAAGATGTCACAAATACATGGTTTCATATCAGATACAAGCATTCAAGAAATAAAATAGCGGAAGCCTTAACATTAAAATCCAAAGGAAAATAAGTCAACACGACTTATATCAAGTGCAAGACAGAAATAACGAAGTACAAAACAGAAACCAACATGCCCAAACAATGGCAGAACAGAAATAATATCCAAATGGTCACACTAGAATGACAAGGTCTAAGCTTCACACAAGTTGCTCTCATCCCAAGCTAAACCCAGCTCCTAGCTTAAATGTACCTGCCGCAGGAAAAGAAATGCGGCTGAGCTACGAGAGCTCAGTGAACAGATATAACAGAAACAAGCAATAATATAGAATAAAGAACAGGAAGAGAAATACGAACCGGTCAGAGATAATGTGCAAGTATAATGTAACAGTAATGAAAGATAAGTGATGTCAAGGTCATGCAAATATGTCAAGGGTTTAGCAGGTAAGTAGTACAGGTAAAGTATAAGGGTAACAGAAATCCACTACGAGCCCAGAAAACAGAAATCATATCAAGTCCAGTAATCAGGGTGTACGGAGGGGAGACCTCGGTACCAAATACAGGGTGAGGGGCTACCTCTCAGGGGTGGAGTCGCGGGCTCCCAGGATGTGAAAGACGTGCATCGCACACACCATCAGTCACCAGATATAACAAGTAATATAAACAGATCAGGTCAAGTCTAGGATGCATCCATACGCCCCAGGTGGCCAGAGTCTACCAATACACACCATATAATCAAGTCAGGGACGGGATAGGACATCTCTCTCCTACCCTAGAGTCAAGTCATCGGTGCATCAATGACAAGGACATGAACACCTCATGCCTGGTGGGTGGCTCGTAATATCAAACTGTGGGTCAAGGTTAAGGATCAAGTATCAAGTGTCAGGTGTCAAGTATCAGGTGTCAAGTATCAAGTGTCAGATGTCAAGTATCAGATATCAAGTATTAAGTGTCAGGTGTCAAGTATCAAGTCAGAAGGTTCATATCAGAGGGTTCAATATCAGGAGGTCAATATCAGAGGGTCAATATCAGGAGGTCAATATCAGAGGTTCAAAGGTTCATAATAAAGTTCACTTTAAAAGTTTACTATTAAAAGGCCATTTTATAGATGTCAAATAGTCCTTAAGTACTGGTCTCCATAAAATGATTTTATACGGTTTCCATAAAGAAGGTCTTTTCAAAAGGTTTCTTATAAAGATAGTCTTCAAAATAGTTTCTTGAAACATTTTCATAATTAATTAAAAGATTTTCTCGTCCAGTTATAATATAAAAAATATCAAGGTTCAAGTCAAGGTTTTATGGCAGGGTTCATATCAAGGTTCATGGCAAGGTTCAGAACAAGGTATAAATCAAAGATCAAGGCAAGGGTTCAAACAAGGGTCCAAGAGTAAGTACACAGATCAAGGTTCACAATACAAGGGATACAGAGCAATGGTTCGGGAAATCTTAAACGAATCAAATAAATCAAGAGAACGAAGGCCCCTTACTGAAAAGGGCAGAATATCCGTACCTTATTCCAATGCAAGCACACAAAATAGAAAAGGCTGACAGGAAATCAAATCACTCCCTCCTCGAACCTAAAGGAGTAAAAGACAGAATTACCAGAGGGTTCAAGTTCAACTTACCATTTTAGTTCATCTTTACTTTTTAAGAACTTTCCAGATTTAGTAACTTTCTATTTTTAGCAGGTTTCCAGAATTAGTAAGTTACCATATTTAGCAAGGTTCAAGTGATGTCATTAAGTTAAATCATTAATACAGGCTTATTATGGAAGTCATGTACATCTTGACAAGTTATACAAGTTCAGGGTTAATTATGACAAGCTTTCATAGTTCAGGGTTATAAATGCCAATTTACCAAAGTTCAAGGTTAAAATAGAAATATTATAATTTACCATTCAAATACTTAATTTTCCAGAATTACACATTTAACCTTCAAGTTTCAATATTTACACATTACACCCCTTTAGTTAATTAATTTACAAAATTAAACCTTATAAATACATAATTTACACTTTAACACTTATCATGATTTCATTTACACATAAGGTCCTTTAATTTACCAATTTACAGAAATAACCTTCATTTTTATCCATGTTACCACAGCCCCTCAAAGTTTCGGTATTTTACACTTTTAGTCCTTGTAGTTATCAAACTTGTAATTCGATTCTTAAATTAACAATAATTACATATTAAACCCTTAAATGCTCAAAATTACTCATTTTACCCTTCATTGTGTTATTTACACCGAGAGTCCATGATTTCCCAGAAATTACATTTTTAGTCCCTCAATTTATATTAATTTCCAATTCGGCACATAACTTACAATTAAATCCTTATCTCGCCAAATTTACATATAAGACCCTCATGTTATAATTTTTACATGTTCTCCCAGATCTATATAACATTACAAAAATATCCCACAAGTTTTAATAATTACAAAACACCCCCTTGACTAATTATTTTCAAATCGGTAAACAATAATATGCATCAAAATTAAACCCTAATAATCCCAATCATTTTGTAATCATTGTATCATCATAGTACACATTTATTTCCAGGTTCACATCATACAAAACCCTAGATCCAATCGGTTTCATTATTTTCCACGTTTTCCCCTTTTTGTTCTAAAAACCCGATACAAATTTAAATCCCAAAAACCACAAATTCGACTCCAATAATTTGAATGCCTATTTTTCTCATGTTATATGAAGCATATAGAACCCACGAAAATTATTCATCAAACTCAGAAAAATCGCATGGATTAATTAGAATCCGATTTCCAATATTAGGGTTTTAAGCTCTTTATTTTTCATTCGATCAAAATATAATGCATGATTCAATTCTACCATTTTTCCCATGTTATAAATGATTAGAAGAGTGTTAGAAAAATTCTAGAAAAATTATAGATCAAGGGATTCACACGTTGTGATTTTATGAGGCTCGGTTAGGGTTTTTCGACCCAATTAATTCACCACGACCAAACGATCAACTCCAGGACCTTGTGGCTATTTTTCCCACCTTCTTGGCACTATGAAGAACTCCAGAAAAATGCCTCTTTGCTTCATAAAATTCGGATTGTGTGTGTGGGATTTATTTTGAGTGTCGGCTATATCTTTTTAGGGTTAAATGAAGGAAATAAATTAGGGATTGGTATTTGTTGAGATAGACCGAATATTTGGGGGAGGGATATGCTTAAGGACCGGCCTTGATGGCCCAAGAAATCAATTTACCTTAATTAACTTATTTTCTTAATTTATTTTATGTTTTAAATGTTTTTAAATAAAATAAAATTATAACTTATGTATACATAATCGGCCCAAGTGATTTTTTTGTGTAATAATACATTTTTGTACTTGTAAAAATATTAGAAGCTTGTATCACAATTATCTCACTTGATTTGTGGTTCGTTTCCAGAGATTCGGGATTAATTCGAAACTTTAATTAAGCTTTAATTAGATTTTAAAGTTTCAGGGGTAATTTGGTAATTTTTGCATGTTTTAAATTTTCGGGTTTTACAATACGCATCTCCCCCACTAAAGCCAATGAATAACAAGTCTAAAGCGATAAAGAGGGTTTGTTGGTTAAGGGTTAATTATTCTTTTTAATCTCTATCGATCTCATATTCCAGAAAAGGCGACAAAATCACAAATACATGATCGAATCCACGACCACGATACTTGCAATTGCTCAAATCCTTAACTCGAATAGGCTAAAGATAGGACCAAGTAATCTTTACCAATAATATTATATCAAAAAGGGAGACAAAATCATAAATACATAGTCGAATCCACGACTACGATACTTAAGATTGCTCAAATCCCTAATCTCAATAAATCAAAGGTTTGGATAAAGAACGATGTAGGGTATGGATAATATTTGGGATACAAATTGGTGTAAAATGAAAAATAAACAAAACAGATAAATTAAAATCCTAAGTGTGGTAAATTACTTTCCCAACCATCCCATGAATAAGACTCATATCATTGAATAACTCACGCTTTAACACTTGAAACACACGCTTTAGGTAGACACGAATTATACTCAACAAGATCTCAATCAAAGAATAACCTTAGTTGGCGTTCCCATAACGGCCAACTCCCATTCAATCCATAAATATAATATATAACAAATAGTGGTGATATCGACCACTTAATACAAAACTTTACATAAGTTGGTTAAAACAAACTTCCAACTTTCCTTTTTTTTTTTTTTTTTTTTGACATCAACATATATTGTGTAAAATTTCACAACTTTTCTATCACTATTTTTCCGGATAATTTTTCCATACTCTTCATACTTTCAGAAATAACTGTAATAGCGAAAGTAGTAAACACACGAAAAATAAACTCAAAGATATACAATATTTACTTTCATACCAATTGCATTGTGCAATTTCCTGACTCAACCAAAGATAATGAATTACGCACGCGAACACAGGTAATGTAAGGAAACACACTTTGCCTAAAGCAATTAACCAACCACGGATTTTAATCTACAGGGTAGGCTAAGGTGTAAGGGTGTTAACGAAACATTATAACAAAGGTGTAAGAAACGAAAGGAATGGCTCTGAGTGTTTTTCTAGGGGTATCTTACTCTAAAAATGAGAGTAACAAAGGGGTTTATACGGGGTTAACTAACCAGTGTAGTTAGTTAATATCACATAACATATAAAGGCTATTTGGGTGTAATCCTAGAAATTTACCAATTTAGACAAGTCATTCCAATTATATAGATAATACTTATTATGGTGGTCTCGAATAGTATACAAGCCAAGTTCTAAAGTTTACAAGTCACCGGCACACTCATAGATTTGTGAATTTTGAAAAGTTCACAATTTTTGAAAATAAGGTTATGTGTGCAGCTATGTAATTTAGACTTTAAACAAAAACATGCTAGAAAAATTTTAAATTTTGATATATTAAGCACATTTTAAGCATATTTTGAAAAAGTTTAGGACAAGTAAGTGTTCTAATTCTCCAATCCCCCCACTTAAGTTAAACAACATCCTCGTTGTTTGTGTCAAAGATTAAAAACTGGAAAATAAAAGAATTAGAACAGAAAAACTCCCCTGAGATTTGCTCGGTATGATCCTCCATTATTCGTATAAGAGCAAAAATCAACTTTCTTGTGGATTAGAACGTTTAAGCTTCATACATGATGTATCCACAGAAATGCAGGAATCTATAATACCATTCAGACTTTAACACACCTGAGTTAAGAAGGTTCAAACTTGCATAATACATTAGTAGTTAGTAAAAATAAAACTTAAAAAATAAAAATGAAAATCATCAGGTCAGTCGATACGCCGTATCTTATGGAAGAAGATACGCCGTATCGAGCCTGGAATAAATACGAATCAGAATAAAAGATGCGTCGCATCCTTAACCAGGGATGCGCCGCATTAAATAAACTGACAGAAAGTTTTAAAGTCAAAAAAAAATGCAGAAAATTAAATAAGATATGACCAGTGCAGGCGATGCGTCGCATCTTAGGATGGAGATGCGCCGTATCTTCTGCAGGCCTGACAGACTCGACACAGAACATAATGTAAAAATTCTCCGGGTTGTCTCCCGGTCAGCACTTGTCTTTATTCCAGAGTCTTCAAGTTAGACTCACGTTCAGCTCCTTATTTTGATCTATTGATCCCCACATGTCCGTGCACGATGTAGTTGCGAATTACTTCGTCACGAACATATTCCGGCCCTAATTCAAGTACACCTTTGTAGAATCCTTTCATCTTTTGGTACGGATACTCGATCCCTTTCTCAGCGTCATTTTCATCTACAAAAAGAAATGGTGTAAATTTGTAACAAAATTTGTTAGGGGCATGTTTAAACCTTGGGTGAGCACGAGGCATCATGTAAGTGATAACGTTGCTTCCACTTTGAAATGTGATCTTTCCTTCAAATCTTTTAGCGTTAATTTCGACCTCCTTACAAAATGGTTTCCCAACGATCACGTCACCCATTTCAACATCTCGATAAGCATCCATGTTTTCCACCACGGTGAAATCTGTAACAATAGTTAAATTCCCAACAAAAATAGGTACATTCATGAACATTCCAACTACGTTTTTCCCTCTATACTCAATTTTGTTTTTCATTATAGAATTATAGAAATCTTTTGACATTACATTAATTGGTAAAATAGGAAAAAAGTTGGCACTAACTTGTTTAAATCCTATCATGCAAGGAAATTGTAAATTATAAGCACAATCTACATGGATCTTTCTACCATAATCACAGAAACTAGGATATCCTTCAAATTCATCATAATTCTTAGTGTTGATCATATTGATTCTAGGCATATCCAAAATTTCTCCTTCTTCAATTTCGGGTTCTAAATCCTCCATAAATTGATCATTGATTCCTAATGGTAAATTAAGATCATTTAATTCAATGTAGTCTCCACTATAGGTCTCAAGTGATTCATTATTTACCAAGGTTTCTCCCATAAACCTAGCTTCTAGATCGAGGTCCATACGTTCTCTTAATCCTAGCACATAGACGCCTCTAATTATGCTTTTAGCAGGATTTTGGCACTTATAGACTAGTTTATTATTCCCTACCTTTAATGAGATTTTTCTTTTAAATACATCAATCTTAGCATGGGCAGTAGACAAGAAAGGTCTTCCAAGGATTAAAGGAATCTTAACATCCTCGGGCATATCTAATATAACAAAGTCTACAGGGAAAACAAACTTCTCAATCTTAACTAGCACATTTTTAGCAATCCCTTTAGGTCATTTTACCGTTTTATCAGCCAATTCAATAAGCAACTTAGTGGGTGCTAATTTTCCTCGTCCTAGGGTAGTGAATGTCTTAAGGGGCATAACACTAACGCTAGATCCTAAGTCAGCTAACACATTATTGAAAGATATATCATTAATTGAACAAGGTAAAGTAAAACTTCCTGGGTCCTTTTCTTTATGAGGCAAGGCATGTAAGTCGGTTGCAGAGCTCTCTTCTTTCATTGTAGCCTTGATATCCTCTTCAATCTTTGTCTTCTCTTTGAGTAACCTCCTTAAACTGATTGAAGAATTAAAGAAAAATTCGGGCTTTGCAGCATCATTACCATTCCTCAATCTTCTAGGTATGTTAGGCGTGACTTCTTCAGTAGTGCATATGGCCTTGACATGATCTCTTGGGTTGGTTTCAGTTGAGCTAGGTAAACTTCCGTATCCCCTTTCTTGAAGAACTTTGCTCATTTGTCCGATTTGTTGTTCCAATGCTTTGATCGAAGCTCCTTGATTTCTTGTTATAGTATCCGTTGAGGCTCGGATTTCTTTGATCATAGCAGTGTTCTCTTCATGTCTTTTAGCAGCATCGGCCATAATTTGCTTTAGAGTGTCATCTAAAGTCTGCCTCCTTTCTTGATAAGTGGGATTAAAGTTGTTCTTTTGATAGTATCCCGGAGTAGCTTCCCTAAATCTTCCTGAAGGTCGGAATGGTTGTCCAAATTGTGTGTAGTGAGGTCCTTCGCATTTTTCACATCCAACTTGGGCAGCATAAACTTTCTCATCACGCTTCTTCATCTCTCTACTAATTTTATCCAATTGAGCTTGAATTGCAGCAAACCCGTCAAAATTAGTGCTGCTCTTAGATCTAGTAGAGGTTCCGTCGTGCCATTTTTGAGAGTGATCAGCAGCTTCTTGGATAGCTTTTCTAGCATTGGCTGCACTCATTTGAGGCACAGCTCCCTTAGCATCCAAGATTTGTCTAGTAGGCACGTCCAATCCTTGATAGAACAATATTATCTCCTGCATTGGACTTAGATAATGTTGAGGGCATTTCATCAATAAGTCTTTAAATCGTTCCCAAGCTTGATAAAGAGTTTCATCAGGCTCTTGCTTGAAACTGTTGATAGCCTCCATCTTTTTAGCGGTTTTAGCAGGTGGACAATATCTTTTCAGGAATTTGCTCTTCAAATCTTCCTATGTTGTGATTGAACTAGCAGGTTCATTCCTTAGCCACTTATTAGCAGCTCCTTTAAGCGAAATTGGAAAGATTCTTAGCATAAGTTGATCGTCAGAGACTCCTTCTGTAGTAAACAAATCTGCAATCTCGAGGACTTTTTCAACATGTTCATTAGCATCCTCATGTTCTGTTCCACTGAAAGCATTTTCTCTTAGCTCCTTGAGAAACTGACCCTTCAACTCAAACTTTGACTTTTCATCAAACTTTGGTCTAGCAACTCCTGAACTGTAATCAGCACGGGTTTTGTTCATGTATTCCTCCATAGTAGTGTTTTCCGCCATTGTTTCTGTTTCTTCTTCCTCTTTTTCTTCAGAAAAGTAATCAAGCTCGAATGAACTTGAAATTTCAAAGCTTTTTGTGTTGAAAAGCCTTTTAAGCGAATGCAAGGCTCGTTCAGGATCTTCGAAAGGTGTAATCAAGTTCTTAGTTGAACTCCTAGTCATGCACTTCCTGAAACTATCACAAAAGCATCAGTAGGGTATGTTCAAGAAAGTAATATATCAGAAAATCAACAACGAAAACGGAATACGAAAAATAAAAGTTACTGATATCTGCAGACGATGCGCCGTATCCAAAAAGTTGGATACGCCGTATCTTATAATCGTTAAAATTTAATCAGACTTATATTCAGAAAATAGATACGACGCTTATATTTTTAGAATGCGCCGTATCAGTTTAAATTATCAAAAATCGATAATATTTATTAAAATTAAATGCGTCGTATTAACAGAAGCTAATGCGCCGTATTTTCGTTACGTTTCAAAATACAAGATTTTTGATTCAGAAGATGCGCCGTATCGATAAAAATCGATGCGTCGTATCTGTTTAATAATTCGAAAACTGTTTTTAATTTAAATAAAAAATACGCCGTATCTGTGAAAACAGATGCGTCGTATGGAGTTATCGTTTAGAAAAATTTCTTATTAAAAACAGAATACGCCGTATCTTGGGGAAAGATGCGTCGTATCGAATTTATTAATCGCGTTGTATTTTATAAAAATTAAACGCAATACGCCGTATCTGTGAAAACAGATGCGCCGTATCGTTTGTATCAGCACAGTACAACGATAGCAGAATGCAGGAAAAATACGAAAAATAAAAACAAAAATAAAATCAAACAAAAAGAAACAAAAATTAAAGAAAATAAAAACACACAAAAACAGAAAATATGCAAATAATACAATGAATGCAATTTATCTACTATACAACGGGGTTAGCGGTTAAAATCTAAAAAAAATTAAAAAGAAAACCTAATTAAAATACTAATCAAATTAACAGATAATAACAATTCACTCCCCGGCAACGGCGCCAAAAACTTGATGTGTGCGTGTATTGCTCTAATTCTTTTATATCCACGGCAGCGGCTCCAAAGACTTGGTGCGCGCGTGATGTCGTTGTGGTTTTAGCAGTATTCAAGTTTTAAATTTATATTTAGCCGACTTATCAATAACACACACTTTAACGAGCAGTGTACCCGGTCAGTATGAATATAATGGTAAGTAGAGTGTCGATCACTAAGAGTGGAACGTATTATCTAGTTATTCTAATCAGTATTTTAATATCTTAAGTTAGCTGTACAAACTAATCTAACGCAAGGGGGTTCAGCCTGAGAGACTGGCACGGTTTGGTTGTGATTAAATAATAAACTAAACTAATGGGCACGAATCAGCGATTAGCACACACGTACACAGATAGATACTTGAGACAATAAGAAGACCTGTTCTGATAATTAAGTAGCTTGTCACTTGTTTTATTGCTAGTTTTATATGAAGTGTATATAATTAACCCTTTCTCGTTGGCTCTAATCTTATCGGCGAGTAAACCCTTAATGATCACTTATGTCTATCCCACTTATCCTAGAAACGATAGAACAAATAGGCGAGGAAGGGGCATGGCGACCCAAGCAATGCTCAGCTAGACACAGAGGTTATCAATGCACTAATAAAAGTCACCAAAGACATCAACATATAAACTTTAATTAATGGGAAAGCAATTTTAAGGGGTGCCCATGATTTTCCGTAGTCACATGGAATCGGCCCATCAATCCTGATGAATTAAAGTGTACTAATACAATAAAACAAAACTACTTAATGAATTGAATACATGCAGGACCTTCTTACAGCTCTTGTATCTTCGTTTAGGGTGTGTCTTGTGCTGCTAACACGTCTGAATTCGGCCTTAGGGTTTTGTGGTCTTCGGTCTTTTTGTAAAACTAGCCTCTCGAAATTCGTCTGGTCTTGGGGTATTTATAGTTTCTGTCTGAGGGTTAGATGCGGCGCATAGGATAAGTAGATGCGGCACATCGACTTAACTTCGCGTGGGGTCCAAGATTAATATATTCAGGAATATTCGTACACCGCCTTAAGATGCGGCGTAACTCCATTCTTGTATGCGGCGCATGTCCTTTGCCGTCTTGGATTATAACTTGTGAAATCTTGATAGTGATGCGCCGTATGTACGAAGTAGGTTGCGGCGTATCTAGAGCAGAATGATCTGGATCTTATACATTTCAGTAGACTCTTAACATCTTGCTTGTTTTGCTCCATAATTAGTCCAAAATCACCAAGTTTCACATAATACTTATTTTTACCTGAGAATTACAAAAGTAAACATTAACGTATCAATTCTCATATATAATATAATAAAACAAGTCAAATAAATAGGATAAATGATAATGATAAAATGTACTTATTTGAGTTCATCACAATCCCATCATTTACTAACTTAAACCCATTATAAACTCATCACATAATCATCACTACCTCTTAATTATCTTGAAACCATCATTTAACCCACTTATCCCAAATTAGGGTTTATAAACCCTAATTCTTAATTCATCAATTAACACTAATTAAACATCATTACTTACTTGATAAACATGCTAAGATCCTTGCTATGGAATTACAATCTTCACCATCAACATCACATATCAAATCCCATCTTCTTTCCCTCTCTTTCTCTTTTGGTTCGACATTCACAGGAAACACACTCTCTTTTACAGGAGAGTGTGGAAACTTATAGATAAATGGGGAAGTTTCTAGCTACAAGGGCAATTTAGTCAATTCTGCTTATTTAAGGTCGATGCGCCGTATCTATCTGCATAGATACGCCGCATCCATGCTACCCCTTTATATACTCCGTATCTCCTTCTCTAATACGCCGCATGGACTATAACAAGTCGGTTCTACTTTCCATTCTACCATACGCCGCATGTAATATCCTGGATACGCCGCATCTAGGCTATAACAGACTAACACTTAACACTATAACCATTTGCCCTTAGACAACCACATTTAGACCCGGTCCATTTCGTCTAGGGTGGGGCCTATTTGTATTCCGGGAAACGGGTCTAACAATTCTACCCCCTTATTTAGATTTCGTCCCCGAAATCTCTCGTCTAAAACTATCCAAAACTAATTTCACGACATAAACATGTTCTTGTTCTCATGCTTTCTAAGCCAATTCCTTGCAACGATCTAAATGATCACGCAATTTTTAAACTTGCTATACATAACCATAACTCATAATTCACTTAAAAACATTTCTCATCGCAAACTTTTCTAAGATTTCCCACAACTGACGACTTGTCATACGGGAAATTTTACTACTTTGACTTTACATAAGTCAAACTTCATCACTATAAACACGACATACGCCCATGCACTAACAAGACATAACATCTTATACCGGTTAATTTCACTTTCCACATAATACTAAATACGTATCTACCTCAAAAACCGGCAACTCATCTCAAAATATACAAAGTACCATACAAACGGCACCTTCAAGAATCTTTCACATGCATCACTTAAGCAATCTTTCTTACTAAATCTTGGGAATACTTACCCATTTCTTATCAACTTAACACACAAACTCATTCTAACCGTCTATCTTAAGGTTTCACACATTACCTTAACACTGCTATCAGTTTTATTCATATCTATCTTTTCTTATGACGTCTAATATGTTTTAGTTTTCACTTTCTCATATCACTATCCGTACTCACGTCATATCGGCTACACATAAGTCCACTCATTTATAACTCTTTATTTACATAAAAAGGCGTCCCAATCTATGTAAACAAGGAATTATAAACTTATGGTTCGGCGATTTACAATTCTTCATTTAAATGAAAAGGCGTCCCAATCCATTTAAATCAAGAAACCATAAACCGTCCTACTTATATGCTTCCAACATAACATTCGTACATACTTTACTTTCCATCTTTTCTAGCCTTGGATCCAATCTCACTAACTTTCATCCATGCCATAAAGGCAAGCTGGGCCATCCCGAAGGATACCATAACATAACATCCATGCCATAAAGGCAAGCTGGGCTATCCCGAAGGATACCATAACATCACATCCATGCCATAAAGGCAAGCTGGGCTATCCCGAAGGATACCATACTATAACACATGCCAAGGATGTAGGCAAACCATGCCGGTGAAGGCAAGCTAACAATCATGCCATAAAAGGCAAGCTAGGCCATCCCAAAGGATGCCAAAACTAGAGCATTGGATCCAAGCTATATCTGTCTTATCATCTTTACTCGCTTTATCTTTCATGCACTTTTATAATTAGGCACACACTATCATTTATTCAATTTTCATTGCCTTACGCAATCTCAACATTCACTATCACGCTTACTATCATCTAGACAAGTTTCTATATAACACTTGCCCATATAACATATTTGCATTCTCACAATGCAACTTATCTTTCATTCGTCAACCCCAAGTTGACTCACACACTCGCTATGTGCCATCTTTATTTTAGAAAATTTATATGTAATGCTTATCCATTACAACTTACACATTTCTACGTGTTCTTACAACACACTCTTAATATTACCCGTCAACCCTTGTTGACCATATTCTCAATTTATACTGTCACTTCATTTAGTCTATTCAACTTTCACGCATATAAACCTTACATAGGTTTATTCTATAACACTTTCGCAATCTCATCATACACATTCCAAATATATACTAACATGGTTATATTCATGTTTTACATTTCTTTCTAGTACACTTCAAGTCACTTATGACTTCTAGCGCAATCTATATCTCATTCATCACTTTTAGTCATCATGCTTTACCATATATTACTAACACATTTTACTTATCATGCATGTTTTATATGAAACATGATCTCATCACGTTTTAACTATACACTTTAACTTTCTCATTTTAGTTACTCATATAAATATTTCATGCCTTCAAGCATCTATTCGTTATTATAACAATCATGTCTTTCTTATCATCAAGCTACAAACATATTTCATTCTTCACTTCTTTCTTTATCTCAAGCTTTCAAAGCATTTATGCTTTATCCAACACTTACCATACTTATCTTTTCTTATTTCACATGTCAAAGTATTCTTTTTAATTTTACCGACCTCAACTAGGTCAATACATAATACGCATTCCAATGCGTCTATCTCAATTCATACATTTCTATACAATCGTGCTCTCAAGCACACCACATAAAACTTAGACGTACAATAAACTACCATAGACTTATCATCTCAATAGCAATCATATCATAGCACTTAACACTTATCCGACAAGTGTTAAAACATTCAAAATCAAAATCAAAAACATAAAGTCTATGGCATCATACATCACGATGCACAAGCAATCTATGTCTAAGCATCAACATCTAACTAGCCGCAAGCAATAGCCTACCTTATAACTAAGGCCTCATAAACCTTAGTCCATTTACCAACCCATCTCTAATACCTCTTAGCATTGCTGCTCGCAATCCATCACTATAGTTCTATCATACATTCACATATCGCAATACAATCCCGACACCAACCAAGGTGCACGGCTATCTAATCATATAAACATTCCAAGTCCTCTATGGACTTACATCACACAATCACAATACCAACACCGGCACCCACCAAGGTACACGGCCGACTAATTATCTAAGCATCTCAAGTCCCCATGGACTTGTATGTCATACACAACAACACTATTACAAGCATACATCATCTATTATCAATAGGCTCAACTAACATAAAACATAATCCGCCTAACACTTAGCAATTAGTTTCCGCGCAACTAACACTTACGTCCAATCATTTCTACAAGTGGTTTAAGTCTAGGAAATCCTAAAGAGAACCTAATTCACTTAAACCGAAGCTCTGATACCAATTTGTAACACCCCGTGCCCGCTTACTTCAAAAACTTAAAACTTTACACGCGGAAACGTTTGACTAAAACGGACTCATACAAATTCTTCATTTAATAGCCAGAACCTATAACATTTAACCCTTTAAAAATACTTGCAAGAACATATACTCGAAAACCCTTCAAAACATTTCACACAATTTTATAACACAACCAAACAACCCTTCTGTGACCAACGATACGCCGTATCCTTTTGAGGGTTACGCCGTATCAACCTGAAGAGACCATACGCCGTATCAACCTGAAGTGATACGCCGCATCACCTTAAACTTCTGATACGTCGCATCTAATATATTAGATACGCCGCATCGACCAATTGAGACAGAACATCAGCAGGAAAACCTGCATATACTCAACACACCACACAATCCACTTTGACACCTTTTCCACTCTATAAACATTACAACATCATTCTAAAACTCTTTACATTTCCTTGGACCCGCTTTAACCCCAAAATGGGTACGAATAGACACTAATCCAAACACTCCTTTAAACTTTACTCAAAAACACATAAAACATGCTTAGACCCATCAAATGACTATCAAATCGCTACTCAACACTTAACGTACAATTTGCCACTTATTTACTCGTTACAAAACATCACTTGACTCACGGGGGTACAAACTTATACACTTGAGCTCGGTATCTACCTAAGCTCTACATTCTTACCAAATCTACCCATATTGCATAACCGTGCCTTAACCCATAAATCCAATTCCTTATCTCACATATCCAAGCCATCCTTAACAACACGCCAACCTACAAAACGGTTAAACATCTAAACCGTAAGCACAACGGCTTAGTAAGTAAAATGACTATAACATACAATATACTTCAATCCACATGATGCATCATATACATAAAAACTTACATCAAGGCTCACTACTCAAATCTCAACTAGCACATAACATCAACATATCCATAGCATCATCTCATCACATAAGCCATAAACATGGCATCACATAAGCATAGTCCAAGCTCATCTTCTCATCATAAACATACATAACACATAATGATAGAAATCCATATACATATGCTATCATCATTTTACTTACCTTAGCTCCAAGCTAAGCACATCAAAGCCTCATCATCAACATCATCATCATAAACACCTAAAACACATAATCATACATAACATATAATACATAATCATTAACTATAATCATGGTTAATACAACCATAACTAACCTCTAAACACTTCTAATCATCATATAATCATATATTGATTATATGATAATCAATCCCATCATTTACTAACTTAAACCCATTATAAACTCATCACATAATCATCATTACCTCTTAATTATCTTGAAACCATCATTTAACCCACTTATCCCAAATTAGGGTTTATAAACCCTAATTCTTAATTCATCAATTAACACTAATTAAACATCATTACTTACTTGATAAACATGCTAAGATCCTTGCTAGGGAATTACAATCTTCACCATCAACCTCACATATCAAATCCCATCTTCTTTCCCTCTCTTTCTCTTTTGGTTCGACATTCACAGGAAACACACTCTCTTTTACAGGAGAGTGTGGAAACTTATAGATAAATGGGGAAGTTTCTAGCTACAAGGGCAATTTAGTCAATTCTGCTTATTTAAGGTCGATGCGCCGTATCTATCTGCATAGATACGCCGCATCCATGCTACCCCTTATATACTCCGTATCTCCTTCTCTAATACGCCGCATGGACTATAACAAGTCGGTTCTACTTTCCATTCTACCATACGCCGCATGAATTATCCTGGATACGCCGCATCTAGGCTATAACAGACTAACACTTAACACTATAACCATTTGCCCTTAGACAACCACATTTAGACCCGGTCCATTTCGTCTAGGGTGGGGCCTATTTGTATTCCGGGAAACGGGTCTAACATCCACAACCCTTGATTTGTTTCCATATCCTCTGCTCTTTCCATCTTGTTGGCTTGGTAATCTGCACTCCCTTGAATAATGACCTTTCTTATGGTAGTTGAAACACTCAATCTTGGACTTGTCATACCCTGCAACATCATTGCTGTTTATGACAATCTTCTTGCCAGTCTTCTTCAAGAATCTCCTAGCTCTCAAGCTGAGAAGAGAGAGCTGCCACTTGATATCCATCTCTTCAATATCATCTTCATCAATCTGTTGAAGATCTGAATGAGTCAACATACTTCCATTTTGCTGAGTAGTCAAGAAGGCACAATAAGTATCTTCATTCAAAAGTCCACTAGTACTGCTTGAGGTGCTAGCAGTACCAAGGTTTGCACTAGCAGTACCAACTGCTCCAGCAACTTGCACTTCTTCATCTGAACTTGAGGTACTGGGAGTTGATACAAAGGCCTAATTCCCTGAGCTTGAGCTTGAGCTTGATCCAGCAGACTTCTTAATATCATGTTCAACTATCTTGAAGTTGCTATAGAGATCCATTAAGCTCATGGAATCAATATTAGGCTTGTTTTTCCATACAACCACATGCATAGCCCATTCAGCTGGTAGACTCCTCAGAAATTTGGAGTTGAGATCTTCCTGAGGCATCTCAATTCCTAGAACAGCCAATTGACTCACTAGTTTTTGAAGTCTATTAAACATATGGTCTAGTGACTCGTTGCTTGTTGCTGAAAAATTCTCAAACTGTTGCTTGAGAAGAGTCTTCTGAGATTTCTTGGTGGCTTCATTCCCACCATATCTTGCAACAATAGCTTCAAAAAGGGTTTTAGCACACTTAAACTTGCTAAAATTCAACAACTGATCATTGGGAATAGTCATCAGAAGCAAACTTCTAGCCTTAACATCATTCTTGTACCTTGCCTTCTCTTCAGTAGTGGTTGGCTTTGTCTGCACCGTAGTCTCAGATTTTCCTTCAACAACAGTTGTTGTTGTTACGGGTGTAAAGGAGTTTCCTTCTTCAATGATCTCCCAAAGTGCATAGTCTTGCACTTGGAAAAACTGCTCAATACGAAGTCTCCACATGTCGAACTCATTAGGTTTAAGCATAGGAAGCTTAGCAGCAATGTTAGTTGTGGTTGGTGTTGTTTCCATGTCCATCTTTGTTCTTCTCGGATCTTCTAAATCTAAGTATTAGCAACCTGTCTCTGATACCACTTGACCGGATCTACACACACACCTTGTGTTAGATGTGATACTAAGAATTATACGTAGTCTAGCAAGCGGAATTTACTAGCTAGCACTTAGAAGACTTTATGTGTTTGTGTTTTGTATGGTTTGAATGTAACAATGAATGAACACAGAATAATGAACTTCAACGATTCAATATTATTAATCAATAATACGAGTGATCTCCTATCACTAGGGTTTACAACCTTGAATCTTAACCAAACAATACGTATGAACTCTTATCGTACATGTTAAACTTTAACCTAGGCAATCCTTTTATAGACCAAGGATTCCTTCACAAGATAACTATCATTCTAATCGTATAAGATATACACAATATCTTTTCCATATTTATCTACTTACACGTTTACAAAATAATAATAATAAGCAGTACAAATATTTCTTTCATAACCGTACTAACTGCTCTTATTATCAACCGTACTAACTTCTCTTATTTAGCCATACTAACTGCTCTTATTATCAACCATACTAACTGCTCTTATTTAGCCGTACTAAAGCTTAATTCCCAACACTCATTAATAGAGTTCTTCCCCAATATATTAATCAAAAGCCAACCTACTGATCGAACAAACCCACAATAAGCTACCTTGATTCTATTTTTTAAGGTAGAGTGTATTATCGGTTTGTATCAATTGCTTGGGGTTTTTAATCATGTTCAAAATCGCTTCAATTTGGTACGGATACAAAAGTCAATTTCAAACCAAATGGGTTTTTAATTGAGGGTTTGATGGGTTTTTAGGATAAATATAAAGAAGAAGTGAGGATGGGTGTAAATAAGAAATTACGCTGATGATGCTTTGAAAACCAAGAAGAAGTGAGGATGGTTTAAATCATAACCTATCTAACTGCCCGTCATTGAGACTTTTAGCCTCGCCGCCGCTTGATCTGGCCGGATCTTATAACTGAACAAACTGAAAACGGGTATTATACTTATCAACATTCGCCTTCACCCCATACTTCCCAGGAAAATCCTAATAAACCATTTTCACCTCATCATATCTTTTCGCCAACATACACGAAAACAACAAAGAATTCAAACATTTGACATTATACCTCGAACCAAGATTCGGCAATTTATCAAACAGTTGGTGGGCATCATCAATCAACCCACTTTTCCCATAACCAACAATCTCATCACACAAAAATTTCTCAGATACCAAATCGGGCCTAGTTTTAAGCAACTCATCAATGAAAGTACGTATACCTTCATAGTAGTTCAAATCTTTTAGCTTTGTTATTGCGAGTGAAAATGCGATACGGTCAAGATGAGAGTCTGGTGTGAGTGAAGCTGCTTTGCATATTTGGATGATTTTTTCAGGGTTTTTTTGGGATTTTAAAAGTGATAAAGCTGTTCTTGATTTTTCTTTGCTGGTTAATGGGGTTGTTGAATCTGGGTTTAGGATTGATGAAAAGTGACGGTAGGTTGAAATGTGTTTAGGGTTTAGTGATCGAACCTTGTTGGTGATGGAAGCCATTGATGGATGGATGGAAAGAATTAGGTTTTGGTTTTGGGGATTTGGGGTTTTGATGAGTCACTAGTTGCTACTATGATATGTGTTAGAAATAAAAAGAAATAAAAATGTAAAAAGACAATGATACCCTCATGTGCCTTGCACGTGAGGGGTGTTTACGGGTCAAAACTGACGCCGTTTGGTCAAAGGATCGCGAGTGTTAAGGGTTTCGGAGTTAAGGACTATCTGTGCAAAAAAAAAAAGTCAAAGAACCAAGAGTGTTAGCCTACGCAAACCACAGGGACCATCTTTGTAATTTACTCCATCTAAAAAAAAAAAGAAAAAAAAAGAAAAAAAAAGTATAAGTGTCAAAAGAAAGAAGCAAAAAACTTGAAGCATGTTGGAGTAATTTTATAAAGATTAATGTCTAAACTTAAGAAAAAACACCCACACACACATTCCCTTTTCCCTTATAACAAACCATGATTTTAGAGAAAAACAAAGTAGGTATTTTCAAAAACAATGTATGTAAAAAGCAATAAATCCTAAACTACGATCGTTGGATGGTTGACGGCCCAGAACAGGGTGAAGATAATCAATAGCCTAGCTAATTACCAATGAATGGTTACCGGATATCACTTGAAATCGTGTTATCACTTTCCAAAGTAAACTATTCGACCCTAATGCCTGGGTATCACGAATATCTACTTGGGATAAGACCAAATGTATGTTATTGAATTAGGCACAAATCAATAACCCTTTGCGTATAAGTGTTATGTGTTTTCTGTTCTCTATCCATGCAGTTGTGTTTGATCTCGCATTTATAGGTAAGATCACTCAACCCTAGTCAATGGAATTATGAGTGATTAACGGCCCATTAATCACCACATAATTAGCCTCCATAATAATAGGAATTAGTGGTTACATGACCAATTAAACGTGGTCATTAATGCAGCTTTAACTGCCACTTGAATAGGTCAAAGCCGTTACAAGTTAGTTATGATTCAGTCTCAGCCAGTTGTAACACTCACTGATGAGCTAGTTCCTGAGGGTAGCTCCCTGAGTATGTTCACTGAGAGGTTCATTTCCTGAAGACATGAACTCTCTGATGAGATAACTCCCTGATGAGATCCTTCAGCCTGAGCTAAACTCATCAGATGATGAATACCGTTTAGTCCAGAATGTCACTCACTGACGAGTGCACTCACTGAACTTCATCAGTCTGAACCATACTTAACCACTATCAGAGTCAGGGTGTTCAGGGACCTTATGGGCGTACACTCCGTACCTCCTGACGCATTACCAGGTATGAACTGATCCCTCAAGTGCACTAAATTTTCCAACATAAATTACGATCGTGTTTAAGTTTCCCATTCTCATTATAAATCTTAACATATAATCGTGTGTTTCTTGATAAAATAATCAGTCGACACTTCTATCGAATCTAGTATTTCCATATTCTTTTTTAGTAATAATTAGTCGACACTTCTGTATATCTAATCTGGCGATCGTTCATTTTAATATGGTTTCAAGGTATGATAATCTTGGCTCATTCTATATTATTATATATACATTCTTAATTAATTATAAGTTTTGATTGATGATGTTTTTAGTTGTGAATGTTTGATTCGTACATATTACTCTTGCATGTATTAATTTAGACATGAGGAATCCTCATGGGATGAATTTAGAAGTTGAAGGGTCTTCATGTTTTGATGTGGAGGCATAATTCACAGATTATACATGCGCTCCATGTGGTAAAATTTTCCTAATTAAATTTGACTTAAAATTTGAATGTAGAATGATAACTATTTTTAAATTGTTTAATAGATGAATTAGTGGTTTTCATTATAAAGGTGTGAACTTTATGTTTTTTAATTGGTTTTTATATGTTGTTGCTCTCTTGATTTTAATTATAGATCGATGTTTTATTTAGTGTTTATGGTTCTAGCTATTTTAAGCATATAATCAGTTTGAATAAGAAATCCAAACACCCTCTTATCTTGCTGGGTTGTTTGATTTTTTTAATGTCACATAATCACAATTCTAGAAGCTCTATGTAGCATTTTCTTGAGTGTAATTTTTTACTTTTATACTTGATTAACGATACTTAAAAAGTAAAAAAGAATCTATTGGTGTGCACAATTAAAAAGCTTATTTTGTGCAAGAATATTAGTGCATTTGATTATTCATAGCATCTGTTTGCCATTTTTTACTAATCTGGTAACTCAGTTTAGATATAGGATTAGAAGGTATAGAACTACAGAAGAGAGCAGCCGAAAAGCGTCAAGCAGTGATATCTGACAATGTCTCATCGACTCCTTACTCATCTCCTCAACGTCAAAAGTATTCAAAACCTTGATACTAATGAAAATATCTAAAAGTATTCAGCAACGTTTGGGCGACAACTTTCTTAGGAAGATAAACAGAAAAACACTTATCAAGAAAGTCAAAGAAAGTACATAAGTTGTTATAAAGGGGGGACAATTGTCAACATTGTTTCCTAAGGTAAGATTGGACATATTCCAAAAATAGAATCATTTAATGCAGTAAATTAGCAATGTCCTTTATTGTTAGATGCTCGACACGTCCTTATTATCTCACGGGTAACCACCTTCTAGTTAGCCTATATAAGAGAATGTTTCAAAGAAGTAAATACTATCTCAACATTCAAAGGTTAACATAGTTCTTACGTAAATATTAACTTCGGTTTATGTCTGAGTTAGAGAGGAGATCACCTAACAATTGTCATTCAACTTTGATTGTTATTCCGCAAACAATCTTGGTAAATTCTTTGATTCATTTCTAATAATAATTTAAACGTTAAAAATACTTTTGTAAATTTCTATAACCGATTTGTCATCTAAAACAATTTTTTGATTTCACAAAGCATGAAAACTGGTAAATAATATTCTTTATAACCAGCTAACACAAACTTCTTTACTTATTAATGGACTAAGTAAGCAAGTAATATAAAAACAAATATTAAGGGTGCTCGTTTAGGTTCGGAGCTTTTTGTCACGACCCGCACGCAAGATAGGGTCGTTAGCGAGGTTAACTGAGATTCCGGATTGTTCTACACTTTCCTAGAAGACTCAAGAATTCTATGGAATGTGCAAGAAGGTCTTGGAAGCCCTTGGAAGGTCTTAGAAGCACTTGTGACAAATCGTAATTTTAGGTCCTTTTTCAAGCTTCAAAATTTTACTATTCAACTCGGAAATTTACTATTCACGGATTACTATTCATAATTTCACTATTCATCATTTTTTAAGTCAGTTTGCGACTTTGAGATGGTTTCAAAAAATTTACTATTCATGAAATACTATTCATTCCCGGAGAAAAATCACTATTCATGGTCATTATTCATCATTTCGTAAACTGGGTATTCAAAATTCGCGTAACCGTAAGGTTTAGCTGCTTATGCATGAAACACCATCAAGGACACCTCATATATACTAGAGTAGTCTACATATCATCAGTAACATCATCTGCATGTTAAGACATTCATGGGTTTGCATGATTTTAATTTACGTATGTTTATTTATTTAATAAACGTTACCACTCAGTCATTACTATGAATATTATACCCGACGCTCCAGACTATGGTCCTAATATATCTTCACACTCATTATAATGATATAAAAATTATATTATTGATTTACCCGGTGTTTTTAAAACGTTTACTATATTTTTCGTTAAAAGCTTATAACTTCGACGATTTACGAAATTTCAACACGACAACTATTTGAACACCCGATTCTTGCAAGGAATGCGATATTATAATTTTTACAACTTCGTCATACTTTATTTTGTTCCGTCAAGATTTATTTCTAGCTAACTCGATACCCGGAAACACAATATCTTAACTAAATCTAACCTAAACACATAATAATCATTCAAGGGACAAGATCTTTAATTAAGCCCAAAACATTCTCCCTCCCCCTCCTTGTTTCACGCCCCATGCCCCCCCCCCCCCCTAAGTCCAAGCATACTTGATTATCTTGACTTAACATTAATGCTACTAGATATAACATGCAAATATTTCACTTACACTTTCATATAACAAATAAACTAGCCAAGTTTTTCTCTCATTCCCTTCTTTCTTATATGATCGGCCAAGAACACAAACAAGAGAAGATTTCACCAAATTTTACAAGATCTAGTATTTCAAGTCTCATTTGTATTCCTAGTTAGGGTTTTGAAATAAAAACCCCAAGGATAGTTAAGCATTTTTCTCCAAAACTCATCAAATCTTCAAGTAAGTGTCTACATATATTTTGCAATCTTTTATACTTTCATTTGATACATTTTCAAGTTCTAGTAGCAAATCATGCAAATATATACATGTTACATAGCACTTAATGTTTATTTTTCTCACTAAAATAGATCTATAGATTTTCATTTGTAACCCCATGAGATCCATCATTTTTGGTGAAGACTAGGAACCCATGACACCCTAAGAAGGTGTATGGTAGGTTTAGACTAGTTGTGGTGTTGATTGGAAGTGTTATATTCAAGCCTTGAACTATAAAATTGATTTTTACAACATATAGAAAAGGTGCTGTCCATTTTTGTGAAATCTGGAAAACTCAGTAAGTCATGGAAAATTTTGGCCTAAATATTTAGAAAATAAATTCAAAAACGAAACCGTGGCCGCCGGAATGAGCAAAAACGAGCTTATGACGAGAAAGATACGCTAATTTTTAGTTTGACAACGAAAACTAATTTTCTGAAAAATTGTGTGCTGTCACACGAAATTCAACGGGTAAAACGAGGCGTTGGACGCGATCTAGACAAGCCGAAATATCAAAAATATATTAGTTCACTTTAAGAAGAAGCCGTGGATATAAAGAACGTAGAAAACGAGCTTATAACGACCAAGATACGAGCATTTGAAACTCGACGATTTCAACATATTTCCATCAGCTTTTAATAGAAAAATATTTCTAAGTCTAAAACAGTTTTCGCAAGTAACCATGTTTAGAGCCATTTTTCTCATTGATCGAGACGCGTATGGACAAAATGTCAATGCTACGACTTCAAGATATTGTTACAAGGTTTCTAAAAACGCCGAGCTTATTTCCTAACACTCAACGTACACCATTTTATGGCTAGTTTTGCGAGGCCATTTAGTCATTTTTATAAGTTGTGAAAAATGCTAATTTACGACGGAAAACTCTATTTTTCCAATAATTCACCAAACGACGATCGTGGGATATCGTTGCAACATATTTACACGAAAAGTGTTTTATAACTTAACGAGACGTCAAAAATATATTTTCGACGATAAACATTATTTCCAAAATTCCCGAGTGGTATCGGTAACATACGTATTTGCATGTGTAGCATCATTTCATGACTTACATTAGATCATATCATTCATATTAGGTTGCGGTTAGAGATCGTGCCTCATTTCAGTGTACCCACTTTTGTCACCATTTCTGTTGCATCAGGTGAGTTTCATAGCCCCTACTTTTACTTGTTTTACAACTGTTTGGGGGAGAATACATGCTTGTTTATATTTAAACTCCATGCTTGTTTTACTTGAAATGTGAATTGTTTTCTCAAACAATACTAAATGGTTGAAACCCTTGATTTGTAACTCGAAAGTATTATGTGTTACTTGTTACACACCTGATTGTTTTCCTATGGACACCAGTGTACTAAACTATTAATTGCCTATGATATGACCCGTTAAGCGCGAATATTATGAATAGATCTATTGGGATTGAACTCCCCGTCCGGGTGGTTTCCCCACTTGGCTGGTATGTCAAACGGACGTATAATTATTTGAGGAGCCTTGGATGTCCTAGGTGGACATCTACCAGAAACTATAGGTGTCCGGGTGGTTTCTCACTTGACTGGTATGTCAAACGGATGCTTACCAGAAAACTAGAAACTCCGGGTGGTTTCCCCACTTGACTGGTATGTCAAACGGACAGGAACTAGAAACTAGAAATCTTAAGGCTTCGGTGTCATGAACTTAATACGATAACAACCCTTTATATATATTTGGAATATATTGGTCTTTGATTTCTTGAGGTCCATATGATACTTGTTGCTTATTTGGCAGTGCGTTGCAAACACACAGGTTGCAAGTCTTGTATGGGCGGGGCTGGGAACTGAGTGGATTTATAATGCCTTTGCTGGGAAATCTTCATTCAAATGCTTTACAGTTAAACTAAACCTATGAACTCACCAACCTCGTGTTGACACTTTTAGCATGTATTTTCAGGTTAAGGCGATAAACTAGTTGTGGAGGCTCTTGGCAGGGCATGGCATGGTCATAGAAGACTCTGATATATTCGGGACCACTTGAAATATTTTATGGGCATATAATTCCGCATCATTTTGAAATGTTGTAAACAAATCACTTTTCAATATAAAAATCTATTTTAAATGGTTGAGATAAAAATCATTCTTTATACTTTGTGTTGTGATACCAATTGAGTAGCACCCCAGTGACATGTATGCTTCTGCTGGACCCGATTTTTGGGGGTGTTACAGATTGGTATCAGAGCCTTGGTTATAGAGAACTGGGTGATTTTAAAACCTAGACTATAACTACTTTTACGAAAACTTAACCCTATGACCGCCACGTGCCTGCCTGCTAAGCTGATGCCTCATTTGTGGTTTGTTGCTGACATATGTGATGAGATTTGTATCTTATTATCATATAAATTATACTCACTTATTCTCATTGATTACTATAATTGCCTTCCATATAAGTATGCTTACTTATCGTACACGTCACAGCGTTACACCTTTCCTCACGTAATCTCATCATTTGACCTAGAGTTTGGTCACTTGCCTTAGTCTTTCAAAACGGATTTTAAATGTGAGGGTCATATTATTAGTATAACTGAGCTGAGTATTTCAAAATTCATTGAACCTCGGTGGAATATAGACTGGTCATCTATATTCGACCAGGGACAGTGGGACATAGGCTGACCACCTATGTCCGACTCAGAGATGAATTTTGCAATACTGGGAATAGTTATAATAGAATTATGTTCAGGTTGATTCTCTACTCGATTTCTAAAGGTTTCAAAAATTCCTGTGTGTGTACACAATCGTTTCAAGAACATTCACACCTACATCACCTCGTGAACCACCGCCTAGAAGCACGCCAGCTAATCATAACACGACCTCAAGCTTTCATTTTACGACATGCTGCTTTAGAGCACCTACTTTTAGGAAACGTCTTTATTGCGTCTCACTCTTCTTTTCTTGTTTTGAAGAATCATGCCGCCAAAGAAAACTACTCCAGCAATGACACCAGCTGAAATCCGAAAACTTGTTGCCGATAGTATAGAGGCAGCACTAGTAGTTGAAAGAGAGGCCGTAGCTGCACGGGCTGCTGAAGCCGCAGCTGAAGCCGCTTCCCGGGCAGAAACAGCAAAAGCTGCAGGGCAAGCTGCTAATGGTACTAATGTTCGTAAATGTACATACAATGACTTTAAGAGTGGTGATCCTACCAAATTCAAGGGCACTGAAGGAGCCACTGCTATGATCCGTTGGTTTGAAAAGATAGAATCTGTATTTCTTCTATGTAATTGTCCAGAGGATTACAAGGTAAAGTTCGCTACCAGTACACTCATTGAGGAAGCTATGTCATGGTGGAATTCGTATGCAAAGCCTATGGGTATGGAAAACGCTTACAAGCTCACGTGGGAAGAATTCAAGAAACTACTGTCTAAGAAGTTTTGTCCATGCACTGAAGTGAAGAAGTTGGAAACAGAGTTTTATGAGCTGGTGACAACAGGTAATGAGATCGAAGCATACATCAGGAGATTTCAAGAGTTGGCCGCGCTATGTCCAAATATGGTTCCGGATAACGAGAAGTTGTTGGAAAAATTCATTGGTGGGCTACCACACAGCATCCAAGGAGATGTAACTTCTTTTGATCCACACACACTGGACGAAGCTATCAGAATGTCTCAAAAGCTTATGGCTCAAGTGGTGAAGAAGGAAACTACTGTCAACAATAACAACCACAGCAACAACGACAACAAGAGAAAAAGGGATGACAACCAAGGAAACGATCAAGTACGGCAGCCAAACAAAGGATAAGAAGTGGTTGGAGCCTATGCTGCAGGACCGCGCACCAAGAAAAGATATGCTGGAAATTTACCCTACTGCAACACGTGCAATCTCCACCACCTAGGTCATTGCAGTGAACCGTGTGGGTTATGCAAGAAGCGTGGTCACCAGACCAAGGACTGTAGGAATCCCGCAAATCAGAGGATCCAGGGGAGTTGCTTTGAATGTGGGAACATAGGGCACTTCAGGAAGGACTGCCCGAAACTAAAGAATAAGAAAACAGAAGCCTAAACTCTCTAGTGTTGTATTTCTTTTGCGCTTCACTTTAAGTTCTATCGTATAAACTTCATGTACTACTGCGAATTCCTATCTAATGAATGCTTTATCTTTTATCACCGCCATGCAACTCAGATATCCACATCTTTTCACCGAATCCACCCCAGAGACCAACACGAACTGAATTCAGGGACTGAATTCCTTTAACGGGTGGAGACTGTGACAAATCGTAATTTCAGGTCCTTTTTCAAGCTTCGAAATTTTACTATTCATCTCGGAAATTTAATACTCACGGATTACTATTCATCATTTTTTAAGTCAGTTTGTGACTTTGAGATGGTTTCAAAAAATTTACTATTCACGAAATACTATTCATTCTCGGAGGGAAATCACTATTCATGGTCATTATTCATCATTTCGTAAACTAGGTTTACGGGTATTCAAAATTCACGTAACCGTAAGGTTTAGCTGCTTATGCATGAAACACCATCAAGGACACCTCATATATACTAGAGTAGTCTACATATCATCAGTAACATCATCTGCATGTTAAGACATTCATGGGTTTGCATGATTTTAATTTACGTATGTTTATTTATTTAATAAACGTTACCACTCAGTCATTACTATGAATATTATACCCGACGCTCCAGACTATGGTCCTAATATATCTTCACACTCATTATAATGATATAAAAATTATATTATTGATTTACCCGGTGTTTTTAGAACGTTTACTATATTTTCCGTTAAAAGCTTATAACTTCGACGATTTGCGAAATTTCAACACGACAACTATTTGAACACCCGATTCTTGCAAGGAATGTGATTTTATAATTTTTACAACTTCGTCATACTTTATTTTGTTCCGTCAAGATTTAATTCTAGCTAACTCGATACCCGGTAACACAATATCTTAACTAAATCTAACCTAAACACATAATAATCATTCAAGGGACAAGATCTTTAATTAAGCCCACAAACATTCTCCCTCCCCCTCCTTGTTTCACGCCCCATGACCCCCCCCCCCTAAGTCCAAGCATACTTGATTATCTTGACTTAACATTAATGCTACTAGATATAACATGCAAATATTTCACTTACACTTTCATATAACAAATAAACTAGCCAAGTTTTTCTCTCATTCCCTTCTTTCTTATATGATCGGCCAAGAACACAAACAAGAGAATATTTCACCAAATTTTACAAGATCTAGTATTTCAAGTCTCATTTGTATTCCTAGTTAGGGTTTTGAAATAAAAACCCCAAGGATAGTTAAGCATTTTTCTCCAAAACTCATCAAATCTTCAAGTAAGTGTCTACATATATTTTTCAATCTTTTATACTTTCATTTGATACATTTTCAAGTTCTAGTAACAAATCATGCAAATATATACATGTTACATACCACTTAATGTTTATTTTTCTCACTAAAATAGATCTATAGATTTTCATTTGTAACCCCATGAGATCCACCATTTTTGGTGAAGACTAGGAACCCATGACACCCTAAGAAGGTTTATGGTAGGTTTAGACTAGTTGTGGTGTTGATTGGAAGTGTTATATTCAAGCTTTGAACTATAAAATTGATTTTTACAACATATAGAAAAGGTGCTGTCCATTTTTGTGAAATCTGGAAAACTCAGTAAGTCATGGACTATTTTGGCCTGAATATTTAGAAAATACTTTCAAAAATGAAACCGTGGCCGCCGGAATGAGCAAAAACGAGCTTACGACGAGAAAGATACTCTAATTTTTAGTTTGGCGACGAAAACTAATTTTCTGAAAAATTGTGTGCTGTCACACAAAATTCAACGGGTAAAACGAGACGTTGGACACGATCTAGACAATCCGACATATCAAAAATATATTAGTTCACTATAAAACGAAGCCGTGGATATAAAGAACGTAGAAAACGAGCTTATAACGACCAAGATACGAGCGTTTGAAACCCGACGATTTCAACATATTTCCATCAGCTTTTAATAGAAAAATATTTCTAAGTCTAAAACAGTTTTTGCAAGTAACCATGTTTAGAGCCGTTTTTCTCATTGATCGAGATGCGTATGGACAAAATGTCAATGCTACGACTTCAAGATATTGTCACAAGGTTTCTAAAAACGCCGAGCTTATTTTCTAACACTCAACGTACACCATTTTATGGCTAGTTTTGCGAGGTCATTTAGTCATTTTTATAAGTTGTGAAAAATGCTAATTTACGACGGAAAACTCTATTTTTCCAATAATTCACCAAGCGACGATCGTGGTATATCGTTGCAACGTATTTACACGAAAAGTGTTTTATAACTTAACGAGACGTCAAAAATATATTTTCGACGATAAACATTATTTCCAAAATTCCAGAGTGGTATCGGTAACATACGTATTTGCATGTATAGTATCATTTCATGACTTACATTAGATCATATCATTCATATTAGGTTGTGGTTAGAGATCGTGCCTCATTTGAGTGTACCCACTTTTGTCACCATTTCTGTTGCATCTGGTGAGTTTCATAGCCCCTACTTTTACTTGTTTTACAACTGTTTGGGGGAGAATACATGCTTGTTTCTATTTAAACTCCATGCGTATTTTACTCGAAATGTGAATTGTTTTCTCAAACAATACTAAATGGTTGAAACCCTTGATTTGTTACTCGAAAGTATTATGTGTTACTTGTTACACACCTGATTGTTTTCTTATGGACACCAGTGCACTAAACTATTAATTGCCTATGTTATGACCCGTTAAGCGCGAATATTATGAATAGATCAATTGGGATTGAACTCCCCGTCCGGGTGGTTTCCCCACTTGGCTGGTATGTCAAACGGACGTATAATTATTTGAGGAGCCTTGGATGTCCTAGGTGGACATCTACCAGAAACTTTGGGTGTCCGGGTGGTTTCTCACTTGACTGGTATGTCAAACGGATGCTTACCAGAAAACTAGAAACTCCGGGTGGTTTCCCCACTTGACTGGTATGTCAAACGGACAAGAACTAGAAACTAGAAATCTTAAGGCTTTGTCAAACCCCCAAATTACGTGACTTGCAGCGGAATGAAGCATTCAAGGGCGTGACTGATCATAGCACCATAGTACAGTTATATTGAATGACCTAAAGTGTCGTTTAGAAAATACATCGTTTGATTATTTAAAACATTCAGAGTTTACAAAGTTTAGGTCCCAAAAGGTGAAACAAGTTTTCAGAAATCAAGTTCATACAATTCAAACGATAGATAAGTGCATAAAATATAAAGTGAGACGCGTCGACTCCGCGACTCCATGCATGCCCTTATGCAAGCCAACATGCGATACCTTTAATTATCTGAAAATACATTGCTAAAACGGTCAACAATAATGTTGGTGAGTTCATAGGTTTATGTAAATGAAATGTTATACGGAAACCACAAGTATAAAGTGTATGACAAAACAATGCCACATAAAAATAAATGATACATTAGCTCTTAAGCTCATGACCCCGAAGCTAGACTGAAATGAAATGCCCCAACTGAGTGTTTTTCCAGTCACTCTAATATGATAGAAATGAAATGCGTTCGTATGACTAGTTGGCGCTACCAACCCGAACGGAGGAGTCACCCTCAATAGATCTATTCACTCACTCTCGCTTGCTCACAATTAACGGTTCATGATAATAAAGGGGACTTTAATCTGGGCAAATGATGTAACTTAAGCAATATAATGAGTTGGATACTTTGGTCCGCATAAAAAAAATGTGCAATGTATTCTCCCCCGAGAATTTAGAAATCAAATAACAAATTTCAAACGGGGCTATGAAAACTCACCTGTTATGATAGCAACAATGATAATAGTGGATGTGATGAAATGAGACTCGGTTTCTAACCGCGACCTATTTGAATGATATGATCCAATGTAAGCAATGATACAATGCAACACATGCAAATACGTATGTTAACGATACCACTCGTTAGTTTTGAAAACAACGTTTATCGTCAAAAAAATACATTTTGACGTCTCGTTAAGTTATAAACTACTTTTCGCGCAATTATGTTGAAACGGTACTCCACGATCCTCATTTGGTGGTTTATCGGTAATTATAATGTTTTCGTCGCAAAAATAACACTTTTCATTACTTGTGAAAATATGTCCAAAATGGCTTCGTGAAACTAGTCGCGAAATATTGTACGTTAAGTGTTAGTGATTGAATTCGACGTTTTTGAAAACCTTGCAACATAATCTTAATGTCGTTTTATTTGACTTGTGATCAAATGCGCCTCGATCATATAGAAAATCGGCTATCAGCTTAGTGACTTGTAAAAATACTAGTTTCTATACTAGACTTTATTTTCTATATAATGCTGTCAAATAGTTTTATGAATCGTCGGCTTTAAACGTGTATATCTCGGTCGTTATAAGCTCGTTTGCTACGTTCTTTATATCCACGGGTTCGTACAAATATGAACTAACATATTTTCAATAGGTCGGCTCGTCTAGATCACGTCTAACGTCTCGTTTTGTCCCTTGAAGTTCGGAAAAACAGCAAGCTATTTTCAGAAAATAGTTTTTCGTCGCACAACTTAGAAAAATCATATTTCCTTCGTTATAAGTCGGTTTTTAGTGATTCAAGCGGCCACGGTTTTTTTTTGAAAGAAATTTCTGAATATGAAGGCCAAAATAGTTCAAAGGTTTCTGAGTTTTCCAGATTTCACAAAAATGGACAGCACCTATTTCTATTGTTGAAAAATCAATGTTTAAGGTTCAAGACTAGTTCAAAACTTAATCAAACCACTTCAAATCAACACCACAACCTATCGAATCTTACCATACACCTTCTTAAGGTGTCATGGGGTCCTAAACATCACCAACCATGGTGGATCTCATGATGATCATACTAAAAATCCATAGATCTATGTTTATAAAGAAAATGTGTAACATGTGGTACGTTTAACATGTATATTTGCATATCTAGTTAATAATATAACTTGAAAATTAATCAAATGAAAGTATGAAAAGATTAGAAAGATGATCTTGAAGCTTACTTGAATACTTGAGGTGATTTGATGAGAACTATGAAAGAAACCTAGGGATTTTATGACAAAACCCTAACAAGGAAGGTAAATGAGCCTTGATTATGACTTGATCTTGGAAAAATTATGGATTAGTGTTGGTGTTCTTGGTTTGGCCGAACCTAGGAGATGAAATGAGAGGGTTTGATCTTTTTTTTAGCTAGTTGATTTTGTGTTGTATGTGTTTATGAAATTAATTCAAGAAACATGTAGACATATGCATTAATGGAATGGTACTTGTAATCAAGTGACTTGAAATGAGAGGGTTTGATCTTTTTTTTAGCTAGTTGATTTTGTGTTGTATGTGTTTATGAAATTAATTCAAGAAACATGTAGACATATGCATTAATGGAATGGTACTTGTAATCAAGTGAAGTGGAGAATTAGGGAGGTTTAGGGGGGCGGCACATGTGCTAAAATGGAAGAGATTTGATGTGCAACTAAGGCTTGTGTCTCCATTTAATTAGAATTAGTTAGTTTTGTGTATACATTGAGTGTTATCGGGTACCGAGTTAACTAGAAATAAATCATGACGAGGTAAAATAAAATACGACGAAGTTATAAAAATTGTAAAATCATATTCCTTGCAAGAATCGGGTGTTAGAATGATTATCGGGTTGAAATATCGCAAACCGATGGAGTTATAAGCTCCTAGCGAAAAATATAACAATTGGTTTAAAAACACCGGGTAAAGTAATAATATAATCTCTATATCATTATAATTAGCATGAAAATATATTAGGATCATAGTCGAGAGTGTCGGGTATAATGTTAGTAGTAATGACTGAGTGGTAAAGTTTAAGGAATAAATGAACATACGTTAATGAAAATCACACAAACCCGTGCATGACCTAAAATGATAATGATGTTACTGATGATATGTAGACTACTCTAGTCTATATGATGTGTCCTTACTGATGATGCATGAATACGCAGCTAAACCATACTGGTTACGTGCATTTGAATACCCGTAAATATCGTTTACAAAAAGATGAATGATGACCATGAATAGTGATTTCCCTCCGAGAATGAATAGTGTTTCGTGAAAAGTAAAATTTTTGACGACTTCTCAAATTGTCAAACTGACTCCAAAAATGATGAATAGTGAAATGATGAATAGTGATCGGTGAATAGTAAATAATGAATAGTAATCCCATGAATAGTAAATTGTCGAGGTTTGGAATATGACCTGAAATTGTGATTTGTGACAGTCGCCCACCCAAAAAGGAATTCAGTCCCTGAATTCAGCTGGTGTTGGTCTCTGGAGTGGACTTGGTGAAAAGATGTGGGTATTTGAGCCGCATCTGGTCTTCCCGTTCCCAAGTAAACTCGGGTCCTCTTCGAGAATTCCAGCGAACTTTGACGATAGAAATTCGAATTTGCTTCAACTGTTTGACCTCACGGTTCATAATTTCTGCTGGTTCTTCTACAAAGTTAAGCTTATCATCGAGCTGAACTTCTTCCAATGGGATTACGAGCGTTTCGTCTGAAAGACATTTCTTGAGGTTTGAGACATGAAACATGTTATGTACACTGCTGAGCTCTGACGGAAGCTCAAGCCTGTATGCTACCGGACCAATTCTCTCCAGAATCTTAAATGGCCCTATGTATCTCGGGTTCAACTTCCCGCGTTTCCCAAATCGTATCACGCCCTTCCAAGGCGAGACCTTCAACATGACTTTGTCTCCAACATGAAATTCTAATGGTTTGCGTCGAACATCGGCGTAACTTTTCTGTCGGCTTCTAGCTGTTTGGAGTCTTTCTCGAATCTGAACTATCTTTTCTGTTGTTTCTCTAACCAACTTTGGACCGGTTAGTTGTACATCACCAACTTCGGCCCAACAAACTGGGGACCGGTACTTTCGACCACAGAGTGCCTCGAATGCTGCTGCCTTTATGCTCGAGTGATAACTGTTATTGTAAGAGAACTCGATCAATGGCAAATGGTTAGCCCAACCATTTCCAAAGTCAATCACACACGCCCTGAGCATGTCTTCCAAGGTCTGAATCGTTCTCTTGCTCTGACCATCGGTCTGAGGATGATAGGCAGTGCTCATGTCTAATTTAGTCCCAAATGAATCTTGTAATGATTGCCAGAAGTTTGAAGTAAAACGACTATCTCTGTCGAAAATGATGGAAATTGGTGCTCCGTGCCTTGAGACTATTTTCTTGACGTAAAGTCTGGTGAGCTGATCCATGGAATAAGTCTCTTTGATTGGAATGAAATGGGCTGATTTTGTGAGACGATCAACGATTACCCAAATAGCATCGTAACCGCCTGTTGTCTTGGGAAGTTTAGTGACGAAGTCCATTGTAATGCGTTCCCATTTCCACTGTGGAATTTTCGGTTGCTGAGGTAATCCTGATGGTTTCTGGTACTCGGCTTTTACTTTAGCACAAGTAAGACATTTGCTGACATACGTAGCTATCTCTGCTTTCATATTCGGCCACCAATAAAGTTTCTTGAGATCCTGATACATCTTATCCGAACCTGGGTGAATGGAGTACTTCGAATTGTGCGACTCGTGCATAATAAACTCTCGTATTCCACCATAGAGAGGTATCCAGCTTCTATCATTGAAGCATAATGTTCCATCTGATTTCCTTACTAAACCGTTTGCATTATCTTGCATCCCTTTAAGTGTCTCACTTGGTAGGTTTTCTTCCTTGAGTGCTTCTACCTGAGCCTCGAGGATCTTTGACGGTAGTGGCGAAATGATTGTCATTCCCAATGATCTGAATCTCAAAGGTTTGAGTCATTCTTTCTGTTGGTCCCTTTACACGATTAGAGTTAACTAGAAAGTTAATCTATTTGTGTTTATGACTAATACAATGTTTAAGATTAATTCTAACAGTTATAAAACGTGAATGTAAAAACAACAATATTTTTCAACGTTTAAATTCTTATTAGAAATAATTCCAAGAATCTATACCCAAGTGTTTTGCGGAACAAACACTTGGGATTGAATAGACAAGGGTATGGGGTGTCTCCTATCGAAACTCAAGTTTTGCTTGAGTGGTAACAATATACCCACTGAGCTATCTCAGTGAGTTGTATACTCTTTGTAGGAGAGAAGTTCCTTTGTAAAAGTTCAAGACTTTAAATATACAAAGCATACCTTAACTTCTCTCCCATCTGATCTATTTATACACAAGTAATCTAAGTATAAGTGATTAAATATAATACAAGTTGTTGAGGTTGCGTGTCTGACAATTACAAATAGTAATTGTCATTTCCAAGAACCAATAGGAAAGGGCTAATAAGACTTTGGGAGTTGTTGGCTGACACTCCATGACTTTTAGCTGCAATAGGGAAGGTTGGATCTGACAAGAGAAGAGTGTTGGGCTGACACTACTATCTTCTCAGATCTTTTCCCTATTGTTCCCGCCTTTTCTTCAGGCGTTGGTTCCTCAGTCTTTCAATCACTTTGTTGGTTGAGGAGACTGGGGTTTAGTGAGTTCTTGTCCAACACTCACTGAACCATCATCTTCTTCTTTGGCTTAAGTCCTACTCAGGGAGTACCGCCTTCCTGAGTAGTGAATCCTTCTTCTTGAATTCGCCTTAAGCATCCTGAAGATGACTCACTGAGAGGCTGTTCTCTCAGTGACTTGAATTGTTCTCGGTTTAAGTTAACACTTAGTTAATTTGTGTCCAAATCATGTTTGAAGCATTCTTGGGTTTTTCATGACCCAACAATCTCCCCCTATTTGGATATAAATTATCCCTAAGTGTTTTGATCAGATATGAGTGAGCTAAAGACTTCTACTCATACTGAATGTACTAGAATGTAAATAAGGACACTGAAATAATAAAAACATCATCTTATTGATATCATTTACAAGTCCTAACAAAACTAAGTACAAAAGGGATAGTGGTGGGTATTCAGGCAGGTCATCAGTTCAACTTGATTCCAAGGGCTTCAAGCTTGGGCTTCTTTGACTGCAGCTCTTGTTGGTCAGGATGTTCATTGATTTTTCTTTTCAGATCTTGACAAAACTTCACATTTTCAGGACTCTTGAGTGGAGAGGCCATCATTAGAAAGCCAAGCATTGCTTTAATCCCTGACAAATCTATATCACTCCACCTTTGGAAGGCTTTGTCACCGAACTCATCAATGAAGAACAAACCTCTTTCAGGCTGTTCAATGACCATATTGTTCCTGAAAGGAACACCTTCAAGGAGAGCTCTATTGCAGTCAAGACCAGGAATCTTGATCTCAGGCTCAGCTTCTATCTTCTTTCTTTTCCTTGAAGAAGACTGAGAGGGATCTGGTTGTGCAGATTCAGGAAGAAGAGATGGAATGCCAAGTTCCTGAGGTGCTGCTGCCAATCTTTCGTACCTCAGACTCAAAGACTTCATCAGATTAGGGACCACAGCATTTGATTTCTTTGCTATTAATGGACCCAACTCATCCAATTCAGTGATCCCGAAGTCAGCGAATCTGAAAGGTTTATGAACATCAAAGTTTCTCATGTCAGCACCTCTGTAGAAAATGACAACGGCAGGATTGGTGTTTCTTTGAATATGAACATCAGTGATTGGCTCTGGCTTCAACCTTTCAGTCATATACCACTGATATTTCTTAATCCTGTTCTGCCTGATCTCTTCAGCCCGTTTATTCCTTTCCTCTCTTTTCTTCCTGAGAGTGGTCATCTCCTCAGACTGAGCTTTCACAAAGGTCATACCACCTTCTCTTCCTGAGAGATCCTTAGCCTCAAGACCAATTTTCTCAGCCTCTTCATGAACAACCTTAATTATAGCAGGCTTGCTTGCCTTCTCTTCCTCCTTTAACTTCTTCTTTGCTTCCACTTCCTGAAGATAAGCACTGAGTTCATCAGCTGAGAAGTGGTGAAGAACTCCATCAATTTCATATGGGATCCTGAGTGGTGATTCAGGATCCTTTGCAACTGAGATCGGTGCTGGTTGAGGCTCAGGTTCAGTGAGGATGCCTTTGCCTTTATCTTGATGGGAGGAAGAGGCTTCAGGAATCTCCCCCTCAGTGTGAGAAGGAGGTTGCTGGGTTATGGAAGCTTGAGGGACTCCAGTGTTATTCTCCCCCTCAACTGTTGCATGAGCCATGGTGATAGCAAGAGTTGGAGTCACTGGAGCAGCAGGACCTTTGAAAGCCTGATAGATCTTAGTCATCATTGATTTGATGTCCGAGGTGTCTTTCTGAAGAGATGAGATCTGATCAGCCAGAGATGCCATAGAAGCTTTGATGCCTGACATCCTTGACCCAAGAGACCATGCCAAGGATGTTGAAGATTGTGCCCAAGTACCAAGATGTTTTTCCTGAAGACCCATGGAAGTCCCGATTGAGTCCAAGGAAGTAGTAAGACCCTGAAGCTTAGAATCCTTCAGTAAGCTGAGAAGATCACTGATTTCAGCTGATTGCTTCTGATAAGTCTCAGCAGCCTGAAGGACCTTTTCAGTGAGTACGGGGTCATCCTTGACAGCTGACTGAATAGTTCCAAGGCTATTGGTGATGCCTTCAAGAGTGAGATTGAACTTCTGGAAATGAAGATCAATAGCTGTCAGGGAGTGTTTGGTGTCTGATTGGATTTCGATCACATCATCATGAAAAGTTTCAACATCTGCCTTCAGGTTGGCATAGTGAACAACAGCTTCAGTGTGATGATCAAACATCTCATCAGTGAGACCAGTGAAAAGAGCTCTATTGGTCTTCAGTAGGAATTTGACCAATTTTCTTTCGGTGAGGGGAAGAGAGTCATCATACTTTTGGAGGATGTCCCTAGTATCAGAAGAATCAGAAGACTGAGAACCTGACTTTTCACTTTGGCTTGGAGATGACTGATGTGATTGTTCAGGTTGTTCAGGTTGTACATCAGTTTCCATATCCTCACCTGCCTCAAACATTTCCTCTTCACTCTCTTCCCTGAGCTCTTCATCAGACTCAATAAAAGCCTGAAAGTCCCCCATGGACTCAATACCAAAAAAATCAACCGGCTCCTCTTTATAAAAAGACTTGCCTTCGGTTTGGTCAGGTCCTGACCCCGTTGTCATAATAACTGAGTGGGTTTGCTCAGCCTGACTAGCCATAATAATTGGGGTAACACCAGCCTGGCTTTTGGGGGCAGTTCCTGAGAGACTGGATCCGCCTGAGGGGTTGATGGGTTCCATATCAGCGGGTTGTTTCTTTCCCTCTGAGTCTTTGTCCCCCTTAGTACCTTCAACTACTGATGGGTGCTTTCCAGTAGTATCACTAGGTACTGATTGTGAAAGTTTGTGGACCCCCTTCCCATCAGGATTGTGCTGTCCTTCAGGGGATTTAGGGTCCTTTTCTCCCTGAGATCCTGAGGGTGATTGCTCAGGAACGTTAGCGGGATGTGAATGTTTGTGGGTCCCCTTCTCAGTAAGGTAGTGCTGCCTTACCGAGGATTTAGAACCCTTTCCTCCCTTGGGAACTGATTGTTTTTTGACAGTTCCTTCATCGGGATGTGAGGGGGGAATGCTTCCTGATTCCTCTGACTTGTTTATGTCAGTTGAACCATGTGGAAGGGGTGTGCCCGAGGTCACTGAGGATGATTGCTCAGTGACCTCTGTTGGCCTTTGTTTTGAGGTCAAGAGGGTCTCAGAAATGGGTGTCTCAGAGGTCTCGGCCTTTTTCAACCTCCTTTTTAGGTTGAGTTGGTTTTGAGGATCAGTCTCAGTGGCGAGTGGCTTGGGTCTAACCACCTGGCTGGACTGACCCTTCTTTGTCTTCTTCACCTTTTTGGTCGGTGAAGGAACTGGAGAGATAGTGTCATTACCCTGAACGACTGATTGCATGTATTCAGTCTGGGCAATATGTGTAACCTCACTGATGCTACTAGTGAAGTTTGACTTGTGCAGGATGTCAGGCTTCGTACCTTCTACATCAGGCCTCACATAGTCAGAACCAAGTAGGTCCTGAAGCACACAGGAAACAAATATAGGATAGGACATATGCCTTTGCCTATGTTTTCCTGAGAGCTTAGCAACGAGGTCTCGGAAGATTATTCCTCCGATGTCAATTTTTGTACCCTCAAGGAGACTGAACAACATCAATTGTTGTGATGAGTTCAACTGCTCCGTAGAGGATTTATTTCCACCTAGGACCTGAATGACAAATGTCATCAGTATCCTCCAAATTGGATGGAACCATGTTTTGACTACTGGAGCCTTCTCCAGTAAGCCTCCCGCAGACGTTGTAGGACGTCTGGGGTCATGAGGTGCAAGAAAGATCAGTTCATTCTTTATGTCCTGATCACTAGGGTTGGGTGCAAACTCTTCAGCAAAGTCAAGGCCTGTGGCTTTGATGAAGGTTTTGAAGTCAAAGGAGTGGGTTTTACTCCCATTCATCACCGTAAAGGTAATGATTGACTCTTTGGTGTCTTTAGGGCTGGTAGCCACAGCCGTACACCAGAATTCCCTCAAATAGTCATGGTAGATGACTGAGGGGGTGTGGGTGAAAGCCTTTGCAAGAAAACAATTACGAAGATATTTCATAACGTTCTTGTAGGCTGGGTAGATTTGTGGATATGAGAAATTTCCCACCACATTGTTTTTGGTTAGGTCTACACCCTCCATTGTGAAATCCACATTAGGGGCGTATTTCACAGCTTTAGAAGAAGCCATTTGTGGGTAACTCTGGGTTTGACTAAGGTTAAAGGTTTTCTAAAGCTTAAGAATACACACACAAATTGTTTTTGAGAATTAAAAATGGCAGAGTTTTGCTTAAGATTCTAAAAAACGTGTGTGTGTTTCTTTTGGTTGGGGTATTTATAGGAAAGTGGAGATGGGGGTGTTTTGGACATTTGAGCGATCTTAATTTATTCAAAAGAATTATTGGAAATTGTTTTGAATAATTTGTTTTGGGATCCGCATTTAATGCCAACACTCCACTTTCTTGGTTTGGCGCAACAGTCGAAGTGAACAGTTGAGTAGTTCTGCAAAAGTGCAACTTGCAGAGATGAGTCATCACATATTTGTAATGTGATTGGAGAGGCATTTAATGTCAAGTGGGAATGTGGTGGCCCAGAGGTGGAAGCCAGAAAGGCAAAAAAGAACAAATATTCTTGAATTAAATATGTGTTCAGTTACCAACCTCGGACATTTACTAACTAGATACTTAGAGCATTTAAGTTAGTATTTAATGTCCTTTTCAGGGCCCTGAATGATTATTCATTCAGTGATGGTATTTCAGGGACTTGGGATTAGTCACTGATGATTCAGGAATATGGAATGATTCCTGAGAAACAAGGATTCAGGAACTTGGGTTTAGTTCCTGAACCCTCAGGATTTCAGGAACTTGGGTTTAGTTCCTGAGGTTGAGGATTCAGTGAGATGTTCACTGATGTACACATTGAGTCAGGGACCTGAGATTTTAAGAATTTACACTTCAGTTGGTAGCAATCAATCAGTGGACTGATTCTATATATCCAACATGCCTATATTAGCTTTCAGTCTTGTGAAAGTTGGCTCATCCAAAGGTTTGGTGAAGATATCAGCTAACTGATATTCGGTAGGAATGAAGTGTAATTCAATGTCACCATTCATGACATGGTCCCTGATGAAGTGATATCTGATATCAATGTGTTTTGTTCTCTGATGAAGAACAGGGTTGTTTGAGATTGCAATTGCAGTTGTGTTATCACAAAAGATGGGTACCATCTTGTACTGAATTCCATAGTCACTGAGTTGACTTTTCATCCAGAGTACATTTGCACAGCAACTAGCTGCTGCAACATATTCAGCCTCAGCTGAGGACAAGGCAACTGATTGTTGCTTCTTGGCACTCCAACAGACTAATTTCCCACCAAGTATTTGGAAAGAGCCTGAGGTGCTTTTTCTGTCCATGTTGCATCCAGCATAGTCAGAGTCTGAGTATCCTTTGAGATCAAGTCCTGAGCACTTTGGATAATATAATCCAAGGTTAGGAGTGCCCTTCAGGTACCTGAATATCCTTTTCACAGCAGTAATATGAGATTCTCTTGGGTCAGATTGATATCTGGCACATAGACATACTGAGAATTGGATATCAGGCCTTGATGCAAGTAGATACATCAGTGATCCTATCATTCCTCTAAAGAGAGTTTGATTTACTGGTTTATCAGTTAGATCAGGACCAAGGTTGTTTGGGGGAACCATGGGAGTTTTGACTGAGGCATAGTCACTGAGATCATACTTCTTCAGTAGATTCTTTACATACTTCTCTTGACTGATAGTGGTTCCTCTATCAGTCTGCTTGATCTGAAGACCAAGAAAGTATGTCAGTTCTCCCATCATGCTCATTTCAAACTTCTTTGCCATTAGTTTTTCAAATTGTTTGCAAAGTTTGAAACTTGTTGAGCCAAAGATGATGTCATCAACATACACTTGTACTAGTATGACATCATTATTTGTCTTATAGATAAACAATGTGTTGTCTATCTTGCCTCTGACAAATTTGTTTTGGATTAAGAAGGCTGAGAGAGTCTCATACCATGCCCTGGGAGCTTGCTTCAGTCCATAAAGGGCTTTGTTAAGCTTACAGACATGATCAGGAGACTCATGGCTTTCAAATCCAAGAGGTTGCTCAACATAAACTTCTTCTTTCAGTGAACCATTTAAGAATGCACTTTTAACATCCATTTGGTACACCTTGAAGTTCATGTATGTAGAAAAAGCAAGGAAGATCCTGATGGCTTCCATCCTTGCTACTGGTGCAAATGTTTCCTCATAGTCAATGCCTTCTTGTTGATTATATCCTTTGGCTACAAGTCTGGCTTTGTTTTTAATGACTATGCCATTTTCATCAGTTTTGTTTTTGAATACCCATTTCATGCCAATGACTGAGACATTCTCAGGACATTTGACCAAGGTTATTACCTTGTTTCTGTCAAATTGTTCCAGTTCATCATGCATGGCCTGAACCCAACTTGGATGTTTAAGTGCTTCTTTAACACTTTTGGGTTCAATTGTGGAAATGAAGTCCACAAATAGGCATTCATTGGATGAGGCTGCTCTTAGACTAGCAGCCATGCTCCTGGTGAGCATGCCTTCAGTAGGCTCTCCAATAATATTGACAAGTTCAATGTCCTGAGACCTAGTCCAACTTTCTTGAGGTCCTGGATACTGATTTGAACTTGTGGAGGCCTGATTGGGTAGAGGGGTTGGTTCTGGAGTAGACTCATGATCATTGATTGGATCTTGAGTGTCTACCGGCTCACTGAGATTGTTGGGTTCTTGAGTATTTTGAACTGACTGATTGATATCATCAGTGTGTGTATGTGCCTCAACAAACTCAGTGATGGTTGGGTTTGGTAGGTTGTGGGGGATTATGCAATAGGAGAGATTAGCATCATCTTGATACTGAGTAGAAGGATTGTTTTCAGACAGATATTCATCAGGAGGATACCTTGAAGAATTATCAATTCCTATCTCTTCTACTGAGGCAGTTGAGAAACTGATTGCATCAGTGCTCTCATCAAAGGTAACATGAAATGTTTCCTCAGTCTGCTGTCTCGTTGTGTTGAACACATTGAAGGCTTTTGAGACAAGTGAGTATCCCAGGAAGTATCCATCAACAGCTTTTGCATCAAATTTCCCTAGGTGATCCTTGTAATTATGAATAAACACAGGACACCCAAAGACATGAAAGTAGCTGATGTCAGGGATTCTTCCTTTGAATAACTCATATGGGGTTTTCCCATGTCTCTTGACAATTATGGATCTGTTTTGTGTATAACAGGCAGTTTTGACTGCATCAGTCCAAAAATGGTTGGAAAGGACTGATCCACATAGCATTGTCCTAGCAGCTTCAATGAGTGTTCTGTTTTTCCTTTCTGCAACACCATTTTGTTCAGGTGTGTATGGAGAGGAAAAGTTTTGGGAAATACCTTTCTCATCACAGAAACATTCAAGTTCATTATTTTTGAACTCAGTCCCATTGTCAGTTCTAATTTGTTTGACCTTAATGTCATTTTGATTTTCAATGTTCCTGACAAAGGACATGATTGTTTCAGCTGCCTGACTCTTTTTGATCAGGAAGAATACCCAGGTGTATCTAGAGTATTCATCCACTATGACCAGAGTATACTTCTCATGGTTAATAGACCTTGGACTGACAGGTCCAAATAGATCCATATGGAGAAGATGTAGGCAGTTCCTGATGGAAAAGTTGGTTTTGGTTTTAAAGGATGCTCTGTGATGTTTACCTTTTTCACAAGCTGAGCATGGTTTATCCTTTGAAAACACAAGTGATGGTAAGCCAAGGACCTTGTTTTGTTTTACAAGATTGTTTATGTTTTTAAAGTTCAGGTGGGTGAGTCTCTTATGCCAAAGCCAGTTGAGTGTATCAGTGGCTTTAGCAAAGAGACAAGTTCCATCCTGAGTTAGACTGGACATGTCTAATACATAAACATCTTGTCTTCTTGGTGCAATGAGGACAATTTCCTTATTTGCATTGAAGATGGTTCCTTGCTTATCATCAAACTGAACTATGTATTTTGCATCACATAGTTGACTGACACTGATCAGATTGTACTTAAGACCATTTACATATGCTATCCTAGTAAAGACAATACCATTGCAGTTTACTGAACCATAACCTTCAGTGAGACATGATGAATTATCAGCAAATATCACTTTGGGTCCTGGTTCTTCCACATATTTGTGCAGACACTCCTTAACACCAGTCATGCTCCTTGAACATCCACTGTCTAGATGCCAAACAGGATCCCTGGCATGCTTCTGCACAAATAGTAAACTAGGTCAGTTCTTTCTAGGACTCCATTTCATGGAGGGTTTGGTATTGTAGGTCTTTATGAAAGTATTAATTGATTCATGGTCAGAGGTTGAGTGGACTGAGCTACCACATGTTTTGCATTTAGTTGCAGGGGTAGCCTCAGTAGTCTGAGAGGATTGTTTCATTCCTCTTCTTGACTGAATGACCTTCTCTTTTCCTGGGATTTCTGAGTGGAACTTCCACTAGATTCACAGTGTTTGTCATATTGACAATCCTCAGGGTGATGGTCATTGAATCCACACAAAGGGCAGGGTCCTGAAAAGTTTGACATGACTGAGCATTGTTTATGATCAGAGGTCCTGTGATCTTCCTTTTTGCAAATCATGCAATAAAGGACTCTATAGCAATCATCAGTGAGATGATTTGTATAGTTGCATAGTTCACATCTTTTCAGGGGTTTTGTGGGTTTGGGTTTGGTCTTTGAGGAAGCTGGTTTTTGTTCCTTCTTGGATTGAGAGGGTTTCTCAGAAGATGCAATCTTCTCTCCCAGCTTCCTGACCATTTCAGCCAACTGATCAAATTTTGAGTCAGGGCTTTGGGTTGTTACTTCAGAAGGGACTGAAGTTGATGAGTCATCAGTATTTACTGAGACATCAAGGTTTGCTTTCTTTGGGATGTTTCTTCCCATTCCTGACCTCTCCTTTGGAGAGTGTGGTGAGAAGACCATAGGTGGGAGGCCTAAGTTAGGTGCAGCACCCTGAAGGGTATTTAGTGGAGGAAGTGGAGGGTATGATTCTGATTCAGACTCATTCAAGGACTCAGTGAGTTGTTCAGTGAGTTCAAGCTTACTGAGTTGTTCAGTAAGTCCAAGCATATTTTTCAAAGCCTGACTTTCAGGAAGCAAGATCTTTCCAGTCTCAAAGTTTGGTAACTTACTGACTGGGTTGTCCCTGACAATCCAGTCATTTGACTTGGGAAGTAATTCTTGCTCAAAAGATATGCCAGCTGGAACAAAGTTTATTTCATTATGACACACAGTTGGATCAACCATAAGAGGGTCAATACCAATGGTTTTCTGAGAGATTAATCCCACAGTGTCAAAAACCTTGGGGTTCTTCTTGGTCCAGCTTTGAATGATAGCCTTTTCTTTGTTAAGTTCAGTTTGAAGGGCTTGGTTTTGTTTCAAAATCTCAGTGTTCTGAATTTGTAGAGTTATTGTTTCTAGTTTGGCTTGCTTCAGTACAAGCAGTTCATCTCTACATTTGTTCAATTCTGACACAATTTTGTTGTATTTTGAAAACAGGTTAAGCCTTTGTTCCTCAACAAACTTTAAATCAACACAAATATAATTCATGTAAGACTGCCAATCAGAATCATCATCCATAGAAAGTAAAGTATTTACCTTCTTCATGGTGATGTTGACCCACTCTCCATTTCTAGCATGGATTTTTCCCACAGCCACCTGATCCTCTTCAGAAAGTGTCATCAGTGCACTAACTCTTATTTCCTCATCTGAGCAAACCTCTTCATCATCCCAATCATATGCTTCAGCTGCTAAAACCTTGTTCTTTGTCTGAATAGGTTTAGATGTTTGAGCAGCCTGAGGCAATATGGGGTTAGTTTCAAGAAGTGCAAGTTTAGCTTTGATATTCCTATATTTTGTTTCAAAATCCTTTTGACCCTTGTTTTGAAATTGTTGGGTGGACTGAAACATTTTAGGTTGAAACTTGCTAGTTCCTGAGAATTTGTAAGAGGGTTCTGAGATAGTTTTAGAATAACAGTCCCTAGCAAAATGACCCTTTTTACCACATTTAAAGCATTCAGTGGTCTCATTTGCTTTTGGTTTTGTAAAGTTGGACTGATTTCTTTTGATGAAACGTTTTGAACTAGCAAGGAGTGCCCTTTCTTGGAATTCCAAGTTCAGGTCATTCAGGTATTCCTCACCAGTCCTTTCATCAATTTCTTCTTCAGAATCCTCTTGACTATCCTGCACAACACCATTAGAATAGAAAGCAGTTGATATGGGTGTGGAGGTTAAGGCCTTTTTGGACTCAAGAGCTTTTGAGTCAGGGTATCTCCTTGAGATCAAGTTGTCTTCATAGACAAACTTCCCATAAATTTCAGGGAGCTCAAGGGTCTGAATGTGGTTAGCATTCCTCAGGCCTTGTGAGAAGTTGAGCCACTTCTCAGGGAGACTGTTGACAAAGCCAACATTTGTCTCATGTTTGGACAGTACAACACCATCATTTGATAATTCATTTATCAAAGTCTTGTATCTGGTGTAGGTCTGTGAGAGACTTTCAGAGCCTTTTGCCTTGAAAGTATTATACTCAAGTTTAAGGTTCATGACCCTATTTTCCTTGGTATCTGAGGGACCCTCAAAGCTGTTTACCAAGTCATCCCAAGTTTGCTTGGCTGTTAGACAGTTGATGACTGATTCCATTATATCGTCAGGAAGACATGATATAAGGATGCTTTTCAGGCGTTGGTCTTGATTGACCACCCTCCTCTCATCAATGGTCCATTGGGCCTCAGGCTTATTTAGCCATGCGGTTGTCTTAGGGACAAATGGGCCATCCCTGATACAGGTGATGTAGTAGGGTTCCATACCAGTAAGATAGCAAATCATACGCTTCTTCCATTTGCTAAATTTCCCAGCTTCAAGTCTGGGTGCAACAGCGGAGTAGCTGCCACCCTTTTTGTCGACTAGCTGGGGTACACTGATATCAGCCATAGTAGGATCTTGGTTTTAAAAACCTAGAGCACTCTTGGTTAGTTTAAAAGATTTTATAAACCAGAGGCTCTGATACCACTTGTTGGTCCCTTTACACGATTAGAGTTAACTAGAAAGTTAATCTATTTGTGTTTATGACTAATACAATGTTTAAGATTAATTCTAACAGTTATAAAACGTGAATATAAAAACAACAATATTTTTCAACGTTTAAATTCTTATTAGAAATAATTCCAAGAATCTATACCCAAGTGTTTTGCGGAACAAACACTAGGGATTGAATAGACAAGGGTATGGGGTGTCTCCTATCGAAACTCAAGTTTTGCTTGAGTGGTAACAATATACCCACTGAGCTATCTCAGTGAGTTGTATACTCTTTGTAGGAGAGAAGTTCCTTTGTAAAAGTTCAAGACTTTAAATATACAAAGCACACCTTAACTTCTCTCCCATCTGATCTATTTATACACAAGTAATCTAAGTATAAGTGATTAAATATAATACAAGTTGTTGAGGTTGCGTGTCTGACAATTACAAATAGTAATTGTCATTTCCAAGAACCAATAGGAAAGGGCTAATAAGACTTTGGGAGTTGTTGGCTGACACTCCATGACTTTTAGCTGCAATAGGGAAGGTTGGATCTGACAAGAGAAGAGTGTTGGGCTGACACTATTATCTTCTCAGATCTTTTCCCTATTGTTCCAGCCTTTTCTTCAGGCGTTGGTTCCTCAGTCTTTCAATCACTTTGTTGGTTGAAGAGACTAGGGTTTAGTGAGTTCTTGTCCAACACTCACTGAACTATCATCTTCTTCTTTGGCTTAAGTCCTACTCAGGGAGTACCGCCTTCCTGAGTAGTGAATCCTTCTTCTTGAATTCGCCTTAAGCATCCTGAAGATGACTCACTGAGAGGCTGTTCTCTCAGTGACTTGAATTGTTCTCGGTTTAAGTTAACACTTAGTTAATTTGTGTCCAAATCATGTTTGAAGCATTCTTGGGTTTTTCATGACCCAACACTTTCTGACTGAGTGCATCTGCCACAACATTGGCTTTCCCTGGGTGATATCTGATCTCACAGTCGTAATCACTAAGCAGTTACAACCAACGACGTTGCCTCATATTGAGTTCCTTTTGATCAAGTATGTACTGTAAGCTTTTGTGGTCTGTAAACACTACACATTTAGTACCATAAAGGTAGTGCCTCCAAATCTTGAGTGCAAAAACCACTGCACCCAACTCTAAGTCGTGAGTAGTGAAATTCTTCTCATGCTACTTAAGCTGTCGAGATGCATAAGCTATTACCTTCTCGTTTTGCATTAACACTGCTCCCAGTCCTTTATGTGATGCGTCACAATATACCACGAAGTTTTCAATCCCTTCTGGTAGTGCCAAAATCGGCGCGCTGCAAAGCTTCTGCTTCAATAACTGAAAAGCAGACTCCTGTTTCTTTCCCCATTCGTACTTCTGGTTCTTTTGTGTCAACTTGGTCAATGGTTTAGCTATCTTGGAAAACCCTTCAATGAACCTTCTGTAATATCCGGCAAGTCCTAAGAATTGACGAATTTCTGTAGGAGTCTTTGGCGTTGCCCAATCCTTAACTGCCTCAATCTTTGCTGGATCAACCTGTAGTCCCTGACTATCAATGACATGACCAAGAAATTGTACTCTGCGGATCCAAAAATCACACTTTGAGAATTTGGCGTACAGTTTCTCTTTCTTGAGCAGTTCTAAGATTGTTCTGAGGTGTTCTCTATGCTCTTCTTCACTCTTGGAGTAAATCAAGATATCGTCAATGAATACAATCACAAACTTATCCAAATATGGCTTGCACACCCTGTTCATGAGATCCATGAACACAGCTGGTGCGTTGGTCAGTCCAAACGGCATTACCTGAAACTCATAATGACCATACCGAGTTCTAAATGCTGTCTTCGGGATGTCCTCCTCCCGAACTCTAAGCTGATGGTAACCTGATCTCAAGTCGATCTTGGAGTAGAAACTAGAACCTTGTAACTGATCAAACAAATTGTCGATCCTGGGAAGTGGATAACAATTCTTCACTGTTAACTTGTTTAACTCTCGATAGTCAATGCACATTCTGAAAGATCCATCTTTCTTCTTCACAAACAAGACCGGTGCTCCCCACGGCGAGGAACTTGGTCTAATGAAACCTTTGTCTAAAAGTTCTTGCAATTGGTTCGACAACTCTTGCATTTTTGAAGGTGCAAGTCGATAGGGTGCTCGCACAACTGGTGCAGCTCCTGGCACTAAGTCAATCTGAAATTCCACTTGGCGAGTAGGTGGTAATCCAGGCAACTCTTCTAGAAAGACTTCGGGAAAATCTTTAACAGTTGGTACATCTTCAAGTCGTTTCTCATACGACTTCTTTTCTGTGATATGAGCCAAGAATGCATAACAACCCTTCTTTATGTACTTCTCGATTTTGATGCATGAAATTATACTGAGTCTAGTTCCACTTCGTTCACCTCGAATGACCAAAGTTTCACCGTCGTAAGGAAGATGAACAACTTTTTCATCAAAAATGATTTTTACATGATGTCGAGATAACCAATCCATACCGATAACAATATCGAAATTTCCAAGTTCTACAGGCATGAGATCTATATTGAATGGGTGATTTAGAAAATTGAGAGTGCAACCACGAACAATGGTGTTGGTGCCAACTAAAGAACAATTAGCTAGTTCGATGTGATAAGGAGTGTCTAATATGGTTGGTTCAATGTTGAGTAAAGGTGCAAATGCAGTAGACACAAAACTTCTATCGGCTCCTGAATCAAATAAAATGGATGCATAACGATTATTGAGGAGGAACGTACCCGTAACGACATTCGGGTCCTCCCTGACATCTTCACCTCCAAGGACATAAGCTCTTCCTCTAGCTGTTCCACCTTGGTTATTGTTTCCCTGATTCTTTCCTTTTGGACATTTATTCTTGAAGTGTCCTACTTCTCCACAACCAAAGCATGTTACTGGAGGCTTCTGATTATCAACCACAATCAGAGCTTTGCAATCCCTGGTCGAATGACCAACCTTCTTACAGTTCCCACACGGATTCGGACAATTTCCAGGGTTATGGTGGGTTTGACATTTGTTGCACTTGGGTAGAGTACCATTGTAACCTCTTTTCTCAGTTTGACCTGCAACATAGGCCTTTGCAGTTTCCTGTCTTTTGGGTGGTGGTTGAGTAGCATTGCTACTTTGATTGTTGTCCCAATGCCTTTTGTTGTTGTTGTTATTATTGGAATTGTTTCTGTTATTGTTATTGTTGTTGTTTCGGTAGTTGTTGTTGGAGTTACGGTTGTTGTAGTTACGGTTACTGTTGGTGTTGCTGTTGTTGTTGTTTGAAGTAGTTCCTTTCTTCACTATTTGAGCCATGAGTTTCTGAGACATCCTGATTGCCTCATCCAATGTTTGCGGGTCAAAAGAAATCACATCTCCACGGATGTTGTTAGGTAGTCCGCCAATGAAATTTTCTATCAGCTTCTCAGTGTCCGGAACCATTGTAGGACATAATGCTGCCAATTCCTGAAACCTTCTGATATATGTCTGATGAACTCAAATAAGTACATTTTATTACTATCATTTATCCTAATAATTTGACTTGTTTTACTATATTATGTATGAGGATTGATACTTAATTATTTACTTTTGTAATTCTCAGGTAAAAACAAGCATTTGGTGAAACTTAGCGATTATGGACTAATTATGGAGCAAAACGTGCATAAAGTGGAAGTCTACTGACATGGACAAGATCAAGTCAATTCTGCTCCAGATGCGCCGCATCTCACTATCAACATGCGCCGCATCTCTATCAAGATATCACCAGATACGATCCAAGATACAAGAGGACATGCGCCGCATCCTAATCAAGAGTTACGCCGCATCTTCTGGCGGTGTACGAATATTCCTGAATATTATAATCTTGGACCCCACGCGAAGTTAAGTACATGCGCCGCATCTACTTAGTAGATGCGCCGCATCTTCCCTCAGACAGAAACTATAAATACCCCGTAGACCAGACGAATAAAAGAGTTCGAAACCCAAAAAACCGAAGTTCGGACAGCAGAGCAAAAGGACGAATTCAGTCAAGGAGGCAGCACAAGACACACCCAAATCTAAGATACAAGAGCTGTAAGAAGGTGCTGCATGTATTTAATTCATTAAGTAGTTTTGTTTTATTGTTTTAGCAAACTTTAATTCATCAAGATTGGTGGCTTGTGTAATGTGGCAACGGAAAGATTGCACTCCCTTAAAACTGCTTTCTCATTAATTAAAGTTTATATGTTGATGTCTTTGGTTACTACTTATTAGTGCATTGATAACCTCTGTGTTTATTAGTGGCTTGCGGGCATTTGACTGCGGGACAAGATGTGGCTCCCACGGTTGTTTCTAAATTGATCACTTAGGAATAACTTTTAGACATAAGTAATCATTTAAGGGTTTACTCGCCGATAAGAATAGGACCAACGAGAAAGGGTTAACTACATACACTTCATATAAAGCTATCAATAAAACAAGTGACAATCTACTTAATTATAAGGACAGCCCTCTTATTGTCTCGAGTATCTATCTGTGTACGTGTGTGCTACTTGCTGATTCGTGCCTATTGGTTTATTTTATTATTTAATTGCAAACAAAACTGTGCCAGTCTCTCAGGCTGAAACCCCCTTGCGTTAGGATATTAAAATACTGATTAGAATAACTAGATAATACATTCCACTCTTAGTGATCGACACTCTACTTACCATTATCTTCATACTGACCGGGTACACTGCTCGTTAAGTGTGTGTGTTATTGATAAGTCGGCTAAATATAAATTTAAAACTTGAGTAGGCATTAAAACTGCTAAACCGCAACGACACATCACGCGCATCAAGTTTTTGGCGCCGTTGCCGGGGAGTGAATTGTTATTATCTGTTAATTTGATTAGTATTTTAATTAGGTTTTTCTTTTTATTAGATTAATTGCATCATTGTACTATTTTGCATATTTGTTGTATTGTGTGTTAATTGTTTTCTTTTATTTTTGTGTGTTTATTTTCGTTTGTGTGTTTAATTTTTGTTTTTATTTTTTTGTATTTTTCTGTTCTGCTATCGTTGTACTGTGCTAAATCAAACGATACGGCGCATCTGATCTCTCAGATACGGCGTATTGCGTTTAATTTTTTTAATACAACGCGTTTAATTAATTCGATACGACGCATCTTTTCCCCAAGATACAGCGTATCTGTTTTTAACAAGAAAATTTTTCTAAGCGATAAAGCAATACGACGCATCTGCTTTTGCAGATACGGCGTATCTGTTTTTGATAAAAATTTTTTCTAAAACATTAACGCCATACGACGCATCTTCTTTTGAAGATACGGCGTATCTATTATTTTAATTAAAAACAGTTTGCGAATTATTAAACAGATACGGCGTATCGATCTCTGTCGATACGGCGCATCTTACTGAATCAAAAATCTTTTATTTTTAAACGTAACGAAAATACGGCGCATTAACTTTCGTTAATACGACGCATTTAATTTTAATTAGATAAGTTGATTTTTGATTAATTAATTCGATACGGCGCATTCTTAAATTCTAAAGCGTCGTATCTATTTTCTGAATAAAGTCTGATTAAATTTTAACGATTATAAGATACGGCGTATCCAACTTTTTGGATACGGCGCATCGTCTGCAGATATCAGCAACTCTTATTCTTTTCTAATTTCCGAACGGAAAATATTCTGACTTACCCTTATACTTGGAAGCTTTTACTTTGAAATCTTCTTGTTCTTAATTTTCAGGATCAATGTTCGATATTTTCCCAAACTGGTTCGGAAAACCCCAAAGAAACCTTACTATGGAAGAGTTTGCACTACTAATCGCTCAAACCAATGAACAAGAATATCATGAGGCAAGGAACTTTATCACCGAATTCAAAGGCAGTCATGAGCTATTACTAAAGGAACAAAACAATTTGATCAATGGTTTGGCAATTGAAGTGCACCAATTGTCAACGGTACTTAACAAGGTTCTTTTGGTAAGGCACGATCTGAAAGGAATTACAACTAGAGGCGGAAAGTCAACCTTTCAAATCGGAGAAACACCCGAGGATGACAGTATAAACAAAATTTCCCCTGAATCTTTACCACCTGAGCAAGAGCAACCAAATGAGACTGATCCAGAACCTGTAATTAGAAGAGAACCTTCTGTTGAACCTAAACGATCAACACCACCCTTCCCACATAGGGTAAGGAAAGAGAAAGAAGATGCTTATCAAAAGAAATTCCTGGAGAATCTCAAGCAGCTGCAGCTAAGCATACCATTTATGGAAGCCCTAGTGCAAATGCCGAAATATGCTAAATATCTGAAAAGCTTGCTTACAAACAAGTCTAAACTCGAAGAAGCTTGCACCATAACAATGGGGAAAAGAAGCTCAGCGGCATTGCTCAACAAACTTCCATCTAAAGAAAAAGATCCAGGGAGTTTCACTATTCCTTGTCAAATTAAAAATTTGCATATTGAAAATGCCTTAGCCGACCTAGGAGCTAGTATAAGTCTTATGCCCTCTTCTATGTATGATAAATTAGGTCTTGGTGAACCAAAACCTACTAGGATGTGCTTAGAACTAGCTGACAGGTCCATACAATACCCATTAGGAATAGCGGAAAATATATTAATAAAAGTTGATAAATTTGAATTACCTATCGACTTCGTTATCCTTGATATGCCTGAAAATTCTAGAACTCCTATAATATTAGGACGACCATTTTTAGCCACTGCTAGGGCCATGATCGATGTTTTTAATAAAAAGATAACTCTTACCATAGGAAAAGATGAGGTTGAGTTTAACATGGAACAATCTATGAGTAAAGATAATTCCGATGATGATGAATGTTATAATATCGATGTTTCTGATGACACGATTAATCAATTTACTCAGAAATTGTTAAAAAGTAATTTGCTTGATTCTTTTCTGCTTAAAAATTTGGAAAACACAATTGCTATAGAAGATCAAGTTGATGAGAATACTATTGATTATAATTTAGCTGCTGATTCTGCTGTGTGTAATGAGATACGGCGCATCGAAAACCTCGATGCGGCGCATCTATCTGATGACAGCAGCGATGTGATTAAAGAACAGGTTTATTCCGCTAGTGCTACTGAAATTGATAATGTTAAACCTGTGCTTAAGGATCTTCCTTCTACTTTGGAATATGCTTATTTAAACGGAAATACTAATTCACCCGTTATTATTGCATCTGACTTAACGCCAAAAGAAAAAGAGTCTCTTTTGCAGGTACTTTATAAACGAAGAGGAGCATTAGCGTGGAGTATGTCTGATATTAAGGGAATTAGCCCGTCATTTTGTACACATAAAATCCTTATGGAGGATGAATTCAAACCAACTATCCAACCTCAAAGGCGTTTGAATCCAAAAGTCCAAGATGTGGTGAAAAATGAAATCGTTAAGTTACTTGACTCCGGACTTATCTACCCAATTTCCGACAGCTCGTGGGTCAGTCCTATCCACGTTGTACCGAAAAAAGGAGGAATGACGGTAGTACTCAATGACGACAATGAGCTCATACCTTCAAGAACCGTTACCGGATGGAGAGTTTGCATCGACTACCGCAAACTCAATGATGCTACGCGAAAAGATCACCTCCCTCTTCCATTTATTGATCAAATGTTAGAAAGACTATTAGGGTATGATTATTATTGTTTTTTGGATGGTTTTTCAGGTTTCTTCCAAATACCCATTGCCCCGAGGATCAAGAGAAGACGACTTTCACCTGCCCTTATGGAACCTTCGCCTATAGGAGAATGCCGTTCGGACTATGCAACGCCCCTGCTACTTTCCAACGTTGTATGACGGCTATCTTCCATGATATGGTAGAAGACTTTATGGAAGTCTTCATGGACGACTTCTCGGTGTTCGGTAACTCATTTAGTGATTGTCTCTTTAAACTTGATAAAATGCTTGCTAGGTGTGAAGAAACTAACCTTGTTCTTAATTGGGAAAAATGTCACTTTATGGTTAGAGAGGGAATTGTGTTAGGACATAAGATTTCTGGGAAAGGTATAGAAGTCGATAAAGCTAAAATTGATGTAATTGCTAAACTACCTTACCCCACTAACGTAAAAGGCGTTAGAAGTTTTTTAGGGCACGCTGGATTTTATCGTAGATTCATAAAGGATTTTTCAAAAATATCTAGGCCTATGACCCAATTATTGCTAAAGGATGCAAAGTTTGATTTTTCTGAAGATTGCAAAAAGGCATTTAATATACTTAAAGAAAAACTAACTTCTGCACCCATTATAATTTCGCCGGATTGGAATCTGCCTTTTGAACTAATGTGTGATGCTAGTGATTATGCTGTTGGAGCCGTACTTGGCCAAAAGATAGATAAGAAATTTAAGCCAATTTATTATGCTAGCAAAACATTGAATAATGCCCAAGAACACTACACCACCACGGAAAAAGAACTTTTAGCAGTAGTTTTTGCATTCGATAAATTTAGATCGTATCTTATATTGTCAAAAACTATGGTTTACACTGACCATTCTGCTTTGAAGTATTTGTTCAACAAACAGGATGCCAAGCCAAGGCTTATTAGGTGGGTTTTATTGCTCCAAGGATTCGATATTGAAATTAAAGATAAAAAGGGTGCCGAAAATCTAGCTGCTGACCACTTATCTAGACTTGAAAACCCTGATATGGAGGAGCTTGACGAAAGGGAAATAGCTGATGACTTCCCTGATGAACACCTTATGATGGTAGGAGTAAAGAGCAATAATAATGGACCATGGTACGCCGATTTTATAAACTTTATTGTTGCAAATGAAATTCCAAAAGGGCTAACATCCGACGAGAAAAGGAGGTTTATAACTCGCTCTAGCGAGTATATTTGGGATGAACCTTATGCCTTTAAATTATGTCCTGACAATATTATACGAAGATGCGTAGATGGTGATGACATTCCTGCAATATTGGCACATTGCCATTCAGGGCCAACGGGGGGGCATCACGGTGCAGTCGTCACAAGAAGAAAAATCCTTGACGCGGGATTTTATTGGCCCACTATGTTGGAGGATGCGAAAGATTATATAAAAGGATGTGATGCGTGTCAACGATCTGGAAATATTACATCAAGAAACGAAATGCCGCAAAACTATATCCATGTATGTGAAGTTTTCGACATATGGGGATTAGACTTCATGGGACCGTTTCCTGAATCTAAAGGTAATAAATATATTTTAGTTGCTGTTGATTACGTATCAAAATGGGTCGAAGCGCAAGCATCTCCAACAAACGACAGCAAGGTAGTACTTAAATTTTTGCAAAATTTGTTCTCTAGATTTGGAATTCCTAAAGCATTAATTAGTGATAGGGGAACGCACTTTTGTAATCACCATTTGGGAAAAGCCTTGCAAAAATATGGAGTATATCATAGGGTTTCCACCGCATACCATCCTCAATCAAATGGTCAAACTGAAGTAACCAATAGAGCTATAAAACGAATTCTTGAAAAAACGACTGGGTATAATCCTAAAGGGTGGTCTGACAAGTTAAATGATGCTTTATGGGCATTCCGTACAGCCTATAAGACACCAACGGGATGCACTCCATTTCGTCTTGTATACGGAAAAGCATGCCACCTACCGGTCGAAATTGAACAAAGTGCATATTGGGCTTTGACAAATTGTAATATGGACATGGAAGCTGCAACGAAGAACCGTTTCATGGAACTTAATGAACTCTATGAACTAAGAGATGAGGCCTACAAAAATACTAAGATCTACAAAGAAAGAACTAAAAGATGGCATGACTCGAGGTTACGTGGGGATAAAACATTTGCTATTGGAGAGAAAGTGCTACTATTTAATTCCAGATTAAAGATGTATCCTGGTAAACTTAAATCAAGATGGACGGGACCATTCGTTGTCAAGAAAGTGCATCCATATGGAACTATTGAAATATGCGATAAAAATGGTTATATATTCAAAGTGAACGGGCAACGTGTGAAGAAATACTTTGATAATAGGATCGAGGATAATGAGAATGAGGTGGTGGAGTTTGAACCCGACATATTGGAATGAAGAGCTGAACGTGAGTCTAACTTGAAGACTCTGGAATAAAGACAAGTGCTTACCGGGAGACAACCCGGATTTATCTTTCATTATTCTGTTTTCTGTGTCGAGTCAGTCCAGGCCGCACGAAGATACGGCGCATCTCAATTCTGAGATGCGACGCATCCTCTGCAATGGTCATATCTTATTTTATTTTTCTGCATTTTTATTTTCGACTTTAAAACTATTTATCAGTTTATTTTAATGCGGCGCATCCCTGGTTAAGGATGCGGCGCATCTTTATTCTGATCCGTATTATTCCAGGCTCGATACGGCGTATCTTCTTCAATAAGATACGGCGCATCGACTGACCTGATGATTTTCAGTTTTAATTTTTAAGTTTTATTTTTCCTAACTACTAATGTATTATGCAAGTTTGAACCTTTCTTATCTTAGGTGTGTTTTAAAGTGTTGGTGGTATTATAGTTTCCTGGATTTCCTGTGGATACATCAAGTATGAAGCTTTAACGTTCTAATCCACATGGAAGTTGATTTTTGCTCTTATACTAATGGAGGATCATACCGAGCAAATCTCAGGGGAGTTTTTCCGTTCTAATTCTTTTATTTTCCAGTTTTTAACCTTTTATACAAACAACGAGGACGTTGTTTAACTTAAGTGGGGGGATTGGAGAATTAGAACACTTAACAATTACTTGTCCTACTTTTTCAAAAATTATGCTTAAAATGTGCTTAATATATCAAACTTAAAATTTTTTTTTTAGCATGTTTTTGTTTAAGATCTAAGTTACATAACTGCACACATGACATTATTTTCAAAAATTGTGATTTTTCAAAATTCACAAATCTATGAGTGTGCCGGTGACTTGTAAACTTTAGAACTTGGCTTGTATACTATTCGAGACCACCATAATGAGTATTATTTATATAATTGGAATGACTTGTCTAACTTGGTAAAATTCTAGGATTACACCAAATAGCCTTTATATGTTATGTGTTATTGACTAACTACACTGGTTAGTTAACTCCCGTATAAAACCTTTTGTTACTCTCATTTTTAGAGTAAGATACCCTAGAAAAACACTCAGAGCCATTCCTTTCGTTTCTTACACCTATGTTTAAAATGTTTCGTTACACCTTAAACCTTAGCCTACCCTGTAGATTAGAATCCGTGGTTGGTTAATTGCTATAGGCAGAGTGTGTTTCCTTACATTACCTTGTGTTCGCGTGCGTAATTCATTATCTATGGTTAGGTCGGGAAATTGCACAATGCAATTGGAGTGAAAGTAAATATTGTATACCTTTGAGTTTATTTTTCGTGTGTTTACTACTTTCACTATTACCGTTATTTCTGAAAGTATGAAAAGTATGAAAAAAAATTATCCGGAAAGAAAGTTGTAGTGATGTGGTGAAATTTTACACATCTATGTTTAAGTTAAAAAAAAAAAAAAAAAAAAAAAAAAAAAAAAAAAAAAAAAAAACCGAAAAAAAATAAGAAAAGAAAAAGAAAAAGAAAAAAAAAGTTGGATGTTTATTTTAAGCCAACGATGTAGAGTTATGTAAGTGGTCGATATCACCACTATTTGTTGTATTATATCTATGGATTGAATGGGAATTGGCAGTTATGGGAATGCCAATTAAGGTTTATTCTTTGATTAAGATTTTGTTGAGTATAATTCGTGTCTACCTAAAGCGTGTGTTTCAAGTGTTAAAGCGTGAGTTATTCAATGATATGAGTCTTATTCATGGGATGGTTGGGATAGTGATTAACCACACTTAGGATTTTAATTTATTTGTTTTGTTTTGTTTATTTTTATTTTTACACCAATTTATATCCCAAATGTTATCCATACCCTGTATTGTTCTTTATCCAACCGAACCTTTGATTTATTGAGATTAGGGATTTGAGCAATCTTAAGTATCGTAGTCGTGGATTCGGCTATGTATTTATGATTTTGTCGCCCTTTTTGATATATTATTATTGGTGAAGTTTGGACCTATCTTTAGCCTATTCGAGTTAAGGATTTGAGCAATTGCAAGTATCGTGTTCGTGGATTCGATCATGTATTTGTGATTTTGTCGCCTTTTCTGGAATTTGAGATCGATAGTGTAAATAAGAATAATTAACCCTTTAGCCTAAAAACCCTTTTTACCGCTTTAGACTTGTTATTCCTTAGCTTTAGTGGTGGAGATGTGTATACTTGCCAAGCTTATGATAGAATATTCGTCGCGACTGGACAGTTAAACGATTAGATTTGCTTTTATCGACTTATTTTATTTTACTCCTAATTCGTTAAGTGTTTAGTTGTGTGATTATGAAATAAACGAATACATGCTTAAATATAAAAATAAATCCTAACATCTTTTAGGATACATTTTCATAAGTTTTATTCTAAGGTTTACTTGGGGACAAGTAAAGTTCAAGTGGGGGGATATTTGATGAACTCAAATAAGTACATTTTATTACTATCATTTATCCTAATAATTTGACTTGTTTTACTATATTATGTATGAGGATTGATACTTAATTGTTTACTTTTGTAATTCTCAGGTAAAAACAAGCATTTGGTGAAACTTAGCGATTATGGACTAATTATGGAGCAAAACGTGCATAAAGTGGAAGTCTACTGACATGGACAAAATCAAGTCAATTCTGCTCCAGATGCGCCGCATCTCACTATCAACATGCGCCGCATCTCTATCAAGATATCACCAGATACGATCCAAGATACAAGAGGACATGCGCCGCATCCTAATCAAGAGTTACGCCGCATCTTCTGGCGGTGTACGAATATTCCTGAATATTATAATCTTGGACCCCACGCGAAGTTAAGTACATGCGCCGCATCTACTTAGTAGATGCGCCGCATCTTCCCTCAGACAGAAACTATAAATACCCCGTAGACCAGACGAATAAAAGAGTTCGAAACCCAAAAAACCGAAGTTCGGACAGCAGAGCAAAAGGACGAATTCAGTCAAGGAGGCAGCACAAGACACACCCAAATCTAAGATACAAGAGCTGTAAGAAGGTGCTGCATGTATTTAATTCATTAAGTAGTTTTGTTTTATTGTTTTAGCAAACTTTAATTCATCAAGATTGGTGGCTTGTGTAATGTGGCAACGGAAAGATTGCACTCCCTTAAAACTGCTTTCTCATTAATTAAAGTTTATATGTTGATGTCTTTGGTTACTACTTATTAGTGCATTGATAACCTCTGTGTTTATTAGTGGCTTGCGGGCATTTGACTGCGGGACAAGATGTGGCTCCCACGGTTGTTTCTAAATTGATCACTTAGGAATAACTTTTAGACATAAGTAATCATTTAAGGGTTTACTCGCCGATAAGAATAGGACCAACGAGAAAGGGTTAACTACATACACTTCATATAAAGCTATCAATAAAACAAGTGACAATCTACTTAATTATAAGGACAGCCCTCTTATTGTCTCGAGTATCTATCTGTGTACGTGTGTGCTACTTGCTGATTCGTGCCTATTGGTTTATTTTATTATTTAATTGCAAACAAAACTGTGCCAGTCTCTCAGGCTGAAACCCCCTTGCGTTAGGATATTAAAATACTGATTAGAATAACTAGATAATACGTTCCACTCTTAGTGATCGACACTCTACTTACCATTATCTTCATACTGACCGGGTACACTGCTCGTTAAGTGTGTGTGTTATTGATAAGTCGGCTAAATATAAATTTAAAACTTGAGTAGGCATTAAAACTGCTAAACCGCAACGACACATCACGCGCATCAATGTCTCAATATCATTTCCTGCTGTCATTAGCTCATAAAACTCTATTTCCATTTTCTTCACCTCAGTTCGTGGGCAAAACTTCTTTGTCAGCAATTTCTTGAACTCTTCCCACGAAAGCTTTTGAGCGTTTTCCATTCCCATGGGTTTTGCATACGAATTCCACCACGACATAGCCTCCTCAACAAGCATACTAGTAGCAAACTTCACTTTGTACTCCTTTGGACAGTTGCATAAGAGAAACACATATTCAATCTTCTCGAACCAACGAATCATGGCAGTGGCCCCTTCAGTGCCTTTGAATTTTGGTGGATCTCCACTTTTGAAATCCTTGTACGTACATTTACGTCTGTTAGTTCCATTAGTATTTGTTCCTGCGGCTTCCGCGGTTTCTGCCCGCGAAGCGGCTTCAGCAGCAGCTGCAGCTACGGCAGCTCTTTCTGTAACCAATGCTGCCTCTATACTGTCGGCAACAAGCTTCCTGATCTCGGCTGGTGTCATAGCAGTAGTGGCTCTTTTGGGTGGCATGATTCTTCACAATCACAAAAGATAACACAATGAGAACTCACAATAGAAACGATCATCATACACAATATATACAACCACAACATGTATATATAACCACAGCATGTATAAATACAACCACAACATGTATAAATACAATGAAATCACAACGAAACATCATAAATATAATCACAACGCACATGAATATAATACATGAAAATTTCGGTTAACGCAGACCGATATCATAAAATAGCACAACGAAAATCCTGCATAGTAGAGTCACCCTTGATATATTTGTTTGTACTACAAGCAAAAGACAACAAGTTCTAACTATGTCCCACACCCCGGGACTAGGATAATAATGTACAAGCTACATGATAAAAGTCTAACACTAGGCACCTCCTCCTGGTGCTCCACCTAGCCTACGGCTAATCCTCTGGAGATCTCTAGTCATAGCAACAACAATCTCCTCTAAGTCCTGAACTCGAAGCTGAAGATCGGTCTCCCTACTCTCTGATGTAGACATCCTAGCCTGAACTGAAGCTAACTCACTGGCCTGACGGTGGTGCTCATCCTGAGACATCTGTGCCCTATCAAATAACTCAGGCATCTCCTGCCTCAACTGGGTAATACGCTCGGAACTCTCTAGCTGTAGGGCCTCCAATCCCTGATATGAAGCATCTATAGCAACTCTGCCCAAGACTAATCCCTCGACCTCCTCCTCTATAGCCTCAATCCGGCTCACTGGTATCTCCTCCACATAATCTACTGCCTTGTCAATCTGTCCCTGTAGATGGTCTAGTCGAGAGTCAAGTGTAGCGACAGTAAGTAGTCTGTCAGCAGCAGCCCTCGAGCTCTCACCAATCTCGAACCTGTTGGGTGGTGCATCCTCTGATGTATCTGAAGTGTCTGGTGATGGGATATCGAGTCGTGCTCGCTTCTTGAGCGGTAGGTCGGACATAGGAGTAGGATCCCTGGGATGAACTGGTGCTGATGGTGCATCATCTGGAGTACAGTCTGGTAGGGATGGTAAGGATGGTGACAATGATGATAGGGATGGTAATGGTGATAATGGTGATGGTGTACTGAATGCCACACTCCTCCTCGCTGTCAAGCGGCGACGGAGTGGATGAGATGAAGTAAGTGATGATGGTGGTGGTAGGGATACAAAAGCAGCTGGTGATCTGACAGTGAGACGATGAACCCGCTTAGCAGCAGTGCGCTTCATGCGCGGCCCACCTGGATATGTACGGTAAACTCGACCATAGGGTATAAACTCCCCTGGCTGGATCACTGGGACAACTCTGGGACCACGGCGGATCACAGGTGACACAGGTGGTGTAGGCGCGACTTCCCCCTCCTCAAAGGGTTTTGTCTCAGCCTCTGACATCACGGGTGATGACTGTGGAGTAGGCTCCACGGATGACAAAATGATAGTGGGTATCGGGGATGATGTAACTGACTCTAGTATGATGGAGGGTAGTGAGGAAATCTCTGCTGACTCAGAGTCCGACGAGATAACAATAGGGTGCGAATCTGAAGACATCTCTGTGACAATCGATGTGAAATAAAAGTAAATAACCCTTCACATAATGCAAGTTATGATGAAATGATACATGTATGAAATCGCAAGTAGTGAATATGCACTTATGCTACAATGATGAGATGCTATGATGGTGTAGTTATAGTCTAGGGTATTATGGACAACCTAGTTCGCTATAACCTTTGCTCTGGTACCAATCTGTCACAACCCCAAATTACGTGACTTGCAGCGGAATGAAGCATTCAAGGGCGTGACTGATCATAGCACCATAGTACAGTTATATTGAACGACCTAAAGTGTCGTTTAGAAAATACATCGTTTGATTATTTAAAACATTCAGAGTTTACAAAGTTTAGGTCCCAAAAGGTGAAACAAGTTTTCAGAAATCAAGTTCATACAATTCAAACGATAGATAAGTGCATAAAATATAAAGTGAGACGCGTCGACTCCGCGACTCCATGCATGCCCTTATGCAAGCCAACATGCGATACCTTTAATTACCTGAAAATACATTGCTAAAACGGTCAACAATAATGTTGGTGAGTTCATAGGTTTATGTAAATGAAATGTTATACGGAAACCACAAGTATAAAGTGTATGACAAAACAATGCCACATAAAAATAAATGATACATTAGCTCTTAAGCTCATGACCCCGAAGCTAGACTGAAATGAAATGCCCCAACTGAGTGTTTTTCCAGTCACTCTAATATGATAGAAATGAAATGCGTTCGTATGACTAGTTGGCGCTACCAACCCGAACGGAGGAGTCACCCTCAATAGATCTATTCACTCACTCTCGCTTGCTCACAATTAACGGTTCATGATAATAAAGGGGACTTTAATCTGGGCAAATGATGTAACTTAAGCAATGTAATGAGTTGGATACTTTGGTCCGCATAAAAAAAATGTGCAATGTATTCTCCCCCGAGAATATAGAAATCAAATAATAAATTTAAAACGGGGCTATGAAAACTCACCTGTTATGATAGCAACAATGATAATAGTGGATGTGATGAAATGAGACTCGGTCTCTAACCGCGACCTATTTGAATGATATGATCCAATGTAAGCAATGATACAATGCAACACATGCAAATACGTATGTTAACGATACCACTCGTTAGTTTTGAAAACAACGTTTATCGTCAAAAAAATACATTTTGACGTCTCGTTAAGTTATAAACTACTTTTCGCGCAATTATGTTGAAACGGTACTCCATGATCCTCATTTGTTGGTTTATCGGTAATTATAATGTTTTCGTCGCAAAAATAACACTTTTCATTACTTGTGAAAATATGTCCAAAATGGCTTCGTGAAACTAGTCGCGAAATATTGTACGTTAAGTGTTAGTGATTGAACTCGAAGTTTTTGAAAACCTTGCAACATAATCTTAATATCGTTTTATTTGACTTGTGATCAAACGCGCCTCGATCATATAGAAAATCGGCTATCAACTTAATGACTTGTAAAAATACTAGTTTCAATACTAGACTTTATTTTCTATATAATGCTGTCAAATAGTTTTATGAATCGTCGACTTCAAACGTGTATATCTCGGTCGTTATAAGCTCGTTTGCTACGTTCTTTATATCCACGGGTTCGTACAAATATGAAATAACATATTTTCAATAGGTCGGCTCATCTAGATCATGTCTAACGTCTCGTTTTGTCCCTTGAAGTTCGGAAAAACAGCAAGCTATTTTCAGAAAATAGTTTTTCGTCGCACAACTTAGAAAAAATCATATCTCCTTCGTTATAAGTCGGTTTTTAGTGATTCAAGCGGCCACGGTTTCGTTTTTGAAAGAACTTTCTGAATATGAAGGCCAAAATAGTTCAAAAGTTTCTGAGTTTTCCAGATTTCACAAAAATGGACAGCACCTATTTCTATTGTTGAAAAGTCAATGTTTAAGGTTCAAGACTAGTTCAAAACTTAATCAAACCACTTCAAATCAACACCACAAACTATCTAATCTTACCATACACCTTCTTAAGGTGTCATGGGGTCCTAAATATCACCAACCTTGGTGGATCTCATGATGATCATACTAAAAATCCATAGATCTATGTTTATAAAGAAAATGTGTAACAAGTGGTATGTTTAACATGTATATTTGCATATCTAGTTAATAATATAACTTGAAAATTAATCAAATGAAAGTATGAAAAGATTAGAAAGATGATCTTGAAGCTTACTTGAATACTTGAGGTGATTTGATGAGAACTATGAAAGAAACCTAGGGATTTTATCACAAAACCATAACAAGGAATGTAAATGAGCCTTGATTATGACTTGATCTTGGAAAAATTATGGGTTAGTGTTGGTGTTCTTGGTTTGGCCGAACCTAGGATATGAAATGAGAGGGTTTGATCTTTTTTTAGCTAGTTGATTTTGTGTTGTATGTGTTTATGAAATTAATTCAAGAAACATATAGACATATGCATTAATGGAATGGTACTTGTAATCAAGTGAAGTGGAGAATTAGGTGGGTTTAGGGGGGGGGGGGGCGGCACATGTGCTAAAATGGAAGAGATTTGATGTGCAATTAAGGCTTGTGTCTCCATTTAATTAGAATTAGTTAGTTTTGAGTATACATTGAGTGTTATCGGGTACCGAGTTAACTTGAAATAAATCATGACGAGGTAAAATAAAATACGACGAAGTTGTAAAAATTGTAAAATCATATTCCTTGCAAGAATCGGGTGTTAGAATGATTATCGGGTTGAAATATCGCAAACCGACGGAGTTATAAGCTCCTAGCGAAAAATATAGCAATTGGTTTAAAAACACCGGGTAAAGTAATAATGTAATCTCTATATCATTATAATTAGCATGAAAATATATTAGGATCATATTCGGGAGTCTCGGGTATAATGTTAGTAGTAATGACTGAGTGGTAACGTTTAAGGAATAAATGAACATACGTTAATGAAAATCACACAAACCCGTGCATGACCTAACATGATAATGATGTTACTGATGATATGTAGACTACTCTAGTCTATATGATGTGTCTTTACTGATGATACATGAATACGCAGCTAAACCATACTGGTTACGCGCATTTGAATACCCATAAATCTCGTTTACGAAAAGATGAATGATGACCATGAATAGTGATTTTCCTCCGGGAATGAATAGTGTTTCGTGAATAGTAAATTTTTTGACGACTTCTCAAATTCTCAAACTGACTCCGAAAATGATGAATAGTGAAATTATGAATAGTCTTAATGAATAGTAATCCCGTGAATAGTAAATTGTCGAGGTTTGGAATATGACCTGAAATTGTGATTTGTGACAGGCTTCGGTGTCATGAACTTAATACGATAATAACCCTTTATATATATTTGGAATATATTGGTCTTTGATTTCTTGAGGTCCATATGATACTTGTTGCTTATTTGGCAGTGGGTTGTAAACACACAGGTTGCAAGTCTTGTATGGGCGGGGCTTGGAACTGGGTGGATTTATAACGCCTTTGCTGGGAAATCTTCATTCAAATGCTTTACAGTTAAACTAAACCTATGAACTCACCAACCTCGTGTTGACACTTTTAGCATGTATGGTCATAGAAGACTCTGATATATTCGGGACCACTTGAAATATCTTATGGGCATATAATTCCGCATCATTTTGAAATGTTGTAAACAAATCACTTTTCAATATAAAAATCTATTTTAAATGGTTGAGATAAAAATCATTCTTTATACTTTGTGTTGTGATACCAATCTGTAACACCCCCATTTTTGAGATACGCAGCGGAATATATGCTTGGGGTGCTACTTCATGGTTCACAGTCATGAGAATAGAAAACGACTCGAAAAGAGACGTTTTTAAATAAAATTGTTATCATTCATTTATTTAATATCAGAGTACATAAGATAGGTCCCAGAGGGAGGTTTCGAAATACGTTATAAAAGTTACATTATTCTGTTGAATGATAACAAAGTGGACACCCTTTTATTTTAAAGAAGAAAGTCCACCGCCACTCCGTGCCAATATTCATACTTCTAGATACCTGAGATAAACATGCTTAAAAAGTCAACACAAAGGTTGAGTGAATCCATAGTGTTTAAAGTTATAATCAATTTGAACACAAGCCAAATTAGAGAAATCAATTGATGAGTGGCCTTTTACTCATCATTTTAGACCCGAAAAACCCCACAAAAATGACCAAAAACACCCAAATGGACCCAATATTGTTACAAATATCCTTGGATTGTGTTTTATGTGTTTCAGGTACAAAAGGATTGAAAACGGGGCAAACATGGACAAAATCGAGCTTAATTTGGAAAAGTGTTCAAAAGCCGATGCCGGGAAGACATTATTTATTCGGATTTGATTCAAGCTCAAGAAATCTCAAAGTGGCCCTTGGATTATTCTCATTTGTTAAAAATGGTCCCTTGTTCAACTTTTGAAGAAGTGGCAGATTCAGTCCCTACAATTTCTACATTTACAACATTGGTCCTTGTGTTTTATCATATTCTAAAAAAACCTATCCATATACTACACAACCGGATACACACATACTACCAACCCAACAAACCCTTTAATCCCATTATACCTACTCAACCCAACTAAACCCCACAGCCCACATCACCACCCTTGGCCCAAACCCACTTCTATAACTAAATAATAATACGGGGTCAAACCCCTAATTTAAAAAGAAGTCAAAATCCCAGAAAATTAAAACACTGTATATCTTCTTAACCTCTCCCTTTCTCGCTAATCCTCTGTTAAACACCCATCCATCCCCATCATCTCCACTACCAGCCAAGACACCCACATGGGGTTGTCTTTGGTCCCCCCCTCCACCTCATCAATCCTTGTTGCAAAAGTATAATCTACAGATGAGATTTGAAGATGTGGGCAGCAAGGAATCATCCAAGGGTCATCAAAGAAGCACACGAAGCAAGTGAGGGACACACTCACAGAGAAAACACAAAAAAACCCTAGTTGTAGTATTATAAATAGAATAGGATATCAGTTGTAATTTTTCGAACCAGGTTTTATTTAGCTTTAAGTTAGGTAATTTTTCTTTTATTGTTATTGTCTTTTTTTTATTTATTTCCAGTAATGTAATTTTAATTTTAGTTAATGCAAATTTAATCTTTCTTGTTTTTACATTGTGGTCATCAAAAATCAACTTCTTATTACTGCTTATAGTATTGCTTATTTGCTTATTTCAATATTTTTATGCTTATCTTAACTTACTGATGTGAGAATATTAGTTATATTGAGTATTGGTTTAGTCCCTTTTGGTTTTGCATAGCTGAGATACAAATAGTCCCATATCAGTCAAACAGCCATAGTAGACTTAAGTTTTTGATTTTTTTTCATTTTTCAGCCCTTTTTGTTGAATTTTAATTTGATCATGCTAAGTTTTTATAAGCTAAATTTTTGCACAAAACATATTTGGTAGCTGATCTTTCCAATACCATTTTTCTTAGATTTTTAGGAATTTTATTTAACTGCTTTTAATGGCTTGAAATCACCCTTTTTCCCCTGCTCATTGCCTAGTGTTAGATCAGCAGACCTTATGGCTTATGTTGCATTTATTTTTCTGCTTATTTTGATTTCCCTTAGTTGCCTTCAGCTTATTCCAATATAATTATCTTATTAGAATTAGCTTAATAGCCCTATTGGTAAACCTTAGCTTGTTTCTCAATTTTAGCCTAACTGATCAGATAAGCTGTGCTTATTTGATGCGCGTGATGTGTCGTTGCGGTTTAGCAGTTTTAATGCCTACTCAAGTTTTAAATTTATATTTAGCCGACTTATCAATAACACACACACTTAACGAGCAGTGTACCCGGTCAGTATGAAGATAATGGTAAGTAGAGTGTCGATCACTAAGAGTGGAACGTATTATCTCGTTATTCTAATCAGTATTTTAATATCCTAACGCAAGGGGGTTTCAGCCTGAGAGACTGGCACGGTTTGTTTGCAATTAAATAATAAAATAAACCAATAGGCACGAATCAGCAAGTAGCACACACGTACACAGATAAATACTTGAGACAATAAGAGGGTTGTCCTTATGATTAAGTAGATTGTCACTTGTTTTATTGATAGCTTTATATGAAGTGTATGTAGTTAACCCTTTCTCGTTGGTCCTAATCTTATCGGCGAGTAAACCCTTAATGATTACTTATGTCTAAAAGTTATTCCTAAGTGATCAATTTAGTAATAACCGTGGGAGCCACATTATGTCCCGCAGTCAAATGCCCGCAAGCCACTAATAAACACAGAGGTTATCAATGCACTAATAAGTAGTAACCAAAGACATCAACATATAAACTTTAATTGATGGGAAAGCAAGTATTAAAGGGAGTGCAATCTTTCGTTGTCACATTACACAAGCCACCAATCCTGATGAATTAAAGTTTGCTAACACAATAAAACAAAACTACTTAATGAATTAAACACATGCAGCACCTTCTTACAGCTCTTGTATCTTTGATTTAGGTGTGTCTTGTGCTGCCTCCTTGACTGAATTCGTCCTTTGTTTCTCCTGTTCGAACTTCGGTTTTTGGTTTTCCCCCTTTTTAATTCGTCTGGTCTACGGGGTATTTATAGTTTCTGTCTGAGGGAAGATGCGGCGCATCTACTAAGTAGATGCGGCGCATGTACTTAACTTCGCGTGGGGTCCAAGATTATAATATTCAGGAATATTCGTACACCGCCAGAAGATGCGGCGTAACTCCATGATTAGATGCGGCGCATGTCCTCTTGTATCTTGGATCGTATCTGGTGATATCTTGATAGAGATGCGGCGCATGTCGAGAGTGAGATGCGGCGCATCTGGAGCAGAATTGACTTGATCTTGTCCATGTCAGTAGACTTTCAACTTTATGCACGTTTTGCTCCATAATTAGTCCAAAATCGCAAAGTTTCACCAAATGCTTGTTTTTACCTGAGAATTACAAAAGTAAACGATTAAGTATCAATCCTCATACATAATATAGTAAAACAAGTCGAATTAATAGGATAAATGATAGTAATAAAATGTACTTATTTGAGTTCATCAAATATCCCCCCACTTGAACTTTACTTGTCCCCAAGTAAACCTTAGAATTTCTTTTATGAAAAATGTATCCTAAAAGATGTTAGGATTTATTTTTATATTTAAGCATGTATTCGTTCATTTCATAATCACACAACTAAACACTTAACGATTCAGAAGTAAAATAAAATAAGTCGATAAAAGCAAATCTAATCGTTTAACTGTCCAGTCGCGACGAATATTCTATCATAAGCTTGGCAAGTATACACATCTCCACCACTAAAGCTAAGGAATAACAAGTCTAAAGCGGTAAAAAGGGTTTTTAGGCTTAAGGGTTAATTATTCTCTTTCACTATCGATCTCAAATTCCAGAAAAGGCGACAAAATCACAAATACATGATCGAATCCACGAACACGATACTTGCAATTGCTCAAATCCTTAACTCGAATAGGCTAAAGATAGGTCCAAACTTCACCAATAATAATATATCAAAGAGGGCGACAAAATCATAAATACATAGCCGAATCCACGACTACGATACTTAAGATTGCTCAAATCCCTAATCTCAATAAATCAAAGGTTTGGTTGGATAAAGAATAATAAAGGGCATGGATAACATTTGGGATATAAATTGGTGTAAAAATAAAAATAAACAAAACAAATAAATTAAAATCCTAAGTGTGGTTAATCACTATCCCAACCATCCCATGAATAAGACTCATATCATCGAATAACTCACGCTTTAACACTTGAAACACACGCTTTAGGTAGACACGAATTATACTCAACAAGATCTTAATCAAAGAATAAACCTTAATTGGCGTTCCCATAACTGCCAATTCTCATTCAATCCATAGATATAGTACAACAAATAGTGGTGATATCGACCACTTACATAACTTTACATAAGTTGGTTAAAACTAACTTCCAACTTTTCTTTCTTTCTTTTTCTTTTCTCATTTTTTTTTTTTTTTTTTTTTTTTTTTTTTTTTTTTTTTTTTTTTTTTTTAAACTATAATCATAAACATAGATGTGTAAAATTTCACCACATCACTATAACTTTCTTTCCGGATAATTTTTCCATACTTTTCATTACTTCAGAAATAATGGTAATAGTGAAAGTAGTAAACACACGAAAAATAAACTCCAAAATATACAATATTTACTTTCACTCCAATTGCATTGTGCAATTTCCCGACCTAACCATAGATAATGAATTACGCACGCGAACACAGGTAATGTAAGGAAACACACTTTGCCTATAGCAATCAACCAACCACGGATTCTAATCTACAGGGTAGGCTAAGGTGTAAGGGTGTAACGAAACATTTTAAACATAGGTGTAAGAAACGAAAGGAATGGCTCTGAGGGTTTTTCTAGGGGTATCTTACTCTAAAAATGAGAGTAACAAAAGGGTTTATACGGGGGTTAACTAACCGGTGTAGTTAGTTAATAACACACAACATATAATAGGCTATTTGGGTGTAATCCTAGAAATTTACCAAGTTAGACAAGTCACTCCAATTATATAAATAATACTTATTATGGTGGTCTCGAATAGTATACAAGCCAAGTTCTAAAGTTTACAAGTCACCGGCACACTCATAGATTTGTGAATTTTGAAAAATCACAATTTTTGAAAATAACGTCATGTGTGCAGTTATGCAACTTAGATCTTAAACAAAAACATGCTAAAAAATTTTTAAGTTTGATATATTAAGCACATTTTAAGCATAATTTTTGAAAAAGTTTAGGACAGGTAATTGTTAAGTGTTCTAATTCTCCAATCCCCCCACTTAAGTTAAACAACGTCCTCGTTGTTTGTATAAAAGGTTAAAAACTGGAAAATAAAAGAATTAGAACAGAAAAACTCCCCTGAGATTTGCTCGGTATGATCCTCCATTAGTATAAGAGCAAAAATTAACTTCTTGTGGATTAGAACGTTAAAGCTTCATACTTGATGTATCCACAGGAAATCCAGGAAACTATAATACCACGAACACTTTAAACGATTAAGTATCAATCCTCATACATAATATAGTAAAACAAGTCGAATTAATAGGATAAATGATAGTAATAAAATGTACTTATTTGAGTTCATCATTATTCTTAGCTTATTTTTGGTTTACAAAAAATGTTTCCAGTTTAAAAAGTGCTATTTTAAGTTGCTTAGTTTGTTTTTAAAATTTTTCCAAAAAAAATAAATGTTTGCAAAAAATTGCCATGTCTGGGGTTCGAACCCCAGACCTCTAGCTCACAGCACCACAACCTCACCATTACGCTCTTAGTTATGCTTGGTTTATATTTGCAACTTTTAATTCTTAACACCTTTTTCTTTTTAGCTTATTCGACCCTTATTGCTTTTTCCCAGATTATTGAAATAAGCTGGGACCTTTTTCATATTTTTCCTAGCTTCTGTTTACCTTAAAGTATTTTTACAAAAATTTTCAGATTTTTCTTTTTACGTTTAGTATTTTTAATCATTTATTTTCTTTATATTAGTTTTTAATTCGTATTTAATTATTTAAAAATCAGAAAAATGCAATTCTTTTTTCCAAAATTTTCTTTTGTCATTTAGGACGTAGAAAAATTATTTTGGTACCCGTATGTTTATTTTTCATAGATTGTTACGTTTTTACTCGTTATTAGTTTCCGTTTTACGTTATTTGATTTCCGTTTTTAGTAGATATTAAAAACCAAGTGAACCGTCGTCTTTTCAAGCATTTTAATTCCGAACCGAAAACGATATCCTCAATTTCACACCTCGTCGGGACTACGACCCGGGTATTCGCTTATCCGGTTTATTACAATTGATTTGTGCGTCGAGTATTGCTCGTTGACTTTTCTTCGTGAGAGGTTTGACTTGTGACGTGCTTGACCAACTATAAAAATGGCGCCGCTGCCGGGGAGGTGTGTTGCGACAATATCGTTACGGTTTGACGATTAGTGACTTGGAGATCCTTCCTCGTGAAGTTACGTTTTTATCTTGTGAATATTTTTTGTCCAAAAATCCAAAAAAATTGAAAAACCAAAAATCCAAAAATATTCTTCTTAATCCTCTTATCCGTATAATTCTTTATCTCTTTACCATCTCATACCATTTGATTCTTTATCTCTCATTCCTCTTAAAAGTTTAATTCTATTTTCTTAATCCTCTATATGTTTAATTCTGATGGAATCGTTTATCCCTTGCGTCGGTTGTGGAGAGCCGCTTTTCGGTTTACTGTGTCGTTGGTGTACGTGCGAACGGTGTGGTAATGATATTCGGGACGGAAGTTGTTTGTTTTGTGGTTCGAGGAATTCATTCGCTTATGATCCAAATCAGAATTCGTTTAACAACTTTTCAAATTTTTCCGACTACCCACCACAGCCCGATTTATCTTCGTTCGATCAACGTTATTGCGATGGGTGTGGAAATCCGTTAGATCCGACATCGACTTATTGTCATCGGTGTACTTGCGAGAGGTGTGGAAGAAATATTATCAATGGATTTTGTTCATTCTGTGCTTCGGAAGCTGAAAATTCATACACATATGATTTTAATCCGAACATTTCCAATTATCCTCAAAACAATTTCAATCACCCTCCTCAAAACTATTATGAGCAAGAACCGTATTTCGATAATACATCGTTCCAAACTACATCAAATTTTGAAAATTGTGGGGGATCGTTTGAAAATTTTCAATATGAGCCGAATTTGTGTTACAATTCTCATGGTTTTGACCAACCTCCACAATATGAAACGATTCAAACACCACCTCAGCCAATCAATCCAGAAATTCTCCGTGATTTTCAAAATGCACTAAATGATCTTAAGGAATTTCTTAGTAAAAGACTTCCCCATGAAGAACCTCGTCAGAAAACTTATGGAGAACTTCTAGCTGAAGAACAAGCAGCTAGAGTAAGCTCCCAATATCGTCAAACTTTTGTTTACGATGACAACGATGATGAGGATTCCACGTGGGGAGTTTGTGAGAGTTCGTCAACTGCAGCCACTCCCGTCCAGCAGAAGCTTTGTAGTAGTTCACCAGTTGCTGTCACACCCGTTGAAAAGCAGGAAGATACAAGAACTATGGGTGAATTATTAGAAGAAGAGCGGAGGCAAGTTATAAGAGCTCTATATGCTAAGCATAAGATCGGCGATGATCATGACGAGGAGTGTGCCCCTGCAAATCTTCAAATATCAGATGAACCTCCGAGTGGCAATCCCACTCAGCCTATCATTTTCGACTCTTCCCCTTCCTTCACTCCGTCTGAGGGAAGTGATCATCTCTTGGAAGAGATCAATGCTTGTCTTAAAGATGAATCAATTTCGCCGGAAATTGATGATTCTTGTCTTGATCCGGAGGGAGATATGCTTTTACTTGAAAAATTATTAAACCAAGAACCATCTCTTTCTCTCCCTCCGAAGGAAGTTGAAATCAATCCACCAAAGAAATTTGATGACCTTGTTCCTGAAACCTTCAAAATGACTATCACCAACCCTCTATTTGAGTTCGAATCGGAGTTTACTTTGATTTCTGATAACCCACTCTTTGATATTCAGATGGAGGAGAGTGATGAGTCTGTGCCGGAACTTGAGCTCACAGATTCTCATCATATGATTGATTCTCTTCATGAGGAGTTCTCCGATGAACTCGCTCCTATCATATCTCCTCCAGAGTATGATTACTTTGCTTTTGATGAAGATCCTGACCCGGGGGGAGATATACTCTATCCTAAGAGTTTGATTATCGATGATATCATCCCAACCCTCCCACCCGCGGTTTTTATTGATGATAACCATAAGAGCTTCAATGATGATATTCAAAATAAGAAAAATGGTAATTTTGAGGATGAAGAATGGATCCTCATTGTGATTAAGATCCTTCTCCCTTTCTTCACCTATCCGGTGACTTCTCTTCTTCTTCACTCCTTCGGGAGTGAAGACACCATTTTTGACCCCGGCATCTCTCCTTCTTTTAAGCCGTGGGTATCTCATCGGAGTGGAACTCTCATATGCTTCAATGTTTATCCAAACATCTTGAATGAAAGTCCGATGGAGATTATCTTTTCCACTTGCTCCCCCAAGGACAAATAAATTTGGGGCGAGTCAAGCTACAACTCGTTAAAAAACAAGCGCTTCGTGGGAGGCACCCCATGCTTATCCTTCTATCTTCTTATCTCTTTTCTAATAAGTGACGTGAGGAGGGCTTCCTCTTCCATGTCTTGTGTTTCGTGTTTTTCTGTGCTGTGTCCAGGATTTGTCCGAATAATGAAGACTCTCGTGCTCGTGGTTTGCTTCTCTCCACTCGAGTTTCATCATTCGTTGCTCATCCGATATCCTTAATCTTATCATTTTATGTTTATCTTTGGCATAATTAATAAACGGCCTTAGATTTATGTAGGAGAACCCTTACCTTTAAGACATTGAGGACAATGTCTCATTTTAGTCTGGGGGGGTGATCTTTCGATCTGATTTTTGCCTTTCATTTTTTGCCGTTTACTCATGCAACCCCGTTTTTCCTCAAAAATTGAAAAAAAAATCCAAAAAATGAGAAAATTTTAAAAATTTTTGTGCAAAAATAGAATAAATTTTGATATTTTGTTGATTTTCCGCTGGTGAGAGTAGGAATAAAATTCTGACTTGATCGGGCGTGTTGAGCTCTAGCTTGTTCCCTTAATCATTTATAATCTATAAGCTCGTGCTAGTCTTTTACACAAGGAGCTATAAAATGCGAATTCTTTTTTAGAGTTTGCAGGTTCCCGTATCGACTTTATATATGCATGGATTGATTATTTGGCTAAGCATTCGCGGATCTTATTATTTAAGATTTTAAATTTGCGAAGAACGAGAAATGATAGAGTTGTTTATAAGTTAGATTGCTAAACGTGGAGTAGTTGGATCTCTTTAGAGCTCATCAAAGTTACTTGTGGCTTTTTGTTCCCATAAGCTTGTTTCACCCAAAAATAGAAATCTAGGAATAATTAAAGGTATTTTGGTTTTGGCGATAATTAGTTTTATTTCTTCCTTAGAGAATCCTTGCTTATGAAAGTTGGGTACACATCAAGGTACTGTCAGTGTTACGGTGTAATAGGCAACTGATTCCTGATAGTACGTGCTATTGTCTCTATTGCTATAAAAGCCATAGGACTCGGGATTTGGCAAAATATATAATGAATAATGAATAATAATAATAATAATCCAAAGCCGATAAAAGTTTTCTGTTTCCTGACGGTTCGCTCCCGTTGACTCAGACTTCAAAAAGGCAGAGGAAAAATATCCAAGGTCAAAATAAGACTCCCGATTCTTGACGGTTCGCTGCCATTGTCTAGGTTGTTTAAAAGGCCGAGGAATAATAATATGTGCTTAATAATGTTAAAAATGCCAAATTTCGACTCCGGGGGTATCCTAATAAAAGCTTCTGTCTCTGGACTCGTAGATGAGTTGTTTCGGTCGTATATAAAAGGGATATCCTCAAAATCGTGTTAAATCAGAGACCTTGATGTGGACCTCATTTTTGTATACAACGGTTTTCGAGGGAAGGTTTGGAAACTACTTAGCGTCTAAACTAGGTATCTTTATCGGACTAAAAATTATCAAAATGAGAATTTGAAGAAATTCATTTCTCACCAAAAATAAAATAAATAGAGGAAAATATGAATTTGGGAACAAGAAGTAATACACAATTAACTTTCATGGGTAGTGTTGGCATCTAACTTGTAAATAGACAATGATCTCGTTTTTAAGCTTAGTTTGGAGATTTGAGAAAAATCTGGAACGACGAATTTTATCCGTATGGTCACTTCTTTATGAGTCGTGTTTCCTACTCGAAGACCCTAAAAGTTATCGTTAGATAATGATTGTCGACAAAGCCGTCACATGAAAATGAGAAAAATACAAAAATAGAATAAAAGGAAAATCGGGGAGTTTTTAGAACTTAAGATTTCTTAATCTCTTTTGAAAATTTTGCTACTTCTCAAAGTTAGTAAAAACAGATTGGAAATTTTTGGTTTTGAAAACGTGTTTTTATAACATTGCGTGAGGACACAGCAATATCTTAGTCTGGGGGAATTTTGGTATGTGCTTATTCACATACCTTTATTTGACCAAAACCGGACCCAAATAGACCAAAAATTAACCAAAATGCCAAAAGATATTGTGTTTTTGTGTTTGTTTATGTGCAGGTACGGATATCGAGAAAAAGGGACAAAATCAAGCAAAAACCGGGAAAACGAGCACGAGATTTGGAAAGGATTTAAAACCGAAGCCGGGAGAGATATTTTTGCCCAAAAGTCAAAATCAACCCTTAGAGTCTCACCAAATGAGAAAATAAACCCTTGGATCAAATTTGTATTGTGGCAAAATCAGTCCCTTGAAAATTCAGAAAATACATAATTGGTCCCTATAATTATCAAATCCTAATCCTTAAAAACCCTTTATCCAAATCCAAACACAACCCAACCCACTTCACAATTAAACCCGAGCCCACAAATGAATAACCAGCCCAGTCCATCACCAATACCCACGACCCGACCCTTTCAACCCGGTCAACCTTATTAAATATCAGTCAAATTAATATTAAAAATACCCACTTACACACGCGCACCCCCAATTCATATTAACCCAGATTTTCTACTGTTCCTAGAACCCTAATCCTTTAGCCCACAAAATTACCGTGATTAAGGGCATAAATGTCTAATCATTAGGCTTCTAGAAGATGTCAGTATGTAAGAAAAGAGCAGAAGCACACGAATGGGCTACGTGGCAGCCTCTTATTGGACGTGACACATCATCAAATGATCAAACGGCTGAGGATAGAGGATTGGAGGCCAAGGATAAATCAAGGGCCATGATTCAAGGATGAGAAGCTTCAGGAACCCAACTGAAGGCTATATTTATACCCCTGACCTCACTCACATGGGGGAGCTGTTAGATAGTTAGTTAGGTTTTTAGGTTTAGGAGTAGGATTAATGTAGCTTATTTTAGTTTAGTGTTCAGCTTTTGAGTAATTTCCTTTTCAGCTTTCATCATTGTACTAAATATTTCAGTTTTAATATAAGTCAAACTTTGGTCAAAATTTACTGTTCATCTGCTTATTGGATTAATTCTGGTATTATTCTTCCCTGTTAGCTTATTTTATCTTATTATGTTCTTATAATGTTAGTTCACTAGTTGATTTAAGCTTATTCACTTTTTAGTTTTAAAGTCTCATTTAAGTCAACATATTAGTCAGCTTCTTATCCAGCTTTTTCCAGTGCTTATTTTAGTAACTTTTCACTTTTTATTACTTAATATGTTTAGTTTATGTTCTTTCAGAAAGATCTCAGCTTATTTTATGACTTTAGCAGTTAAAAAGTTGAAACAGTCAACAGAAAAAGGGTGTTTGGCATAAAGGGTTTTGGAAGTCATAAGCTAAGAGTACTGTGCATTTGCCATAATCTGAAGTTTGATTAAACTAATTAGATGCTAAATAAGCTGTAGTTGATTAGGTGATAGGCTGATTTGAGATTAATTAAGGTTTTGCTTTGGTGAGTTCAAATTTAGAAAGTAGGCTGCCATAATAAGCTCAGTATAAGCTAAGCTTATTAGAGGACAACTTTTGGTATTTCTAAGTCCCTTTCCTTGGTTATAGTGATTTTCCCAAAACTTGATACTGTTACATTGAGGAATCAAAGAGTTGAGTTCCATTTTTACTTCTGCTGCATTAGAAAATTTTGTGCAGACCTGCACACTAGGACTGCTCATATCAGCATTTAGCTTGCTTTTTATCTGCTTATCTCTCTGAGATTTTTGCATTATTTGTAGTTTTCTCAGTAGCTTGTAGTAGTAGATTTTAGGCTCTGAGCTTGGTTTTCAATTTATAGCTTATTCATAAGCTTATTTTCAGTCTGCAAGTAGCCCCATTAAACTGTTCATGCCTGCAATCAGTTTATGCTTTCTATAGTCATCTGTTCTTGGCTTCATTTAAGTGAGTATTTGATCATCAAATTTGGGCATTTTGAGTTTACAAGCAGCCTTTAGTATAAGCTTCATGAGTTAGCTTTTGGATTCCCCTGAGGAGCTTTTGTTTAGCTTTTAGGTTAGCTTAAAGTAGGGTATTTAATCACTGTTTCTTCCCTTAATTTGAATCTGCACTAGTGCTTAATTACTTAATCTGGGTGCTTATTTGGTTTCTAATAGTTGATTTAAGCTTGAATTAGTATGTTAATCTGATTTTGAGCTTTTGGGGAAATTTGGCAATGTAGAGCTTATTTCAAGTACTTATTCAAAACTGCTTTTTCTTCATACAGCTTATTAGGGTTTAGAAATTTTCAAATTTCATTTTTCATGGCTTCTGAATTTCATTTTAGAATTTTTTGAAAAGTTTCACATTTTTCCATAGTCATTTACTATTTTTAAATCATTTAATTAGTTTCTTTTAGTTTTAAATTCATAAAAAATAAAACAAAAATCAAAAAAATAAAATTCTTTTTCCTAAAATTTTCTTTTATCATTTAGAATGTAGGAAAATTATTTTCATGACCGTAGGATTAGTAGTGCTTCAAATTCACTTTTTATTTTGCGCTCGTACGTAGTTTTTGATTTATTCGCGCGTTTTTAGTTTTAATTGCGATTTAGCTTAATTGTCCTTTACGTTTTCATATGCTTTATTTGTTGATTTCTAGTGTTGATTTACTTTCCGTAGTGATAATTACCAAAATCTCACTTTTATCTCCTATTCACTTCACGAATCACGATCCCGAATCACTAATTCCATTCAATCTTCGTCGGGACAACGAACTCGGGGTTTTCACATTATTTACCTTCTGTGATTTCTCCCTTGATCTATAATTGTTAAATCATCAGTTGTATCATAATTCGGAACATTGCACTAAACCTCATGACACGCAATGCGTTAACAGTTTCCAGTCTCACTAGCATAATTAAATGATAGTGGTTTACCCCCAGGTTTAAGATATCAAATATAATGCATCTGTCTAACCGACTACCATAAAGATATCCATCCGGTTAGAACAAATGGGTCGTCAGGCCAATAGATCTATTCACATATTCGCGCTCACCCAGCAGGTGACTAATGGTGCATGATATGAGGGTCTTTTAAATCAATAATATAAATTCAGATAGGATAAAGGTTAGCCTAGTGCAATAACAATCAGGAAAATACTTGTGTTCGGTTTAATAGCATGTATCTCCCCACGAGTTTGGAAAACATATAATGAAAAAGTGGGACTATAAACTCACCTGAAAGTCTGGATGGAAAACAAAGTTTAAATAAAGTTGATAAACGTCTCCGGCTTGCAACCTGGGTTGGTATGTCAAGTTTTAGTAATCGTTTCTGAATATATATAAGTTTCCAGTGTTCGTTTCGTAACGTTTTGGTTGATGGTTAAAGGCTTAATTGAGCCAATATGTAGTTTCAAAAGTAAGATTTTATCTTATTTCTTATCTGTAAGTTTCGGTTCGGTTCGTTTGTTGAATAAACACTTCATTCGTTAGTTATTGTAGAAAACGTAAATTAGGTTTTGAAATCCTAATAATAATAATATTAATAATAATAATAATAATAATAATAATAATAATAATAATAATAATAATAATAATAATAATAATAATAATAATAATAATAAATTATTATTAATTAGGGTTTATAAGAAATTTACACACTAGACCTTCTAATTCCATAGATTAACAACTTTTACCCTCGAACTTTTAGGATATGACAAGTTTTACCCTTGGACTTTGATCAAATGACACTTTACACCTTTAAGTTTCAAAATTTACCCTTTTTACCCCTAGGGTTTCCAATCGACTGCGAACTAAATCCTTTTTATAAAATTTGTTAGAGTTTTGACACTTTTTACCCTTGAGACTTCTAAAACATTTCACTCGACGTCCTTGTTCTCTAAAAACATTTTATTTCTTACGTATTTTAGCGAGACCTTTTACAACTCTTTAGCAAACTTATTTATCAGTGTCATAAGACTATTTTTACAAAATCCTAGACCTTGATTCAAACCCACGACTTTGAAATAAAATTTTAAAATAGGCGATCTCAGTTTCTTCAAGGCAGAAAACACCCAATCATCAAATGGCTAGAACTCACTCGTTTCTTAATGAAATTAACTGATTCTTTTCCCTAAAATTAGCTATCTCAGTGGTCTTTAATCATGCAAAAATCTAGAATTTTAGGGACACGTTTAGTGGTCGAAACTGGAGTCCAAAGCTCCAGGTCTGCTGTTGTCGAGACAGTTTGAAAAATAAATTATTTTTAGAAATTATTGTGTAAAAATATTACAAAGTATGCCTTTTAAATAATTTTTATTAAAATTTATATAAGGTTTTTAGTTATATTTATTTTTTATGCTTTAAAGACTTGTATCTTAGTTTAGAAGTCTTGTACTTATATATTTCTATAAAAAAATATTAATTAGGGTTTGTGATTTTATTACATATAATAATAGTTTTTGTGAAATTAGGGTTTAATCGGGAGTTATAGTGGAATTAGGGTTTCTGTGCTTTAGTGACTTGTACATTATTTAAATAAATTATACTTTAATATTTCTAAGGTTTTGTTATCTTCATATGGTGTTATGGTAGCTTAGGGTTTCATAAAACTCTTATCTATTAAGAAACGTTCAATTTTAAATGTTCGTTAACGAAATAACGTAAAGTGATAAGTGGGACCTCATAACGTTTTATGTCAAAGATGTTTACATAGTTAAATACTAAATCAGTTAAGGTTGGGTTGCAAGCAGGGTTATCCAGGATGTGATCTTCGTCACATAAGATAATAGTTATGATTAAGAGAGAAAAAAAAATTCTACGTGGAAAAAAAAGGATAAGTATTCTGAGAGATAGTTTACTTAAATGAGGGATTTTTCACAGTGGTTGCAGTCACCCCCCGTTGAGGGAATCTCGTCCCGAGATTCAGTCTACGTTGGTTGAAGAAATTGGGAAAATGAAGTATAGGGATAGTCAGGCCTAGATTTCTAACCTAAATAGGGAATTTGAGAATAGGTTGCGATAGGAGTTTGATATGCTTAAAATGCCTCAAGTTAAAAATAAAATAATATCATATTATTTTATTCTTATGTCCTATGTCTCCAAAAAATATCATTTCACTGCTAATTCCTCAATTATAGTTTTGGCCTAATAGAGTCGTCTAGGAATTTCCATTTACTTCCTAAGGGAACGTATCTTGGTCAGTCTTATTCCTACTGGATGAACTAAATTTGAATGTTTTGCCACCTAATAAATCATTGTGCAACGATCGAATTCCAACGGTCAGTAACATTAATTCTAACGGTCGAAATAACGGTCGAATAAACGGCTAGTTTTCTCCTATAAATACCTCATTTCTAATCCTCATTCTTTTACCACTAAATCCTTTCCTAAAAAAAAAACCCAAAATGCCGCACCTTGTTACATACCTAGCGATTGTTTTCGTTGTTGCGGTTATTACCTACATGGTGTATAATCCGGAAGAAGATCATGAAGTCATGTTCATGATTCTAATGATCGTCGTACCACTTACTATCGTATCCTTTATCGTGGATCAGACATGGGGAAAATAGGTCTTGCGCTAGGTTTATTAGTATAGGTCCTTGTTGTTTTTCCTAGGTAATCCTTAGTGAAATAAAACTTATGTAATCCTTGTAATATTAGCACTTCTGTTGCTAACTATGTTTCTATGTACTATCTTCCAAGATTCCTAATAAAATTTGGGTTTGTGAATTCCTATGGTTTTTCTATCCTCAATTTTTGTTGAATTCCTATCTTAAAGATAATGAGTAGTAGTAGCGGACTTTTATTGTATTAAATCAAAAGTGATAGGTTATGAAAAGATTTTTGTTTCTGATTTTTTTTTTTTTTTTTTTTTTTTTTTTTTTTTTTTTGAATGAAAATTAGTAGAAAGTCTTGAGAAGATAATTGTCCAATTCATTACATGATTCTTCCTAATTATACATAGTTGATCAGGCTATGTATAATCGAGGATCAAATGATATGATGTTTTGGCTCAGTCATATGATATTTATTCCTTGTCAAAAAGCTTTAGATGGTGTACAACGCGAAATTCTTAGGAAAATAGCATCATAATTTATTTCTCAAAAGAATAAAAAAAATTTAGTCCACACTACAGTAATGGGTTTAGGGTTTTTCCTAGGGTAATAATGGAGTATCTTCAAATTTAAATCTTAGGGTTCGTCTAAAGTTCCTATGAGCTAGGGATAATCTATTGTCTCTTCAAAATAATATTTTACCAATTTCCTAAAGGTATACTAGGGTTTGCTAAGTAATGTCTATGAATAGGGTAAGGAGGAATAGAGTAGATAATGAAGCTAAACGTGGATTGAGATTATTGTGGAAAAGTTACAGGATGAAAGTTTTTATACGGTAGAAAGATAATTTATTACACTAGGGTAGAGATTTAAAAGGAAATATAACTTAGCGAGTTCTAATCCTCAACTTATTTATCTATTACAGGCATTCATCTTCTCCATAGATTTCATACTTGGGTTCTCATTCCTGGGCATCAGTCTTGTCTTTCCAATTCGGGTTGAAGTTCGGGCACTGATTCTTGTAGTGTCCTTTTCCACCACATCCATGGCACACTACAGCAGACGGTTGTTCCTTTTTATCCATGGCTTTACAGTCTCCTGTCTGGTGACCCGTTTTCTGGCATTTCCCACACTTAATAAAACAATATCCATGGTGATGCAACTTGCATTTTTGACATGGAGGTAACTTTCCAAGATAACCATTTTTGTTGGTAAGTATGGTGATGCATCCTTTACTACTTTCTTGTTTGGCTCCTAGTTGGTGGTGGTGGTAGGTGGGGATGATGGTTTTGAGTTTTCGCTTTTGGTTATTTTGTTTGAATGTAACAATTTTCTTTACTCCTAAGGCTCGGGAAATGGTGGGTTTGATTATTCTTTCTGGGCCTTTATGAAGAACTGGTTTGCAACCCGTAAAACCTTTAGGGGTATGATTACAAGACACGGTCTTCGTCTCTTCTCCAGTGGCTATTCGGTGGCTACTCAAATGAGCTACTGTAGTCACTTCAAGTACTGCTGCAATGAGGTTGATTACCATCTTTTGGATATCTTCGGGAGTCATTAGCGAAACATTGGTATTTTTCATGCTGCCTTTCTTCTAGCAACATCACAAGAAACATGAAGTTCAGAATTTCAGTAATGACCATGTTAGGATAATTGCATATTATTACTAACAAGTGATCATGAAGTTAAATTCCTTTTGAGAATCAATTATTTACGATATGTCCGGTTAATATCGTAGATAAATGATTGACTCTTGCTAAGGAACAAACTAATTCATCCGAAGTTCAGCAACTTTCTCTTCATTCATCAGGTTTTCTTCTGAAATTTTCCTAGGGTTTTCTATGTTTATAGTCTAGTCTTAGTATGTCGGGTTATAACATGATATTAATAGCTTGATTGATTGTTTTACAAAACAATTAATACAAGGTCTTTTATTAATATTGCACGTAGTAGATCAAGGATTTTCTATCTTTAGTATAAGGGTTTTGTCCTTTGTTGTCGATGGTGGTCCTAGTTTCTGTCTCTTATTATGCTATCAGTGGGTCGGTGATCTAGGTTCGGGGAAAATAGGGAAACATTGTTCATGGGTTTTGAATATGGTTTGGTGAAGTCATTTATTTACTAGAGGGAATACTAAATGGTGAGATTTTTGTTATAAGTGTTCATTACATGTATGCACAGCATCATAGTAAGACACAATAGGATGAATTTGTTCACAATAGTAAATATATAACAAAAGTGGATTGTTATAGATTTATTGATTGATTTACAAACTCTGAAAGTTTCAGGCTTATTTCGATAATACAGGAAATACTAACCAAATACTATTTGGTTTACAACAACGATACAAGTGACTTTCAAGATCAGTTACGTTCTTGACGTAAATGCTTAACTTCAGTCTCAAGTTTCAGTTGTGCAATTTCCATTTCCAAGAAGCGTTCCTGAAGTTCCTGGGATACCTTCAATTGATTATCCAGTATAGTTTCCAAAGTGAAAATCTTCTGATCATGGTTTCTTGCTATTTTGCTGGCTATCCAAAGGTTCCTTTCAATGTCTTCCACTCTACCATATAATTGATCCTGTTCTCTTCCTGAACAGCGGATCCTGGATTCTATATTTCTAAATTTATGATTGTAGGTATTTTTCATCCTTTCGACTTTTGCTCCCAACCCAAACACCGTACGTCTCTCAGCATCGGTCTTTCTAAACAGAGTGTCAATATTACGGTCGTACCATTCAAAACGTAATGGTCGTAACTCCTCCAACTGTTTAGTGTGTGCGTCGAGAGTGTTGGCTTGTTGGTAAAGAAGGTTCCATATCGATTCAGTAGTGTCTAAACTAAGGTCGGGGAAATTAGATGAGGATATGTCGTCTGGGTTATTTAGTATTGGGGATTTTGGAATATCAGGTAGTGGAGAGTTTGGTTTTTCATTTTTTTGGATTGTTTCCGGGTGTATTTTATATCCAATCTCATATGCTGTTGGACAACCAATCAACTTTTCATGAGATTTGGTTATTTCCTTAAGTGGAGACGAGTGGTTAGGTGATAATGGAAGTAGGTTTGGGGTAGTTTTGTTGGCTTTAGGTGTTTCGGGAGACATGATACTGTAATAATTTGAAAATAATAATTTATAAGAAATTATTATAAGAAATTAACAATCTTAGGGAAAGAAACTAGAGGTGAAATGTAAGAATATATGTCAAGAGTACGAAGTTTAGTATAAATAATCCTAAATGGATAAGGCGCTAAGTAGGGTTTCATCTTGATGTCCTAGCCTGGACATGAGAGGGATAGATTGGATAGGGGAATCAGGATTCTGTAACCACTCTATACTTATAAATATTTCATTATGCAGGTTAAACGATTAACAATACAAATAATGTTTCAGTAACGGCGTGGCACGGAGGACTCTGGTTAAGTTTTTGTGAAAAGCGGTTATAGTCCAATGTTTGAAAATATTTGGTTCTCTATAACCATGAGCTCTGATACCAATCTGTAACACCCCATTTTCGAGATACGCAGCAGAATATATGCTTGGGGTGCTACTTCATGGTTCACAGTCATGAGAATAGAAAACGACTCGAAAAGAGACGTTTTTAAATAAAATTGTTATCATTCATTTATTTAATATCAGAGTACATAAGATAGGTCCCAGAGGGAGGTTTCGAAATACGTTATAAAAGTTACATTATTCTGTTGAATGATAACAAAGTGGACACCCTTTTATTTTAAAGAAGAAAGCCCACCGCCACTCCGTGCCAATATTCATACTTCTAGATACCTGAGATAAACATGCTTAAAAAGTCAACACAAAGGTTGAGTGAATCCATAGCGTTTAAAGTTATAATCAATTTGAACACAAGCCAAATGAGAGAAATCAGTTATATCATAATTCGGAATATTGCACTAAACCTCATGACACGCAATGCGTTAACAGTTTCCAGTCTCACTAGCATAATTAAATGATAGTGGTTTGCCCCCAGGTTTAAGATATCAAATATAATGCATCTGTCTAACCGACTACCATAAAGATATCCATCCGGTTAGAACAAATGGGTCGTCAGGCCAATAGATCTATTCACATATTCGCGCTCACCCAGCAGGTGACTAATGGTGCATGATATGAGGGTCTTTTAAATCAATAATATAAATTCAGATAGGATAAAGGTTAGCCTAGAGCAATAACAATCAGGAAAATACTTGTGTTCGGTTTAATAGCATGTATCTCCCCACGAGTTTGGAAAACATATAATGAAAAAGTGGGACTATAAACTCACCTGAAAGTCTGGATGGAAAACAAAGTTTAAATAAAGTTGATAAACGTCTCCGGCTTGCAACCTGGGTTGGTATGTCAAGTTTTAGTAATCGTTTCTGAATATATATAAGTTTCCAGTGTTCGTTTCGTAACGTTTTGGTTGATGGTTAAATGCTTAATTGAGCCAATATGTAGTTTCAAAAGTAAGATTTTATCTTATTTCTTATCTGTAAGTTTCGGTTCGGTTCGTTTGTTAAATAAACACTTCATTCGTTAGTTATTGTAGAAAACATAAATTAGGTTTTGAAATCCTAATAATAATAATAATAATAATAATAATAATAATAATAATAATAATAATAATAATAATAATAATAATAATAATAATAATAATAATAATAATAATAATATAATAAATTAGGGTTTATAAGAAATTTACACACTAGACCTTCTAATTCCATAGATTAACAACTTTTACCCTCGAACTTTTAGGATATGACAAGTTTTACCCTTGGACTTTGATCAAATGACACTTTACACCTTTAAGTTTCAAAATTTACCCTTTTTACCCCGAGGGTTTCCAATCGACTGCGAACTAAATCCTTTTTATAAAACTTGTTAGAGTTTTGACACTTTTTACCCTTGAGACTTCTAAAACATTTCACTCGACGTCCTTGTTCTCTAAAAACATTTTATTTCTTACGTATTTTAGCGAGACCTTTTACAACTCTTTAGCCAACTTATTTATCAGTGTCATAAGACTATTTTTACAAAATCCCAGACCTTGATTCAAACCCACGACTTTGAAATAAAATTTTAAAATGGGCGATCTCAGTTTCTTCAAGACAGAAAACACCCGATCATCAAATGGCTAGAACTCACTCGTTTCTTAATGAAATTAACTGATTCTTTTCCCTAAAATTAGCTATCTCAGTGGTCTTTAATCATGCAAAAATCTAGAATTTTAGGGACACGTTTAGTGGTCGAAACTGGAGTCCAAAGCTCCAGGTCTGCTGTTGTCGAGACAGTTTGAAAAAGAAAGAAAAATTTTAGTTTTTCGATTTTCGACTTTATTAACTAGAGAACTTAGATTGTTTAAAGTATCTTAAACATATTTAAGCTATTTCTAAACACTATCAAGGGTCTTAAGGTTTTTAGAAAAATTATTTAAGTGTGTTTGTTTTTGGTTCGCTCGATAAGATCAAAAAGAAAGAAATAATTGGTTTTTGTTATTTCTAGGTTATAAATGTTTTAATAGATGTTTATATGTGTTATTAGGATTATAATAAGTATAGGAAAAATAATTTAAAAGGGCTAGAACATACCTTTTGAAATGAAAGTCGATTAGGGCATTTTATGAACTAGGGTTTCGAATTGAGTTCTCCAACAGGTCTAGCCTCTTCCTTGGCCTTGAATAGGGTTTCTTTGGAGTGTTTGTGAGAGTATTGATACTGAAGAGGGTGAGTAAAGGTTGTGGTTGTTTATATGTCGAATGGTGGTGTGAAGGAAATGGGGCGTATGAGTTTATTTTTATAGGAGGAAATTATCTAGGGTTATGTTGATGTGTTCTAATGTGATCCTTAGGTTTAGTAGCTGAGTTGGGTGGTGGAGGAGAGGCCACAAGGAGGGGAAAATGGCGTAGGGAGTTGTGGTGATGTGTTCCTCTCTTAACCATACAAGTCTCATTCTTCTAGAGGAGGGGGGATGTGGAGGAGTCATGTTCTTGCATTTTATCTCTTAAGTTTTAAGGAAATGAATTAGGGTTTGTGTTTCTAGTCCTATTCGAACCAATTAGGAGAACTAAAGTAGTTTTGGTTTCGTTAGGTGCTTAAAGGATTTGTACACTAGGCTTAAAGGTATGGTACTCTAGGGTTTAAGGTAAGATTAGGGTTTCTAGGTTTAGGGTTTCTTTAGAAATGATTTTTAGAATTATAGGAAATATTTTAGTGTGTATCGAATTACCTATATAAGTGAGAAAATGATTTTTGTGCTTAAGAGGGTTGTACTATAGTTAGGAAAATATGAAAAATATAATTTTAGTTATTTCTTAATTTTATCTAATTTTTAGATAATTTTTATTAAGCTTTAAATGCATATAAATGAGTTTTTAAGATTTTATGCATTGGAGGATTGTACCTTGAGTTTAAGGAGTTGTACATATATTAAATAACTTAATAAATTATTTTTAGAAATTATTGTGTAAAAATATTACAAAGTATGCCTTTTAAATAATTTTTATTAAAGTTTATATAAGGTTTTTAGTTATATTTAGTTTTTATGCTTTAAAGACTTGTACCTTAGTTTAGAAGTCTTGTACTTATATATTTTTATAAAAAAATATTATTTAGGGTTTGTTATTTTATTACATATAATAATAGTTTTTGTGAAATTAGGGTTTAATCGGGAGTTATAGTGGAATTAGGGTTTCTGTGCTTTAGTGACTTGTACATTATTTAAATAAATTATACTTTAATATTTCTAAGGTTTTGTTATCTTCATATGGTGTTATGGTAGCTTAGGGTTTCATAAAACTCTTATCTATTAAGAAACGTTCAATTTTAAATGTTCGTTAACGAAATAACGTAAAGTGATAAGTGGGACCTCATAACGTTTTAGGTCAAAGATGTTTACATAGTTAAATACTAAATCAGTTAAGGTTGGGTTGCAAGCAGGGTTATCCGGGATGTGATCTTCGTCACATAAGATAATAGTTATGATCAAGAGAGAAAAAAATTTCTACGTGGAAAAAAAAGGATAAGTATTCTGAGAGATAGTTTACTTAAATGAGGGATTTTTCACAGTGGTTACACCAATTGAGTAGCACCCCAGCGACATGTATGCTTCCGTTGGACCCGATTTTTGGGAGTGTTACAGATTGGTATAAGAGCCTTGGTTATAGAGAACTGGGTGATTTTAAAACCTAGACTATAACTACTTTTACGAAAACTTAACCCTATGACCGCCACGTGCCTGCCTGCTAAGCTGATGCCTCATTTGTGGTTTGTTGCTGACATATGTGATAAGATTTGTATCTTATTATCATATAAATTATACTCACTTATTCTCATTGATTACTATAATTGCTTTCCATATAAGTATGCTTACTTATCGTACACGTCACAGCGTTACACCTTTCCTCACGTAATCTCATCATTTGACCTAGAGTTTGGTCACTTGCCTTAGTCTTTCAAAACGGCTTTTAAATGTGAGGGACATATTATTAGTATAACTGAGCTGAGTATTTCAAAATTCATTGAACCTCGGTGGAATATAGACTGGTCCTCTATATTCGACCAGGGACAGTGGGACATAGGCTGACCACCTATGTCCGACTCAGATATGAATTTTGCAATACTAGGAATAGTTATAATAGAATTATGTCCAGGTTGATTCTCTACTCGATTTCTAAAGGTTTCAAAAATTCCTGTGTGTGTACACAATCGTTGCAAGAACGTTCACACCTACATCACCTCGTGAACCACCGCCTAGAAGCACGCCAGCTAATCATAACATGACCTCAAGCTTTCATTTTATGACACGCTGCTTTAGAGCACCCACTTTTAGGAAACGTCTTTATTGCGTCTCACTCTTCTTTTCTTGTTTTGAAGAATCATGCCGCCAAAGAAAACTACTCAAGCAATGACACCAGCTGAAATCCGAAAACTTGTTGCCGATAGTATAGAGGCAACACTAGTAGTTGAAAGAGAGGCCGTAGCTGCACGGGCTGCTGAAGCCGTAGCTGAAGCCGCTTCCCGGGCGGAAACAGTAGAAGCTGCAGGGCAAGCTGCTAATGGTACTAATGTTCGTAAATGTACATACAAGGACTTTAAGAGTGGTGATCCCACAAAATTCAAAGGCACTGAAGGAGCCACTGCTATGATCCGTTGGTTTGAAAAGATAGAATCTGTATTTCTTCTATGTAATTGTCCAGAGGATTACAAGGTAAAGTTCGCTACCAGTACACTCATTGAGGAAGCTATGTCATGGTGGAATTCGTATGCAAAGCCTATGGGTATGGAAAACGCTTACAAGCTCACGTGGGAAGAATTCAAGAAGCTACTGTCTAAGAAGTTTTGTCCACGCACTAAAGTGAAGAAGTTGGAAACAGAGTTTTATGAGCTGGTGACAACATGTAATGAGATCGAAGCATACATCAGGAGATTTCAAGAGTTGGCCGCGCTATGTCCAAATATGGTTCCGGATAACGAGAAGTTGTTGGAAAACTTCATTGGTGGGCTACCACACAGCATCCAAGGAGATGTAACTTCTTTTGATCCACACACACTGGACGAAGCTATCAGAATGTCCCAAAAGCTTATGGCTCAAGTGGTGAAGAAGAAAACTACTGTCAACAACAACCTCCACAGCAACAACGACAACAAGAGAAAAAGGGATGACAACCAAGGAAACGATCAAGTACGGCAGCCAAACAAAGGACAAGAAGTGGTTGGAGCCTATGCTGCAGGACCGCGCACCAAGAAAAGATATGCTGGGAATTTACCCTATTGCAACACGTGCAATCTCCACCACCTAGGTCATTGCAGTGAACCGTGTGGGTTGTGCAAGAAGCGTGGTCACCAGACCAAGGACTGTAGGAATCCCGCAAATCAGAGGATCCCGGGGAGTTGCTTTGAATGTGGGAACATAGGGCACTTCAGGAAGGACTGCCCGAAACTAAAGAACAAGAAAACAGAAGCCTAAACTCTCTAGTGTTGTATTTCTTTTGCGCTTCACTTTAAGTTCTATCGTATAAACTTCATGTACTACTGCGAATTCCTATCTAATGAATGCTTTATCTTTTATCACCGCCATGCGACTCAAATATCCACATCTTTTCACCGAATCCACCCCAGAGACCAACACGAACTGAATTCAGGGACTGAATTCCTTTAACGGGTGGAGACTGTGACAAATCGTAATTTCAGGTCCTTTTTCAAGCTTCAAAATTTTACTATTCATCTTGGAAATTTACTACTCACGGATTACTATTAATCATTTCACTATTCATCATTTTTGAAGTCAGTTTGCGACTTTGAGATGGTTTCAAAAAATTTTACTATTCACAAAATACTATTCATTCCCAGAGGAAAATCACTATTCATGGTCATTATTCATCATTTCGTAAACTAGGTTTACGGGTATTCAAAATTCGCGTAACCGTAAGGTTTAGCTGCGTATGCATGAAACACCGTCAAGGACACCTCATATAGACTAGAGTAGTCTACATATCATCAATAACATCATCCGCATGTTAAGACATTCATGGGTTTGCATGATTTTAATTTACGTATGTTTATTTATTTAATAAACGTTACCACTCAGTCATTACTACGAATAATATACCCGACGCTCCAGACTATGGTCCTAATATATCTTCACACTCATTATAATGATATAAAAATTATATTATTGATTTACCCTGTGTTTTTAAAACGTTTACTATATTTTTCGTTAAAAGCTTATAACTTCGACGATTTGCGAAATTTCAACACGACAACTATTTGAACACCCGATTCTTGCAAAGAATGTGATTTTATAATTTTTACAACTTCGTCATACTTTATTTTGTTCCATCAAGATTTATTTCTAGCTAACTAGATACCCGGTAACACAATATCATAACTAAATCTAACCTAAACACATAATAATCATTCAAGGGACAAGATCTTTAATTAAGCCCACAAACATTCTCCATCCCCCTCCTTGTTTCACGCCCCATGCCCCCCCCCCCCTAAGTCCAAGCATACTTGATTATCTTGACTAACATTAATGCTACTAGATATAACATGCAAATATTTCACTTACACTTTCATATAACAAATAAACTAGCCAAGTTTTTCTCTCATTCCCTTCTTTCTTATATGATCGGCCAAGAACACAAACAAGAGAATATTTCACCAAATTTTACAAGATCTAGTATTTCAAGTCTCATTTGTATTCCTAGTTAGGGTTTTGACATGCAAATGTGTTACTTGTTACACACCTGATTGTTTTCCTATGGACACCAGTGCACTAAACTATTAATTGCCTATGATATGACCCGTTAAGCGCGAATATTATGAATAGATCTATTGGGATTGAACTCCCCGTCCGGGTGGTTTCCCCACTTGGCTGGTATGTCAAACGGACGTATAATTATTTGAGGAGCCTTGGATGTCGTAGGTGGACATCTACCAGAAACTTTAGGTGTCCGGGTGGTTTCCCCACTTGACTGGTATGTCAAACGGATGCTTACCAGAAAACCAGAAAACTCCGGGTGGTTTCCCCACTTGACTGGTATGTCAAACGGACAGGAACTAAAAACTATAAATCTTAAGGCTTCGGTGTCATGAACTTAATACGATAACAACCCTTTATATATATTTGGAATATATTGGTCTTTGATTTCTTGAGGTCCATATGATACGTGTTGCTTATTTGGCAGTGGGTTGTAAACACACAGGTTGCAAGTCTTGTATGGGCAGGGCTTGGAACTGGGTGGATTTATAACGCCTTTGCTGGGAAATCTTCATTCAAATGCTTTACAGTTAAGGCAATAAACTAGTTGTGGAGGCTCTTGGCATTGGGACCACCTGAAATATCTTTGGTGCGTGTGCTTGTTATGCTCTAATTTTATACCCACGGTATGTCGTTGTGGTTTTAGCAGTATTCAAGTTTTAAATTTATATTTAGCCGACTTATCAATAACACACACTTTAACGAGCAGTGTACCCGGTCAGTATGAATATAATGGTAAGTAGAGTGTCGATCACTAAGAGTGGAACGTATTATCTAGTTATTCTAATCTGTATTTTAATATCTTAAGTTAGCTATACAACCTAATCTAACGCAAGGGGGTTTCAGCCTGAGAGACTGGCACAGTTTGGTTATGATTAAATAATAAACTAAACTAATAAGCACGAATTAGCGATTAGCACACACGTACACAGATAGATACTTGAGACAATAAGAAGACCTGTCCTGATAGTTAAGTAGCTTGTCACTTGTTTTATTGCTAGTTTTATATGAAGTGTATGTAATTAACCCTTTCTCGTTGGCTCTAATCTTATCGGCGAGTAAACCCTTAATGATTACTTATGTCTATCCTACTTACCTTTCTTCCTACTTTTCTACAGACGATAGAATGCATAGGCGATAAAATAAATAGGCGAGGACAGAGGCATGGCGACCCGATCAATGCTCAGCTAGACACAGAGGTTATCAATGCACTAATAAAAGTCACCAAAGACATCAACATATAAACTTTAATTAATGGGAAAGCAATTTTAAGGGGAGTTGAAGTGCATGATTAAATCAATGACACAAGCCCATCAATCCTGATAAATTAAAGTGTACTAATACAATAAAACAAAACTACTTAATGAACTGAATACATGGAGGACCTTCTTACAGCTCTTGTATCTTCGTTTAGGGTGTGTCTTGTGCTGCTACTTCGTCTGAATTCGGCCTAGGGTTTCTGTGGTCTTCGGTCTTCTTCTGTAGAATCGAACCCCCGAAATTCGTCTGACTTTGGGGTATTTATAGTTTCTGTCTGAGGGCTAGATGCGGCGCATAGGATAAGTAGATGCGGCGCATTGACTTAACTTCGCGTGGGGTCTAAGATTAATATATTCAGGAATATTCGCACACCGCCAGAAGATGCGGCGTAACTGCATTTCTCTATGCGGCGCATGTCCTTTGCCATCTTGGATTATATCTTGTGAAATCTTGATAGTGATGCGCCGTATGTAATAAGTATGTTGCGGCGCATCTGGATAAATGATAGTTATAAAACAAGTCAAATAAATAGGATAAATGATAGTAATAAAATGTACTTATTTTAGTTCATCAATCTTATGGGCATATAATTCCGCATCATTTTGAAATGTTGTAAACAAATCACTTTTCAATATAAAAATCTATTTTAAATGGTTGAGATAAAAATCATTCTTTATACTTTGTGTTGTGATACCAATTGAGTAGCACCCCAGCGACATGTATGCTTCCGCTGGACCCAATTTTTGGGGGTGGGTCTTAGAAGCACTTGGAAGCTCTTAGAAATCCTAGATGCTCCCACCCATGGAAGGTTGTAGAAATTGGGCGTACCTTGGAGTTTGTACATAGTTGCCCTAGATTTGTAGTATAAATACATAGCCTCCTCATTTGAGGAAATCATCTCTCGATTCACTTGTAATCTTCTCTTGTACAAGAGCACCTAAGGTAGAGACCAAGGGTAAACCAAGGACAAAGTCAAAGGCGGAGGAGACTTGGGCTTGAGACATAACTTTATCTCGGTAGATGAAGCTAAAAGACTTGGGCTTGAGACAGAAGCAACTCATAACTTTATCTCGGTAGATGAAGCTAAGAGACTTGGGCTTGAGACAATGGAGAATAGTGGATGGATCAAAGTTGCAAACGGGGATGCCAAACCAATTAGCGGTGTTGCACGAGACGTGAAGGCCAAGATCGAGGAATGGGAAGGAGAGCTAGACTTATCGTTCATTCCTATGGATGATTACAAACTCTTACTCGGGATGGAATTCTTCGATAAAGTACAAGCTATTCCCATCACGTTTACTAACACATTTTGCATTTTAGATAAAGGTCGAGTGTGCATGGTGGCAATGGAGAGAGGCACAAAGAGTGGAGCTAAGATGATGTCCGCAATGCAACTCGAGAGCGGCTTCAAGGAGTTGAAGCAAAATACGAGCGATATATCTAGCGATGTAGAGACGTCGAGAGACACCAAACACGTCCTTGAGGAGTTTAGGGGCACAATATCGAGTGCTTTACCCGAGCGACGTGCACTTGAGAGTTTCCGCAAAGGTAGAAGACGTACGAGGAGGAGACATCGTATTACAAAGCACAAACAATGATCAACCATGGAAGAAGCCAAAGGAGAATCAAGTATACCCGTCAAGGCATGCCATGGACGAGATCCAGTAGTGTTGAAAGAAACACACGACGAGGACGTTGCGAGCTTAGGTGGGGGAGAATGTCATGACCCGCACGCAAGATAGGGTCGTTCGCGAGGTTAACCTATTCTGTATTGTTCTACACTTGCCTAGAAGACTGAAGAATCTATGAAAGGTGCAAGAAGGTCTTGGAAGGTCTTAGAAGCTCTTAGAAACCCTAGATGCTTCCACCCATGGAAGGTTGTAGAAATTGGGCTTACCTTGAAGTTTGTACATAGTTGCTCTAGATTTGTAATATAAATAGATAGTCTCCTTATTTGGGAAAATCATCTCTCAATTCACTTGTAATCTTCTCTTGTAAATTCTCTAAAGCAATACAAAGTATTTCCCCTTTCACGTGTTCCTTTCTTTAAAGCTTTCTTTAGTTTCCTAGATCGTTGAGTGTTCAAGCAAGGTTGACTTAGTCGAGACTATGTGCCGCATGGAAGACCCTTGTCGAGAAAAGTCCGGGACATTTCACTACGATACTTTTCCTTGGCGTTTGTACTTATTAGCATGTTGCTAGTTTCGTTAATAAAAAGAATTCGTTGATCACAAAATTGAGAAAAAGAAAAACTTCAATGCCTTGTGCGTGGGACAATACAAACTATAGAATACAAGTTGGTTTCGTTACTGTTGTGTATTCCCAAAACAGGGTTAAGATAATCAATCAAGGTACCGGATATCCACTTGAAATCGTGTAATCACTTTCCAATAGAAACTATTCGACCCTATGCCTGGGTTACACGAATATCTCTATGGGATAAGACCAAGTGATGTTCTTGTTTTAGGCACAAATCAAGAACTAAATCGTATTCAAGTGTTTAGGGTTTGTGTTCTGTATATCCATGCAGTTATGATACGACCTCTATTTATAATAGAGTTTACTCAAACCCTAACCCATGGAATTATGTATAATTAACGGCCCATTAATTATAACATAATAGTTTCCATAATGGTAGGAGTCGGTGGTTATAACCAGCAGCAGAATCTTATGCCTAGCAGCACAATAAATTGTGCTAGCAGCAGAATCTATTGCTCAGCAGTTCAGCAGCAGGAACATTGTACTAGCAGCAGCAACAATGTACTAGCAGCAGGAACAATAAAGCTAGCAGCAGTATTGATAATACTAGCAGCAGTATCAACACTAGCAGCAGAAATGATACTACTAGCAGCAGTATCATTAAAGCTAGCAGCAGGAATGATCTGCATCAGCAGCATTATCATTTACACTATAAACCACTTAAATTGAGTCAGGGTAAACATTGACCTGATGGGTGTACACTCCGTACCTCCAAGCCCATTACCAGGTGTTGATTAATCCCTCAAGTGCACTAAATTTTCCAACAATCCTCCCCAAATTTAGTTCACTTCCTTTGCATGAAAATTAAACACAAAACAAAACATATGCATAAATGAAAATATCTTGAAGATTGAATTCTCATCTTAGTACATTACACGTTCAAATATTCGAGAATCAGGGTGTTCTAAGAATTGAACCCTTCAACCCATTTGAATACCTGAAGATAAAATACACATACATTTTCAAACACTTAAATACTCCTGACACTATACAAGCCATGTGTCCATATCCAATTCATAAATGTTGTAAAAGCTAAAAGTCCAAAGCTTCCTGAAGCGGCAAAACTTCAACATTTACATAGGTGGTTCCTCTTTAATCATGCTCCTGCTAAGCACTTTTTCAAAGAAACTTAACCATTAAGAAGTAAAGACTTCATCCTCCTTTCCAGCAGGTTCTGAGCACAACCTTGGGATGTAAATAAAACATGTGCTCCAGTCCACTAAATGTTCAGCTTTCCACATTGAACTCAACTCCCAAGTTTCCTCAGGAGGGAGTTGGGTGTCTTAGCATTCAGTGACTAAGTTGGACTTAAACCCATCCCTTTAGCAGACTTTAAAACCAAGTCTCTAGCCAAACCCTTCGTCAAGTGATCAGCTAAGTTCTGTTGAGATCTAACAAACTCTATAGATACCACCCCATTCATGATAAGCTCACGAATCATGCTATGCCTGACACCTAAGTGTCTAGACTTCCCATTGTACATTTGGCTATAAGCCTTTGCCAATGTAGCAGCACTATCACAACGGATAGAAATAGGTGCTATAGGTTTAGGCCACAATGGAATCTCAAGAAGCAAGTTTTTCAACCATTCAGCCTCTTTACCAGCAGCAGTTAAGGCCACAAATTCAGATTCCATAGTTGAACTGGTGATGCAAGTTTGTTTCTTGGATGTCCAAGAAATTGCACCTCCACCAAGTAGGAATACCCAGCCACTAGTAGACGAATTGTCCTCAGTGTTACTGATCCAACTTGCATCAGTGTACCCTTCTAATACAGAAGGATAACCAGTATATGAGAGACAATAATCCATAGTTCTCTTCAAATACTTCAGTACCCTCTGAATTGCTTGCCAATGATGAGCACTAGGATTACTAGTATATCTGCTCAGTTTTCCCACATCAAATGCAATATCAGGTCTTGTACAAGTCATGGCATACATCAAGCAGCCAATCACCCTAGAATACTCAAGTTGAGATACAGCTTTACCAGTATTAGGCAAGAGCTTCTCACTTGTATCCATAGGAGTACTCACTGGAGTACAATCAAAGTAATTAAATTTCCTCAACACCTTCTCAATGTAATGAGACTGAGAGATAGAAATCTTGTTACTTTCATGTTTAATCCTTATACCAAGGATAACATCAGCCTCCCTGATGTTTTTCAACCAATTAGTATTTTTTTTATTATTCCAAAGGAATTACAACGAATGTATTTCCCCGGGTCGTAGTCCCAACGAAGGTTGAAGTCGAGTCGTCGTTTACGGTGTCGAATTGTGAAGTGAATGGTGTAAAAGAGTGATATTTTGGGGTTTTTACACTACTAATATGAAATAACAAGTAAAAACAAGATATTAAGCTAAGGAAACAAGCAAATTAAGCAACCGAATCCTAAAACGCAAATAAACTTAAAAACGAACGTTATGATTTTTAAAAACGTATCTAAAAAGTGAAATCCTAAATTCTAAGTCCTAAAATTATGAAAATATATTTCCTAAGTTCTAAATATTAAAAGAAAATTTTAGGAAAAAGAATTATATTTTTTTATTTTTATTTTATTTTTTATGAATTAAAATCTATTAGAAAGAAATTAAATGGTTTAAAATAGCAAACTGATTTGGAAAATTATGAAATTTTGCAGAAAAGTCTAAAATGATATTAAGAAGCTATGAAAAATGAAATTATAACTTTTTTGAACCCTAATAAGCAGTTTGGGTAAAAAGCTGTTTCAAATAAGCACTTAAAATAAGCACTTCAGTCCTAAATTTTATCAAAAGCTCAAAAACAGATTAACACACTACTTTAAGCTTAAATCAACTTAAAAAGACCAAAGAAGCTCTCAGAATAAGCTAATAAGCAGTTGTGTAGATGCTAATTTGGGACAGAAACAATGATTAAATAGCCCACTTGCAGCTGATTTAAAAGCTAGGCAACAACTAATTAGGGGAAACTGAAAGCTAATTCTAAAAGCTAATACTATAGACTACTCCTAAACTGAAAATGCCCAAATTCTATAGTCAATTGCTTATTCAATTAAGCCAAAGAATAGATGGTCATGGGGACTGAGAATGATGCAGGCATAGAACAGTCCTATGGGGCACTTTTGCAGACCAAGATTAAGCTATTAAATAAGCTACAAAGTGGAAATCAAACCCAGAACCTTAGAGCCAGTACTACTACCTATGAACAAACCAATTTCCAGGCAATAAGCACAAAGGAATAAGCAGATAAAAAGCTGAGATCAGCAACTAATTGTGCAGGTCTGCACAGTCTATACTGATGCAGCAGGAATGGAGTTTTGCACTTATCTCTTTCAAAATTTGACCAAACTTTACCAACTCCTGGATTCTCACTTTAACAACTATAAGGGACACAAAAATGCCAAAAATGATGGCTAGAATAAGCTCAGCTTATGTAGAGCTTATTAGGGCAGATTTGCTTCAAACTATTAACTCACAAACTCAAAACCTCAAATACATTCAAAATAGCTTAACACCCTTCACTAACAGCTTAACCATTCTAAATAAGCTCAATCTAACCTTAACCAATTGTCAATGAACAGTGACCACAGCTTATGACCAAGAATAGACACTATGCCAAACACCCTTATATGCCTACTGATTCAAAACTTAAACTAGTAAACACTGAATTTAAACTATAATTTTGATCACTACAGATTATCTAACTAATATATCAACTACTTAGCAATTTTCCAATCTGAAATAAGCACTAAAGAATCTATAAGCTACTTTGACTATTTTTTGACTTTTTATATTTTATCAATCAAAGCTGAGATCTAGTACTTATAAACTAATAGACAAGCTCAAATTAGATCAAATATGCTACTGTTATTCAAAATAAACACTGAAATGCTAAAAATAAGCAATAGACCAATTATAAGCTACTAATTTAAATGAATAAATGAACTCACAAGTGACTGCTTGCTGGAAATGAATGAACCAAGTGTCAACTTATCACAGGCTTAATAAGCACAAGCCAAATATACCCAAGTCCAGCTTATCATAACAGCTTATCTCCTCCACAGCTTATTTGACCACTTGTTTGACTTTTTTGTTGACTTTTTGGACTTTTGAGATAGAAACAGATTTGAACCTTCACTTACACTCACAATAAGCTAGATAGCTTATATGAGCTTAAACTATTGGAAAACAGCTTGTTGAAAGCTGGTTTAGAATTTTTTTTATATTTTTGAATGATTTTTCTTTTCTTTTTTTTTGTTTTTTTTGAGTTTTATTTGGAAATAAGTTGAAGAAATAATGAGATGTAAAAGTGAGATAAGCTAAATATCTTAACTATAAACTACTGAATAAGCAAATAAGCTAAAAAGAGATTTGAACTAAAGAGATACGAATTGGAAGAAAGCTTTTAAACTAATATTTCATTAATCAAACTTGAAAATTACAAATAAACTACAATTCAGAAACTATTTTCACAGCATAACACTACACTAAAAATTACATGAAATTTGAGGAGGGGAGAGGGCTATTTATAGCCGATTGGGGAGGCTTCTAGGCTGTCCACGTCACCAATCTGTGCCTATTTGTGCTTCTTTGAATCGTTTCTAGCCTTTTGATCATATCTTGGACAATACTCTTGCAATAACAGCCCTTGGATCAAACTTCCACGTCCCAACAGCCAATCACAAGCCTCCATTCTACTGGGATTGCTGACATGTCATTCCTGACATGTCAGAATCCTTCTAGAAGTGCGTGTAAGGACACTATTGCCCTTAATCTCAGTAATTTTGTACGGGGTGAATTAGGGTTCATGTTTGGAACAGTAACTTCTGGGAAAAGGGGGCGGGTAATGTTTTTGTTTGACTGGTCATTAAATCCATTGACCGGGTCTTAAGTTGGGTAGATGGGTTATAGTTCGGGTTATGGCAAAAAGAGGTGGGCTTGGGTTTATGTTTTTGTATTGGGCTTGTGGGTTTATAGTTATGGGTTGTGGGTTGGATTGTATTTTTGGTTTGGGTTTAATAATAAAATCCGGTTAGTATAAATTATAGGATTAAGGTAACTTTTGAAATTTTGTAAACTTGAGGGGCTGAATGTGTAATTCTTCCAGAGCTGATCCAAGGGCTTTTCTCGTATTTCTTTGATTCTTCAAGGACTTGTTTGACATTTGAGCATAAACTTTGACCATTTGCTTCCCGGCTTTGGCTTTTGACCTTTTCCAAATCTCGTGCTCGTTTTCTCGGTTTTTGCTTAATTTTGTCCATATTTCTAGATATCCGTACCTGCATATAAACAAACACAAAAACACAATATCTTTGGCATTTATGGTTAGTTTTTGGTCGTTTTGGTCTTAATTTGGTAAATAAAAGGTATGTGAATAAGCACATACCAAAATTCCCTCAGACTAAGATATTGCTGTGTCCTCACGCAATGTTATAAAAACACGTTTTCAAAACCAAAAATTTTCAATTTCTTTTTACTAACTTTGAGAAGTAGTAAAATTTTCAAAATCGATTAAGAAATCTTAAGTTCTAAAAACTCCCCATTTTTCCTTTTATTCTATTTTTGTATTTTTGTTATAATCATGTGACGGCTTTGTTGACAATCATTATCTATCAATAACTTTTAGGGTCACCGAGTAGGAAACACGACTCATAAAGAAGTGACCATACGGATAAAATTCGTCGTCCCTGATTTTTCACAAGCCCCCAAACTAAGCTTAAAAACGAAATCATTGTCTATTTACAAGTTAGATGCCAAAACTACCCATGGAAGTTACTTGTGTAATTACCTCTTGCTCCCATTTACCTATTTTGCCTCTATTTATTTTATTTTTGGTGAGAAATGAATTTCTTCATATTCTCGTTTTGATAAGTTTTTTTAGTCCGATAAAGATACTAAATTAAGACGCTAAGTAGTTTTCAATCTTCTCTCGAGAATCGTTGCTTCGAAAATGAGGTCCACATCAAGGTTTTTATTTATATTTTTGACTTTTTCATTTTTCATCATTCATCATCATCATTTTTTTTTTCCTAACTTTTCACTTGCGTACCCTAAACGACGGAGCTTCACGGTTTAGTTCCAAGACCTTACACTTTCCGGCATAAAGGATCCAAGGGCCGTTACAACGGAGTGTTCCAAGACTCTAGACATTCCTGAAATGAGGATCCAAGGTGGTTAGACCAAGACCTCACACATTCCTGAACTAGAGGTCCAAGGACCGGTGCAAGAGGGTAGCCAAGACCTAAACGCCTTCCGGAAATAAGGATCCAAGGCCCGATCTCGAATCCGTAGCTTAGAGCATTTAACTTATTATTATTAAACGTATTTATTAAGTAACCTTGATGTGTACCCAATTTTTAAAGCAAGAATTCTTTTAAGAAGACCAAGAACTAATCATCGGCAAAACCTAACATCTTTAATTATTCTTACAATTATATATTCTAAAACAATTTTGTGGGAGCAAAAGGCCACAAGTAACTTCGATGAGCTCTAAAGAGAACCAACTACTTCACGTTTAGCAATCTAACTTATAAATGACTCTATCATTTCTCGTTCTTCGCAAATTTAAAATCTTAAATAATAAGATCCGCGAATGCTTAGCCGAATGGTTAAGGAGACAAGCTAGGGCTCAACACGCCCGATCAAGTCAGAATTTTATTCCTACTCTCACCAGCGGAAAGTAAACAAAATGTTAAAATTTATTATATTTTTGCAAAAAAAAAAAAAAAAAAATTAAATTTTCTCATTTTTTGGATTCTTTTCAATTTTGGAGGAAAAACGAGGTTGCATGAGTAAACGGAAAAAATGCAAGGCATAAATCAAATCGAAAGATTACCCCCCCCCCCCCAGACTAAAATGAGACATTGTCCTCAATGTCTTAAAGGTAAGGGTTCTCCTACATGAATCTAAGGCCGTTTATTAATTATGCCAAAGATAAACGTAAAATGATAAGATTAAGGATATCGGATGAGCAACGAATGATGAAACTCGAGTGGAGAGAAATGAAACCACGAGCACGAGAGTTTTCATAATTCGGGCAAATCCTGGACATACACAAACAACCATGAAACACAAGATATGGAAGAGGTGCCCCTCCTCACTTCACTTATTAGAAAATAGATAAGAAGATAGATGGATAAGCATGGGGTGCCTCCCACGAAGCGCTTTGTTTTTGATAACCGAGTCACGTAGCTTGACTCGACCCCGAATTTAGTTGTCCTTGGGGGAGCAAGTGGAAGAGATAATCTCAATCGGACTTTCATTCAAGATGTTTGGATAAACATTGAAGCATATGAAAGTTCCACTCCGATGAGATACCCACGGCTTCAGAAGATGAAAGCGGTGATGCCGGGGTCAAAAACTTTGTCTTCATTTCCGGTTGAAAATGATAGTAAAGTTTCAATCAGAGATAACTCCATGCAGAATGGGAGTTCTTGATCAGAAATAAGAAGAAGGGAATCACTTTTCTCCAGAATTAAAAGTTCCTTAGATAAGGCAGGAAACTTTAAATTCTTATCAAGAGTCAATTTCATCAAAGGATGAATTTTACCATCATCGAGTATGCCTGGATTAAACACTTTGTCTTCACAAGAAAACTTAGCAGGGTACTCGATGGGAGACTCTATGGAGAAAAGAAAGTCATCCTCGGGTGAATGAGGAGATAAGTCATTAGAAACAATGGTAGCATCCTCAATTATGGTTTCCATTTTAGGGTCTTTTTCATCAGTAGGTTTTCCATATAAAAGATTTTTCCATTTGGTTTGATCGGCCCCAAAATCGAAGAGTTCATCATCACTTTGGAAATCATTAGGCTCGGAGTAAGAATCAAGTGATGGAGCATGGTATAAAAGATTTTCAACTTCTTTAAGATCAGCATGAAAGTAAAAAAGATCATCATCATTTGATAGAAGTGGATCGTCGTGAGCGAGTTCATCGGTGAACTCCTCGGGATAAGAATCACATTTAGATGGATCACGGTTCAGCAAAAATTCCAATTCTTTAAGATCAGATTCAAAATCAAACTCATCGTCCTTATCCCCCGGTGGGATTGGATCGATGTGAGCGAGTTCATCGGTGAACTCCTCAAGAAGAAAATCAATACTAGAAGTGGTACTGCCACTATTTTGTTCTTCTGATTTAGAATCAACAACTTGAACGGATGTAGGCGGCTTTTCTTCTTTAATTTCCGTCGGAGGGAGTGAAGATGACGGCTCATTGTATAGCAATTCTTTAATTAAACGAATATCTCCTTCCAGATCAAAGACGGTGTCATCAATTTCCGGTGAAATTGGCTCATCACTAAAGAAAACCTCGAGCTCTTCCATAGTGGAAACACTTCCCTCAACCGGTGTGAGAGAAGGGGAAGAGTCGGAAAGGGTAGGTTCTGGGGATGAAATAGAATTGTTATTTGAAGAGAATTTAATTTCATTCACAGAATCGACAATCTCAATACGATAAACCGGTTCTGGAGGTGGGACAAGTGGTGTGCTCTTAGAGCTAGCAATTTTCACCACTTCCGTTGTGGTCTCCGATTCTTGTTCATCATAATCAAGAACACTCTTAACTTCCGTAGCACAACTCTCAAACCATTTTCTCGAACCAGGGGTAATTTTCATGGCTTTAAGCTCAGCACGTTTAGTTGAAATACTCTTAACCGTGAATCCTGAAAGTGTTGAATCAATTCTTTTGGAAGCACTTGCGGGATCAGATTTTTGATCAATCGTAGCAACGTTGCATTTGGTGGTTTGAGATTTCGAGTTTTGATTAATGTTAAACGTGACTTTTTCATTATCAACCCGCAGTGTTATTTCTTCACCATAAACATCAATCAGAGCTCGCCCAGTCCTCAGGAATGACCTTCCAAGAATTAGAGGAACCCGGGGGTCGGCATCGAAATCAACCACCACAAAATCGACGGGGAAATGGAACTTCCCCACCTTGACAAAGACATCCTCGGCTACACCCTTAGGATGGGTTATGGTCCGGTCCGCAAGCTCGAGGGTCATGCAAGTGGGGGTGAGTTCGGGCAGAGAAAGTTTTTTCCATACTGACAGCGGCATTAGGTTGATGCTTGCACCGAGATCGGCCAAGGCGTAGCATTCAACCATCCCCGGAAATTCGCATGGAATGAGGAATTTTCCGGGATCTCCAAGCTTTTCCGGAAGCTTTTTAAGGAGAACCGCTGAGCAATTCTTGTTCAGCGGAGTTTTTGCCAGCTCAAATAATTTTTCTTTGTTACTCAATAAACCTTTGATGGTAGAAGCAAACTTAGGCATCAGAAGTAAAGCGTCCGCGAAGCTTATGTCAAAATGCAAATCTTGGAAGATTTGGTAGAATTTTTCCATTTGATTTGAAGCTTTTTCGCGGAGCTTTTGATCATTCAATCTCGAAGGATAAGGAAGTTTTGCTTTTACGGGAGCTTCTTCGGGCTCAAGCACATCCTTTGGTTCAGATGGCTGGACAACCGGAGGTTGGACGTCTTCGGTCCTTCCGTTATCAGCAGGAAGTTCCGTGTCCTTTGTCGCCTCGGTCTCACGGACGACTACCTTGGGAGGAAGAGAAGAATTGGTAGTCGGAGCCATGGGTCCATCATATGATACACCACTCCTTGTAGTGATCGCCTTAACATCGCCCCTCGGGTTAGCGATCATGTTGCTTGGAAGAGTTCCAGAGCCCGAGGGTCGATCATTTAAAGACTTCTTGATTTCTGTGATTTGACTCATCAACAACCTATTTGTTTCTTCCTGGGCCTTTTGTTGACTTTGGGTTTGAAGAATCAATTGTTTTAATAACTCATCCGAGGGCGATTGGTTTTGCACAAATCCTTGATTTTGATTATTTGGAAGATTTGGCCCTCGGTGGTTTTGAACAAAACCTTGGTTGTTGTTTTGAAAATTTCCCTGATTAAAATTTCCTGGGTTTTGAATTTGAAAATTCCCTTGATTCGGGCCTCGATTAAAATTCCCCTGATTTTGATAATTTTGCCCTTGATTGAAATTCCCTTGATTAGCCGATTTTGATTATATGGAACATTGCAGTTTGGCACATTCTGATTTTGATTTTGGGTGAAACCGGGTGGTCCGAGAAAATTGTTAGAACGGTAGCTGAGAAGATTACGGTCTCCTTGCGGTTGGTAACCGTTACCACCCGTGTTGAAGGTTCCCGTAGCAGCATAAACATTTTCTTGAGTGTAGCCACCGGAGGCTAGGCACTCGAAATACGAATGTGGACCACCACATGTTTCACAACTTTGATTGACAACATTAACTTGCTGATTGTTCATATTCTGATTCATAGTCTGATGGATTCTCAAGATAGCAGTGGACATATCATTCATCTGCTTAGAAAGAGCAGCTATCTCGGAGGTAGAAGAAGAAGAAGTGTCAGACCTAGTTGACTCATTCCTCTCGGCAGAGGAGTCCCAATAGTTATGATGGGTAGTCATGTTTTCAATGAGATCATAGCACTCTTCTGGACGTATTTTCATGAAAGTACCTCCGACTGCAGCATTTATCGTATCACGGTGTCGTAATGTCAAACCATTATAAAATGTGTCTATAATGGTGACCAATAACATATTATGGTTAGGACACCGATCAATCGAAAGTTTGTAGCGTTCCCATGCCTCAAATAAGGATTCATCGGGAAGCTGACGGAAATTGCTAATCTCATTCCTTAATTTCGTCACCATCGATGGTGGGAAATATTTCGCCAAGAACTTTGAAACCATCTCATCAAAAGTGTGAATGGAGTTCTTGGGAAGACGATCAAACCATGCGGTGGCATGATGCGTCAAGGAATATGGGAAGAGATATAAGCGAAGGGCGTCATCGGTGACCCCATTGTGTTTCATACTTTGGGTGACGGTTATGAATTTGTCAAGATGCTTGTTTGCATCGTCACCCGGCAATCCGTGAAATTGGCAAGAATTTTGGACTTGTTGGATCATGTGGTGTTTAAGTTCAAAATCTGCGGCTTGGATATTGAGGGGGGCAATCGGACCACCACGTCCAAGCATTGTAGGTTGGCACAACTCCTCCATCGTTCGGAGATCGGGAGCTGGCATTTGATCTTGATTACCACCCATTGGCGGGGGTTGATCGTTGTTGTTCATTTCCTCAACGGTTGGGAAATCAACTCGGTGATTGTGACGGATAATTCTCTCGGGATTTGAGAGAGGTGAAAGAAGATTGGGAGAAGAAGAAGAACGGGTGCGCATACACCAAAAAGAAACCAAAATTTAAAAAGAAAAAACCAAATTTGAAAATAAAATATTTTTGGATTTTTATTAAAGAAAAATTAGAATTATTATCTTTTTGGTGATCGTTCGATCAACCGTACTCGTTTCTTTCAAAACTACGCGCAGCGTGGTGGAAGAGAAGAATGGATCTCTTTTCGGTCTGCAATTTAATGTCAAGACCACCTTAAACCCCGTGTATAGGTTGTAGTAAAGAAATAATCCAAGTAACGTTTAACTTAACGATCTCTTTTGTTGTTTATTCGGAATGGTTTACAACACTTTCAGAAAAGTGAGGTTATATTATTTTTGTATTTTTGAAAACACTTTAGGAAAATTGTTTTATTTATTTTCTTTTTGTATATTTTTTTTTTATAAAAACAAAGAACTTCCGAGGAAGGGTCTTCAAAACACGATTCAACGAACGAAATTCAAACTCTTCTCAAGCCTTCCCCGGCAGCGGCGCCATTTAATTGATGTTTTTCAACCAATTAGTATTTTTTTATTATTCCAAAGGAATTACAACGAATGTATTTCCCCGGGTCGTAGTCCCAACGAAGGTTGAAGTCGAGTCGTCGTTTACGGTGTCGAATTGTGAAGTGAATGGGGTAAAAGAGTGATATTTTGGGGTTTTTACACTACTAATATGAAATAACAAGTAAAAACAAGCTTTTAAGCTAAGGAAACAAGCAAATTAAGCAACCGAATCCTAAAACGCAAATAAACTTAAAAACGAACGTTATTATTTTTAAAAACGTATCTAAAAAGTGAAATCCTAAATTCTAAGTCCTAAAATTATGAAAATAATTTTCCTAAGTTCTAAATATTAAAAGAAAATTTTAGGAAAAAGAATTATATTTTTTTGATTTTTATTTTATTTTTTATGAATTAAAATCTATTAGAAAGAAATTAAATGGTTTAAAATAGCAAACTGATTTGGAAAATTATGAAATTTTGCAGAAAAATCTAAAATGATATTAAGAAGCTATGAAAAATGAAATTAGAACTTTTCTGAACCCTAATAAGCAGTTTGGGTAAAAAGCTGTTTCAAATAAGCACTTCAGTCCCAAATTTTATCAAATGCTCAAAAACAGATTAACACACTACTTTAAGCTTAAATCAACTTAAAAAGACCAAAGAAGCTCTCAGAATAAGCTAATAAGCAGTTGTGCAGATGCTAATTTGGGACAGAAACAATGATTAAATAGCCCACTTGCAGCTGATCTAAAAGCTAGGCAACAGCTAATTAGGGGAAACTGAAAGCTAATTCTAAAAGCTAATACTATAGACTACTCCTAAACTGAAAATGCCAAAATTCTATAGTCAAATGCTTATTCAATTAAGCCAAAGAACAGATGGTCATGGGGACTGAGAATGATGCAGACATAGAACAGTCCTATGGGGCACTTTTGCAGACCAAGATTAAGCTATTAAATAAGCTACAAAGTGGAAATCAAACCCAGAACCTTAGAGCCAGTACTACTACCTATGAACAAACCAATTTCCAGGCAATAAGCACAAAGGAATAAGCAGATAAAAAGCTGAGATCAGCAACTAATTGTGCAGGTCTGCACAATCTATACTGATGCAGCAGGAATGGAGTTTTGCACTTATCTCTTTCAAAATTTGACCAAACTTTACCAACTCCTGGATTCTCACTTTAACAACTATAAGAGACACAAAAATGCCAAAAATGATGGCTAGAATAAGCTCAGCTTATGTAGAGCTTATTAGGGCAGATTTGCTTCAAACTATTAACTCACAAACTCAAAACCTCAAATACATTCAAAATAGCTTAACACCCTTCACTAACAGCTTAACCATTCTAAATATGCTCAATCTAACCTTAACCAATTGTCAATGAACAGTGACCACAGCTTATGACCAAGAATAGATACTATGCCAAACACCCTTATATGCCTACTGATTCAAAACTTAAACTAGTAAACACTGAATTTAAACTATAATTTTGATCACTACAGATTATCTAACTAATATATCAACTACTTAGCAATTTTCCAATCTGAAATAAGCACTAAAGAATCTATAAGCTACTTTGACTATTTTTTGACTTTGTATATTTTATCAATCAAAGCTGAGATCTAGTACTTATAAACTAATAGACAAGCTCAAATAAGATCAAATATGCTACTGTTATTCAAAATAAACACTGAAAAGCTAAAAATAAGCAATAGACCAATTATAAGCTACTAATTTAAATGAATAAATGAACTCACAAATGACTGCTTGCTGGAAATGAATGAACCAAGTGTCAACTTAACCCAGGCTTAATAAGCACAAGCCAAATATACCCAAGTGTAACACCCCCATTTTCGGATTACGCAGCGGAATATAAGCTTGGGGTGTTACTTCATGGTTCACAGTTATGGAAATAGAAAACGACTCGAAAAGAGACGTTTTTAAATAAAAATTGTTATCATTCATTTATTTAATATCAGAGTTGATGCGTGGGTTTTGCAACCTTACAACAGGTTTTACCTCTCGAGGGATCTCAAGAGGCTTACAACCCCACCAGGCAGTGTACCTGACCGATGTAGTATAGTGTAGTGGTAAGTACGGGGGATTGATCGTTCTCCACAGGGAATAGTGTTCGTTAGGTGTGAAAGGCTACTCTAATTAGGTCTAAGGGTTGAGGAAGATTCTTTTTATGTTTTTATATTTTATAAAAGCAAGTAAAATCTCGGGTTTTGAAGGAGTGGGCGGAATTAGTTGCTAGTCAACTAACCCAAATTACTACAAATGCAAATAAAATAAAATAACAAAAATGAAAAGTGGTGAGAAACTTATGTGTAGAGAAATGTGTTTACTTAGATTTCCTTACTCCCTAACTATCTTTTACCGGTTAATTAGTGTGTATTAGTCGCGTGGATGACGGGTGTATTCCTTAATACCATTCGTGGGGTGGCGTACTTACTTCCCCAAACTCTACAAGCTCCTACTTCACTCCTATGTCGAGCCGGCTAGGAAGCTCCTAACATGGGATCACTAGAATTCGCTTGTGCATTAAATACAACCATAAAAACCTTTAGTACGCGTTTGGTTCATGTTTCTTAAGACGTTCAAGCAAGTTACCGAATAGGAAGTTAGCCAGTTTTCTTAAGCCTAACATAGATAAACAATCATCCAATACAACTAACAACACACTAACAACCAATAATCAATAGCTAGGTTTCATTAGATCTAAGCAAACACAAGATAAAATTAGCCTAACATGTTAAACAAAAGACAAGCATAAGATAGAATCAAACAACACATAGACATATTGAATGATTAATTGATAACTTATCTTTCAATGAAACATGGAAGATCTCAAGGCAAAAAGCCCTGAAAAAGTAGCTAAAATCGTCTTAGGGTTTTATCCCAAAATTCCACACACTAAGCTCTCCCTTAATGACAAAAAATTAGAAAACTATATATAGACTTTGACATCTGACGGCGTCACCTTATGCATTGTGACGCCGTCACCTCGCCGCTTTTAGGGTTCCCGGATGACCATCTTGACGCCGTCCCTCTTTAGCTCTTCAAAAATCCATTCTGGCTTATCAAGGCTTGACGCCGTCGGATCATGAACGTGACGCCGTCCCCTTATGATTTAAGCCGTGACGCCCTTGATTTAGTTAAAGCGTGACGCCGTCAGAATTCTCATGCAAACTCACTGGCCCGTCATGAGTAAATTTCACATCCAACTTTTCTTGCCAAGGCATGACGCCGTCCCATGTTAATTGTGACGCCGTCAAGAGTAACTTTTAGCCGATTCTTGAGACTTTGCCGTTTTCTTCACTTTAATGCTCCAAAAACGTCCAAAATGCCTCCTTTTCCAGATTTCTCCTCAAAAGTACCTAAAATGACAAAAGGAACGATTTAGGGCAATATTTGATCAAATAAATACGATTTCGGGCTTAAATGACCCCTTAAAAGCGGTACACTTTTCGCCTCATCAAATACCCTTACACTTGAGATTTGCTTGTCCTCAAGCAAATGCGCTTTTATTCCAATCAAAATACAAGTTAGGGGTCATTTAATGCAAACATAAAAGTAATTACAACAAATAATCGTTCCACTTCAATCATAATAAGCACGGAGATTACATACTAGCACCTCACAAGTAGTGTTTAGATACTCACATCTCTCAAGTGTCATCAAAATAAATCTCATAAATGAAAACGGAAAATATCTCTCACTACCTGTCATAGCAAATAGATTACCATAGGCTTGGGAAAGGATCGAAAACCTCCTCCACTAGGCGTAAGCACCTAAGATAAACTATCAAAGAGGGCTTTTAAATGGGTTATAACGTTAGGTGTAGGGAAAAGGAAAACACGGTTTTGTTGGATAAAGGATATTTTACTGGTGGCTAGTTAAAGATCTTGATCAATTACATGTACTATACAATGTTGCTAAGCCAAGACTAGACTCGATCTTAAGCTAATGAAAGAAAATAACACAACATAAACATAAAATAAACATAAAATGAAACGGGATGGTAGTCCGTATGTTTTTTCTATTTTTCTTTTCATTTTTTTGTATTTTTCTTGATTTTTTTTTTTTTTTTTTTTTTTTTTTTTTTTTTTTTTGCATACACTTTTACCCTACCATCCAAAATAATACATCATAGGGGCGTTGCATCCCCTTACACTTGAACTTTTACATAACTTTACAAATACTAATCTAATGACTCGAATTAAGATAATTGAAAAACTTGGAGTACTTTTAAAACATTTAGCACATATGGGGGTAATAAATGATGTTCTTCCCCATTACTCCATTACACTAGTACTTTACCCATGAGTCCCAATCGTCCCAAAACAATATGTACAAGGATATGACTCGACTTAGCAACCATGTAATCAACTAGATAATTAACTTGGGTTTAAACAAATGTTTGTAACAATAATGCACTAAAGATGAGTGCATACAAGGTAGGCTAAGGCGATTTGGGTGTACATTTAAGTGGGGTGTAACAAATTCTTCCTTTAAGTAAAATGCTTAAAGGTCGAAACGAAAAGATAGGCTCTGAGGGGTGTACTAGGGGTATCGTGTACTAAAAATGAGTACAACGCAAAGGGTGTGGGAGAATTACTTGACCAATGTAGCCAACGTAATTATAACAAAAACACAGGTGTAAAACAATGGGTTAGTCCTAATGCCTCTTATCATGTAGTAAATCTAACTACACGAATGTAGTCTCACTTGTGGCCTCGGAATGGTCCTAACGCAAGTTCTAGAATCTAAGTGCTACCGGTACTCACATCATAGCATAAATGCTTTTCCTACCAATTCTAGGGGCGAACCTCACATATTTGGGGGTGGAAAATTTTTTAGTGGTACGGTTTTTGTGCTAGTCATATAACTCCAATCCGTGAGACGCTCATTAAGATCAAAGTTTCACTCCTATATGTTGTAAAAAATTTTAAATTTGGCACTAAAATTACCTTAACAAGTATTTCTCTCAGTTTTATTACACATCTACTATTAAACAAACAAAAATCAAGCGTAATAGCATTCTCTAATCGTACTTTTACCCTCCCCTTACACTTAAGATGAACATTGTCCCCAATGTTCAAATAACAAGATGTAAAAGCATAAAGTAAAAGAATGAAATCAAATACTCCCCTGATTCGCTCGGTGGATAATGAAGTAACACGGTTAGATCTTCTTCCAAAGTAATGTTGAAGCTCCATGACTAATGCATCGCCATAAGCTTGATTCAAAACATTTCCTTGTCCAAAATAACCTGTTAAACCTGAGAAAACAAACACGAAAACCTGCATAACATCGGCGGGATAAATCTATATATAAGGATATAATGCTTGTGGAATGATAATTTTGCAGATTCCTGGAGATTATAAGTTGGAGATTTAATAAAAACTTTTTTTTAAAAAACAAAACTTTCAAAAATTTCTGAAAATTAAATCTGACGCCGTCAGGTTATAAACCCTGACGCCGTCAGAAATGACCTGACAAAAATTCTCATTTTAAGTTTCCGGAAAATTTCTAGAAAAACCTTTACCTTACTTCCTGGAAATCCTGCAAAACATCATTATGACTCGATACAAGCATTTGACTCAAACAAATACGAATATGTATGTTAATTTAATATTATTACGATTCATGTTCATTTGTGTTCTAATAAACCAATTTAGATTTCCCTTACACTTATCTTTTGTAAAATACCTTTATATGTAGTTAAGACGAAGTTAAAAACAAAATAAAGCATTTTCACAATTTTAGTTTTGAACATGAATCAATAAGAATAAAAATTAAACACACATACGGAAACAAATAAAAACAAACAAACAAACAAATAAACACACAAAGCAAATAAAGCTTGGGTTGCCTCCCAAGAAGCGCTTGTTTTTGTTCGAGTCATGAGCCTGACTCTACCCTCATTTAATGGATAAAGGAGAGGTTTTCCCTACACTTAGGATTAAGTGCGGGTGATAGTAGCGATACACACCAGCTCGGTAGGAGTATGCCACGTGAGGAAAGAGTGGTGGATGAATTATATGCTCAAAGGGGTGTGCTCCTTTCATCATAACCTTACCTAGTTCACTTTGGTCAATGGGTGAATTAAAGTTTTCTCCTAAAAAGGGATCATTTTCTAACAACTTCGAGAGACTCCTAATTGGGAATCCATCTTGACCCAATAGACCCGGTTTAAACCCATAATGTTTCTTGTGATCAATCATGAATGGGTGATGTAGACATGTAAGGTCATTTTTCACTCCTATATTGTCTTCCTCACTACAAGGCCTAGAGTCTACTACCTTAATCTTAACATTACCCGGACTACATGGTTTGATGGGTGGATCGGGACCTAATTCAATTCCTAAGTTCACATCTAAGGATGGAAGATTAGGTAACGGTTTTGGTTTAAGCTCCGGTTCATCAAAACTAGGAACTTCCATAGAACTAAAAGAAAGGTTATGACTACAAGTATTCAAACCTATTTCTTCTAGTTTTGTTTCTTCCAAAGGTTCTACTTCAATTGGGGTTCCTATAGTCCCTTCTACTTCTTCCGGGTAAGTCACGGGCGGTGTGTATGCCTCGAATGATGGTAGGACTTGTGGGGTACTTTGTAGGTTTGTGTTATTTACCTCATCCTTCCTTGTCTCTATATCAATTATATCCACATCATGTGTTTTAGTAGAATCTAACCCAAACATGTTCCTAAGTATCTCAAATCCTTCTCTAGCCATTTCAAGTTCTAAGTCCGATTCATAAGAATCTTCCCCGATAACATGATTACTATGTTCAATTTGCCTAAAGGATTCATCATGTGTTCCTTGAGATTCAAAGTAATTGATCATAAAACCTAGGTCTTTTTGCTCAATATGCTCATGTTCGGCTAAATCCTCCTCAATTGTTTCCTCAAGTTGTGATGTATATGAACCCATTAATTCATTAAACTTATGGTTCACGGTTAGGAGGCTTTCCTCAAAAATTTTCCAAAGGGTCTTATTAAAAGGAGTTGATCCTAACAATGATTGTTTAATAGAAGCCACACATGCACATAATTCATCAAACCTATCAAACTTTATACCCATCTCCTCTTGTATATATCTAAGATCACTTAAAAATTCATTGGAACAACAGGCAGCAAATCTATCCGTGTAAAGTAATTGTTCCTCTATTGTTAATGATCTAAATAGAATTTCATCCGCCATGGTGACAACCGAAAATGGTTTTACAAACAAAGGGCACAAAGAAAAAGATAGACTAAAGAAATCTAATAAAAAGAAAAATAAAAATCTCACTAGAAAGGAATCTAGTGAGTAGACCTAATAGAAATAAAAATTCAACCTAAACAATAACTATTCCCCGGCAGCGGCGCCAAAAACTTGATGCGTGGGTTTTGCAACCTTACAACAGGTTTTACCTCTCGAGGGATCTCAAGAGGCTTACAACCCCACCAGGCAGTGTACCTGACCGATGTAGTATAGTGTAGTGGTAAGTACGGGGGATTGATCGTTCTCCACAGGGAATAGTGTTCGTTAGGTGTGAAAGGCTACTCTAATTAGGTCTAAGGGTTGAGGAAGATTCTTTTTATGTTTTTATATTTTATAAAAGCAAGTAAAATCTCGGGTTTTGAAGGAGTGGGCGGAATTAGTTGCTAGTCAACTAACCCAAATTACTACAAATGCAAATAAAATAAAATAACAAAAATGAAAAGTGGTGAGAAACTTATGTGTAGAGAAATGTGTTTACTTAGATTTCCTTACTCCCTAACTATCTTTTACCGGTTAATTAGTGTGTATTAGTCACGTGGATGACGGGTGTATTCCTTAATACCATTCGTGGGGTGGCGTACTTACTTCCCCAAACTCTACAAGCTCCTACTTCACTCCTATGTCGAGCCGGCTAGGAAGCTCCTAACATGGGATCACTAGAATTCGCTTGTGCATTAAATACAACCATAAAAACCTTTAGTACGCGTTTGGTTCATGTTTCTTAAGACGTTCAAGCAAGTTACCGAATAGGAAGTTAGCCAGTTTTCTTAAGCCTAACATAGATAAACAATCATCCAATACAACTAACAACACACTAACAACCAATAATCAATAGCTAGGTTTCATTAGATCTAAGCAAACACAAGATAAAATTAGCCTAACATGTTAAACAAAAGACAAGCATAAGATAGAATCAAACAACACATAGACATATTGAATGATTAATTGATAACTTATCTTTCAATGAAACATGGAAGATCTCAAGGCAAAAAGCCCTGAAAAAGTAGCTAAAATCGTCTTAGGGTTTTATCCCAAAATTCCACACACTAAGCTCTCCCTTAATGACAAAAAATTAGAAAACTATATATAGACTTTGACATCTGACGGCGTCACCTTATGCATTGTGACGCCGTCACCTCGCCGCTTTTAGGGTTCCCGGATGACCATCTTGACGCCGTCCCTCTTTAGCTCTTCAAAAATCCATTCTGGCTTATCAAGGCTTGACGCCGTCGGATCATGAACGTGACGCCGTCCCCTTATGATTTAAGCCGTGACGCCCTTGATTTAGTTAAAGCGTGACGCCGTCAGAATTCTCATGCAAACTCACTGGCCCGTCATGAGTAAATTTCACATCCAACTTTTCTTGCCAAGGCATGACGCCGTCCCATGTTAATTGTGACGCCGTCAAGAGTAACTTTTAGCCGATTCTTGAGACTTTGCCGTTTTCTTCACTTTTATGCTCCAAAAACGTCCAAAATGCCTCCTTTTCCAGATTTCTCCTCAAAAGTACCTAAAATGACAAAAGGAACGATTTAGGGCAATATTTGATCAAATAAATACGATTTCGGGCTTAAATGACCCCTTAAAAGCGGTACACTTTTCGCCTCATCATTCATTTATTTAATATCAGAGTACATAAGATAGGTCCCAGAGGGATGTTTCGAAATACATTATAAATGATACATTATTCATTTGAATGATAACAAAACGGACACTCTTTTAAAAGAAAGTCCACCGCCACTCCGTGCCAAATCGTACTTCCAGTTACCTGAGATAAACATGCTTAAAAAGTCAACACAAAGGTTGAGTGAATCCATAGCGTTTAAAGTTATAATCAGTTTGAACACAAGCCAAATAAGAGAAATCAGTTATATCACAGTTCGGAATATTGCACTAAGCCTCATGTCACACAAAGCGTTAACAGGTTAAAAATTACCCCATAATTAAATGTAGGTAACCTTGCCCCGGGTAGGAGTCTGCCTGAAACTCTTTATTAAACTCAAATATAATGCATTTGGTTACTTAACCAGCAACACAAATGGGACGTCAACTGCCAATAGATCTATTCACTATATTCGCGCTCACCCGCAGGTGATTAATGGTGCATGATAACAGGGTCTTTTTAAAATAAATAGGCAACAGTTAACTTATTGCAATAACAATCAGGAAAATACTTGTGTTCGGTTTAATAGCATGTATCTCCCCACAAGTTTGGAAAACATATAAGAAAAGTGGGACTATGAACTCACCTGAGCAGTCTGGATGGAAAACAAAAGCTAAACAAAGTTGATAAACGTCTCCGGCTTGCAACCTGGGTTTGGTATATCAAGTTTTCAGTAATCGTTTCTGATTATATATAAGTTTCTAGTGTTCGTTTCGTTATGTTTTGGTTTGATAGTTAAATACTTAATAGAGTCAATATGTAGTTTCAAAAGTAATATTTTATTATATTTTCTTATCTGTAAGATTCGGTTCCGTCTGTTCGTTAAATGGACACTTCGTTTGCAAGTTACGGTAAAAATGTATATTAAGTTTAAATAAAACTTAATAATAGTAATAATAATAGTAATAATAAATATTATACTAATATTAAATAAAATTAGGGTTTAGTAATATTTTCATTTTAAACCTTCAAGTTTTTATAGTTGACAACTTTTACCCTTAGACTTTATGAAAATGACAACTTTTACCCTCGGACTTTAGTTAATTGACACTTTATTCCCTCAAGTTTCTAAATCGACACTTTTACCCCCTTAGGGATTCCCCGATTGCAAACTAGGTCCAAAACAGAATTTTTATAGAGTTTTTGACAGAAATGGTCCTTGTGTTTATTACCCGACTACACCCGACGTCCTTTATACCAAAAACAATTTATTTTTAGCGATTCAAGCCGAGACCTTTTACGAAACCTTTTCTAAAGTGTGTATAAATATTTTAAAAGTATTTTTGTAAAGTTTTGTGGCCTGAATCGAACCCACGAGTTTCAAAAACAAAACAGAAACTCGTTATTTCATGTTACTCGACACAGAAAAACACTCAACTTCACACGCCCCGTTCTCCCTCGTTTCTCAACGAAAAACGTTGATTCTTTTTCCTACGTGTAGCTCTTTGAAAGTTCTTTAACCATGTTGAAATATAGAATTTATAAGATTCGTTTACTAGGGTAAAGTGAGGTCGAAAGCAGCAGCTACTCTGCTGTATCGACAGGAACAAAATAGAGAAGAAAAATCCATTATCTTGTAATTCGATTATTATACCTATTGTTTTTATGTTATGATTAGTTATTCTAACATGTTAAAAGAGTTCCTAATCCATTTTTAACAACCTATGCTCGTTAGATTTCAGATTCGTATAGATTTTTGTAAGTAAGCTCGATAAGAACAAAAATAAAGAAAAACATGTTTCTGTTAATTCTGGGTTTGTATACTTATTATGACATGTTCTAGGATGTATTTAGACTTAAAACAAGTATAGAAAAGTAAATAAAAAGGTCTATAGATATACCTTGCTATATTAGGTCGACTAGGGTATGATTTTGGTGTATGGATTGAATCGAGCTCTTCTATGGTTCTACTTCTATCCTACTGCCTTATTAGGGTTATTTGGACTTAATATAGACTATAGGGATCAGTGGGGTGAAGGTTTGTGGCTGTATGGGTTTGGTTCGAATGGTGATGGATGTTTTAGGGTTTTCTAGTGTTCTCTATTTATAGGAAGTAATCTAGGGTTTTCTAAAGGCTTCTAGGTCTGTATTAATGAAGAAGGTGATGAGGTGTGTGGCTGTGGTGGTGCCATAAGGGAGGAAGGAGGGGGAAATGATGTGTTTATGTTGTATGCCATACACATAATCTTAATCTAGAAGGGAGGTGATGTGTTTCACTTAGGGATCATGTAATTAGACTCTTAAGGCTTAAGAATTTCGTGAGATATGGATAGTTTAAGGTTAGGATTAAACTAGAAGGTGTAATTGGCTAGTTATGGGTCGAATCATGCTTAAGGGAGTTGTACCTAAGGCTTTGTTGACTTGTAAACTAAGGTTTAGGGTAGAATTAAGGTTCCTAGGTTTAAGACTTAGTTAGGAATGAATTTTGAATTTATATGGCATAATTATATATGTATCGAATTATAGTTATATAGGGAAAAATAGATTTTGTGCTTTAGCAAGTTGTACTCTAGGCTAGGAAGACTTGTACTAATGTAAGAAAAATAAGAAAAATATATTTTTAATTATTTCTTAATTTTCTATAATTTTTATGTAATTTTTATTAAGGTTTAAATACAAATAAATGAGTTTTTATGATTTTGTGCATTAAAGGGTTGTACATTGAGTTTATGGAGTTGTACATATGTTAAATAAATAAATAAATTATTTTTATAATTTATTGTGTAAAAATATTACATAAAATGTCATTTATGTAACTATTATTAAGGTTTTATTTAGAATTTTATAAATATATAGTTTCATGCATAAAAGACTTGTACTTCAGCTTTAGTAAGGTTGTACTATAATTTAGAATATGAGAAAAATGTAATTTTTATAATTTATTAAGTTATGAAAATTATATGTTAAGTTTTGTTAAGTTAAAAGTAAATAAATGGAATTTTTAGTTTATATGCATTAGGTACTTGTACTTTAGGTTTAAAGACTTGTAAAAATAATTAAGGAGTTTAGAAATTATAATCTGTAAAAGTTATGCATGAATGGTTTGTACTTTATGCTTGAAAATTATTATAAAAGGGATTTTTATAAGGTTTTTGTAAATAAATGGTTTTGTGCATAAATGACTTGTACACTAGTTTAAATAACTTTGTAAATATATTATCTTGTAAAAATATTGTATAAATAAATTAGGGTTTGTAAAATGTATATATAAATTCATAGCTATGTGAGATTAGGGTTTTATCGGGAGTTAAAGTAGAATTAGGGTTTTTATGCTTTAGAGACTTGTACATTAATCAGATAATTTGTATTTTAGTATTTCTAGGGTTTTATTGTTCATAAATGTTGTTATGGTAGTTTAGGGTTTTATAAAATTATCATTAGTTAAGGAATATTCAGTTTTAAATATATATTAATGAAATAACGTAAAGTGATAAGTGGAATCTCATAACATTTTAGATTAAAGATGTTTACTTATTTGAATACGAAATCAGTTAAGGTTGGGTTGCAAGCACGGTTATTCGGGATGTGATCTCCGTCACATAAGATAATAGTTACAATTAAAACAAAAAAAATTTACACGTAGAAAAGGATAAATATTCTAAGAGATAGTTTATTTAAATGAGGGATTTTTCACAGTGGTTACACCAAGTCCAGCTTATCATAACAGCTTATCTCCTCCACAGCTTATTTGACCACTTGTTTGACTTTTCTGTTGACTTTTTGGACTTTTGAGATAGAAACAGATTTGAACCTTCACTGACACTCACAATAAGCTAGATAGCTTATATGAGCTTAAACTATTGGAAAACAGCTTGTTGAAAGCTGGTTTAGAATTTTTTTTTTATATTTTTGAATGATTTTTCTATTTTTTTTTTTTTTTTGAGTTTTTATTTGGAAATAAGTTGAAGAAATAATGAGATGTAAAAGTGAGATAAGCTAAATATCTTAACTATAAACTACTGAATAAGAAAATAAGCTAAAAAGAGATTTGAACTAAAGAGATACGAATTGGAAGAAAGCTTTTAAACTAATATTTCATTAATCAAACTTGAAAATTACAAATAAACTACAATTCAGAAACTATTTTAACAGCATAACACTACACTAAAAATTACATGAAATCTGAGGAGGGGAGAGGGCTATTTATAGCCGATTAGGGAGGCTTCTAGGCTGTCCACATCACCAATCCGTGCCTATTTGTGCTTCTTTGAATCGTTTCTAGCCTTTTGATCATATCTTGGACAATACTCTTGCAATAACAGCCCTTGGATCAAACTTCCACGTCCCAACAACCAATCACAAGCCTCCATTCTACTGGGATTGCTGACATGTCATTCCTGACATGTCAGAATCCTTCTAGAAGTGCGTGCAAGGACACTATTGCCCTTAATCTCAGTAATTTTGTACGGGGTGAATTAGGGTTCATGTTTGGAACAGTAACTTCTGGGAAAAGGGGGCAAGTAATGTTTTTGTTTGACTGGTCATTAAATCCATTGACCGGGTCTTGGGTTGGTTAGATGGGTTATAGTTCGGGTTATGGCAAAAAGAGGTGGGCTTGGGTTTATATTTTTGGATTGGGCTTGTGGGTTTATAGTTATGGGTTGTGGGTTGGATTGTATTTTTGGTTTGGGTTTAATAATAAAATCCGGTTAGTATAAATTATAGGATTAGGGTAACTTTTGAAATTTTGTAAACTTGAGGGGCTGAATGTGTAATTCTTCCAAAGCTGATCCAAAGGCTTTTCTTGTATTTCTTTGATTCTTCAACGACTTGTTTGACATTTGAGCATAAACTTTGACAATTTGCTTCCCGGCTTCGGCTTTTGACCTTTTCCAAATCTCGTGCTCGTTTTCTCGGTTTTTGCTTGATTTTGTCCATATTTCTAGATATCCGTACCTGCATATAAACAAACAAAAAAACACAATATCTTTGGCATTTATGGTTAGTTTTTGGTCGTTTTGGTCTTAATTTGGTAAATAAAAGGTATGTGAATAAGCACATACCACTCCCCCATATCCTTCATGGAGAACCTTGATGACAAAAATTCCTTTTTAGGTCAACTTGATTTTGGTCAGTGCCAAAGATCAACATGTCATCAACATATAAACAAATGATGACTTGATGAACTCTAATAAGTACATTTTATTATCATCATTTATCCTATTTATTTGACTTGTTTTATTATATTTATATAAAGAATTGATACGTTAATGTTTACTTTTGTAATTCTCAGGTAAAAACAAGTATTATGTGAAACTTGGCGATTTTGGACTAATTATGGAGCAAAACAAGCAAGATGTTAAGAGTCTACTGAAATGTACAAGATCAAGATCATTCTGCTCCAGATACGCCGCAACATACTTCGTACATACGGCGCATCACTATCAAGATTTCACAAGTTGCGATCCAAGTCAGCAAAGGACATGCGCCGCATAGAGAAATGGAGTTACGCCGCATCTTAAGGCGGTGTACGAATATTCCTGAATATATTAATCTTGGACCCCACGCGAAGTTAAGTCAATGCGCCGCATCTACTTATCCTATGCGCCGCATCTAACCCTCAGACAGAAACTATAAATACCCCAAGACCAGACGAATTTTGACATATATAGCTAAACTCAGAAAAGAAAGACAGAAACCCTAAAGCCGAATTCAGACGTATTAGCAGCACAAGACACACCCTAAACGAAGATACAAGAGCTGTAAGAAGGTCCTGCATGTATTCAATTCATTAAGTAGTTTTGTTTTATTGTATTAGTACACTTTAATTCATCAGGATTGATGGGCCGATTCCATGTGACTACGAAAAATCATGGGCACCCCTTAAAATTGCTTTCCCATTAATTAAAGTTTATATGTTGATGTCTTTGGTGACTTTTATTAGTGCATTGATAACCTCTGTGTCTAGCTGAGCATTGCTTGGGTCGCCATGCCCCTTCCTCACCTATCTGTTCTAGCGTATACGAAACGTGGGCATCACAAATGCTCAATATTCTAGGATAGTGGGATAGACATAAGTGATCATTAAGGGTTTACTCGCCGATAAGATTAGAGCCAACGAGAAAGGGTTAATTATATACAATTCATATAAAACTAGCAATAAAACAAGTGACAAGCTACTTAATTATCAGGACAGGTCTTCTTATTGTCTCAAGTATCTATCTGTGTACGTGTGTGCTAATCGCTGATTCGTGCTCATTAGTTTAGTTTCTATTTAATCATAACCAAACCGTGCCAGTCTCTCAGGCTGAACCCCCTTGCGTTAGATTAGGTTGTATAGCTAACTTAAGATATTAAAATACTGATTAGAATAACTAGATAATACGTTCCACTCTTAGTGATCGACACTCTACTTACCATTATATTCATACTGACCGGGTACACTGCTCGTTAAAGTGTGTGTTTTATTGATAAGTCGGCTAAATATAAATTTAAAACTTGAGTAGGCATTAATACTGCTAAAACCACAACGACATCACGCGCGCACCAAGTCTTTGGCGCCGCTGCCGTGGATATAAAAGAATTAGAGCAATACACACGCACATCAAGTTTTTGGCGCCGTTGCCGGGGATATAAAAGAATTAGAGCAATACACACGCACATCAAGTTTTAGGCGCCGTTGCCGGGGACATGCGCCGCATAGAGAAATGGAGTTACGCCGCATCTTAAGGCGGTGTACGAATATTCCTGAATATATTAATCTTGGACCCCACGCGAAGTTAAGTCAATGCGCCGCATCTACTTATCCTATGCGCCGCATCTAACCCTCAGACAGAAACTATAAATACCCCAAGACCAGACGAATTTCGACATATATAGCTAAACTCAGAAGAGAAAGACAGAAACCCTAAAGCCGAATTCAGACGTATTAGCAGCACAAGACACACCCTAAACGAAGATACAAGAGCTGTAAGAAGGTCCTGCATGTATTTAATTCATTAAGTAGTTTTGTTTTATTGTATTAGTACACTTTAATTCATCAGGATTGATGGGTCGATTCCATGTGACTACGGAAAATCATGGGCACCCCTTAAAATTGCTTTCCCATTAATTAAAGTTTATATGTTGATGTCTTTGGTGACTTTTATTAGTGCATTGATAACCTCTGTGTCTAGCTGAGCATTGCTTGGGTCGCCATGCCCCTTCCTCGCCTATCTGTTCTAGCGTATAGGAAACGTGGGCATCACAAATGCTCAATATTCTAGGATAGTGGGATAGATATAAGTGATCATTAAGGGTTTACTCGCCGATAAGATTAGAGCCAACGAGAAAGGGTTAATTATATACACTTCATATAAAACTAGCAATAAAACAAGTGACAAGCTACTTAATTATCAGGACAGGTCTTCTTATTGTCTCAAGTATCTATCTGTGTACGTGTGTGCTAATCGCTGATTCGTGCTCATTAGTTTAGTTTCTATTTAATCATAACCAAACCGTGCCAGTCTCTCAGGCTGAACCCCCTTGCGTTAGATTAGGTTGTATAGCTAACTTAAGATATTAAAATACTGATTAGAATAACTAGATAATACGTTCCACTCTTAGTGATCGACACTCTACTTACCGTTATATTCATACTGACCGGGTACACTGCTCGTTAAAGTGTGTGTTTTATTGATAAGTCGGCTAAATATAAATTTAAAACTTGAGTAGGCATTAATACTGCTAAAACCACAACGACATCACGCGCGCACCAAGTCTTTGGCGCCGCTGCCGTGGATATAAAAGAATTAGAGCAATACATACGCACATCATGACTCCTTTACTAGATTCATCAAATTTGCTATATACACATTTGTCAGACTGGTTAAGTGAATAACCACTAGACAAAACCACTTCATCAAATTTTTGATGCCATTGCTTAGGTGCCTGCTTTAGTCCATACAAGGACTTAATCAGTTTGCACACCTTGTTTTCATTGCCAGGCATGATGAAGCCTTGAGGTTGGTTCATGTAAACCTTCTCATCCAATTCACCATTCAAGAAAGCTGTCTTCACATCCATCTGATGAATAATCAGATTGTGAATTGATGCCAAAGCAAACAACAATCTTATGGTACTGATACGAGCCACAGGGCATAAGTATCAAAATAGTCTATCCCTGACTTTTGTTTAAAGCCTTGAATGACTAGTCTAGCCTTGAACTTTTCAATAGTTCCATCTACCTTCATTTTCTTTTTGAAAATCCATTTGCAACCCAAAGGTCTGCAACCAGGTGGTAGATCAGCCAACACCCAAGTGTTGTTGCCCATGATGGAATCCATTTCATCATTTATTGCTTCTTTCCAGAAAGCAACATCCTGGGACTTCATTGCTTCATCAAATGTTTTGGGATCATCCTCAACATTAAAGCAATAGGAGTGTTGGTCAGAGACCTCATACCTTGTTCCTTCAATTAAATATAATTGAAACTCAGGTCCAAATGATTTTGGAGTCCTGACCCTTGTGCTCCTTCTGAGCTCAGGTTCAGGTTGTTGAACCACAACCGCATCAGGAACCTCATCAGAGATTTCTGATACACCAACATCATCAGTTCCATTAGGAATCCTCTGACTTGGTCTAGGGACTGATGAGAATCTATTCTCATCAAAGATTGCATCCCTTGATTCAATTATTGAGTTAATTGAAACAGATTCATTAGGTTCAATAACATAGAACCTATATGCCTTGGAATGCTCAGCATATCCAACAAAGATGCATTCAATGCCTCTTTCACCCAAAGTTTTTAATTTTGGATCAGGGAGTTTCACAACAGCCCTACAACCCCAAACCCTTATATAATTCAGGTTGGGTTTCTTTTTAGTCCAGAGTTCATAAGGGGTTGTCTTGTTCCTTTTGTTGGGAACCCTATTTAACAAATAGCAAGCTGTTAACATAGCTTCACCCCAAAACCCTTGACTCAGTCCTGAATAGGACAACATGAAATTAACCATCTCCTTTAGCACTCGGTTTTTCCTTTCAGAAATTCCATTTTGCTGAGGAGTATAGGGGGCAGTCGTTTCATGGATTATACCAACAGACTGGAAGTACAGAGTATCCATGTACTCACCTCCCCTATCAGTCCTTAATCTCTTGATCAGGGACTCTTGTTGCAATTCAACCTCAGTTTTAAATACTTTAAATTTATCTAATGCTTCATCCTTAGTATGCAATAAATACACATAACAATACCTAGAAGCATCATCAATAAAAGTCACAAAGTATTTCTTATTCCCCAAAGAGGGAGTAGCATGCAAATCACATAAGTCACTATGAATCAGTTCCAATATTTTAGTTTCACGTTTTACACTTTGAAATGGTTTCTTAGTTATCTTGTTCATCATACAAGTTTTACACTTTTCAGTGTCCATGTCAAATGCTGGGATTAACCCATCCTTAGACATATCTTGCATCCTTTTAAAGTGTACATGGCCAAGTCTAGCATGCCAAAGGGTTGAATCATATAAATTAGATGTCGACATGAAAGCAGAATCAACCATATCATGAACAATATTAAGTCTAAACATTTGATTACATAAATAACCAAAACCAATGAACACACCATGTTTAGATAAAATATACTTATCAGATTCAAATACTTCAAATCCACACATCCTTTTCCATGCACCAGGGCTGTTGACTCATTTCCCATATGAAGAATAGAACCATCATTCATTGACTCGTAGGTCTTGAACCAGCTTCTATCTTTACACACATGAATTGTTGCTCCAGAGTCAACCCACCACGCAACATCATCATCCTGCACAAAGTACACATCAGATATATATATGTAACATAATAAATCTCAAAAGACTTATTAAATATATTCTGACCTTTTAGGGAATTGGTATTACCATTCCCAGATCCACTTGTGCCTGATCCATTGGTTTTATTGCCAATCTTAACACCTTTACAATCCTTCCTGAAGTGTCCAGTTTTACCACACTTCCAACAAGTAGCTTTAGACTTCTTGTTAGGATCAGTTTTGGTGTTATCCTGATGCTTACGTTTGCCCTTGTTGTCATTGTTCCTGGAGGAGTTGTTATGCTCCACCAAATTGACAACTGATGGACCAGCAGCAGTGCTGCTCTTCGGTTTGTCACTTTCATGTGCTTTGAGTGATTCCTCAATGCGCAAATGACTACCCAACTCAACAAGAGTTAATTCCTCCTTCTTATGCTTTAGCATATGCTTGAAATCTTTCCAAGAAGGAGGCAATTTATCGATGATACAAGAGACTGAAATAGCCTCATCCATGTTCATCTTGTGTTGTGTGAACCGACCAAGTATACTAAGAAGTTCATTGTATTGTTCCATGACAGGTCTAGAATCGACCATTTTGTAATTGTTAAAATTACTTACAAGGAACTTCTTACTTGAAGCATCCTCAGCTATATATTTGGCTTCCAAGGAATCCCACAGTTCTTGAGAAGATTCAACATTTTGATAAAGATCAAATAGAGAATCAGACATACCATTGAGAATTAATCCTCTGCAAACATAGTCATCATTCTCCCATTTGCTTCTGTTCCTCATCTGTTCCATCGTAGCATCATCCCCATAATCTTCAGGAATAGGTGTAGTCAAAACATAGACCACATGCATGCTTGACAGCAAGAAGTGCATCTTCTTTTGCCACCTTCTGAAATCGACACCTTCAAACTTTTCAAGCTTTGAAAAGTTAGCCGCCATATGCCTTATTGCAGCTGCCATTGATTATCACTAAATAGTTTCTATTGATCGTTGGTTTCGTTACTGTTGTGTATTCCCAGAACAGGGTTAAGATAATCAATCAAGGTACCGGATATTCACTTGAAATCGTGTAATCACTTTCCAATAGAAACTATTCGACCCTATGCCTGGGTTACACGAATATCTCTATGGGATAAGACCAAGTGATGTTCTTGTTTTAGGCACAAATCAAGAACCAAATCATATTCAAGTGTTTAGGGTTTGTGTTCTGTATATCCATGCAGTTATGATACGACCTCTATTTATAATAGAGTTTACTCAAACCCTAACCCATGGAATTATGTATAATTAACGGCCCATTAATTATAACATAATAGTTTCCATAATGGTAGGAGTCGGTGGTTATAACTAGCAGCAGAATCTCATGCCTAGCAGCACAATAAATTGTGCTAGCAGCAGAATCTATTGCTCAGCAGTTCAGCAGCAGGAACATTGTACTAGCAGCAGCAACAATGTACTAGCAGCAGAAACAATAAAGCTAGCAGCAGTATTGATAATACTAGCAGCAGTATCAACACTAGCAGCAGAAATGATACTACTAGCAGCAGTATCATTAAAGCTAGCAGCAGGAATGATAATGCTAGCAACAGGAATGATCTGCATCAGCAGCATTATTATTTACACTATAAACCACTTAAATTGAGTCAGGGTAAACATTGACCTGATGGGTGTACACTCCGTACCTCCAAGCCCATTACCAGGTGTGGATTAATCCCTCAAGTGCACTAAATTTTCCGTGGGACAATACAAACATAGAATACAAGTTCGTTACCCGTTTCAAACCATATATCGAACCTGAGTTTTTCGAAACCATATATCGAACCTGAGTTTTTCTTTTCTTTTATCTTGCTAAGCCAATATAGTTCAAAATAAACATTGGTATCAAACTTTGAACCGTAAAAATATGGGTACAAAAAAAAAGATTATAGTATAGTGCAATATAAGCACCAGGGATGGACAAACTTGAGTCACAAAGTATGCACGTTCGAGCCTTTTGAACACCAGCATAGCGTAAAAATATTAGAGTTTAGTTTAACACGACATGCGTACTATTTGCCGTTTAAAAAAAAAGAAAATATTTTTGTTAGATTTATGGATTCGTCACAGATTGGCGGTAACCAGAACTATTTGCTACTGTCGATATGTGCGTATACATATAAAATGAAATAAAAATACATGTAAATGACGTGTTAGTTAACATCTTATTTGGCTGAATTCTTTTGGATAAAAAATGTGACGTGCCATCATTTTTGTCATCTACATATAAACAGTCAACATGGTATTTGAAAATAATCTGATGTCAACATATTTAAATGGAAGAAAATGCGTTTAAAGTATTTAAGTTAGAGTATTTAATAAGTGACGTGTTACAGTATACTAGTAATATTAAGACTCGATAGATATTGATTTTGGGTAGGGTCACTTTTAATATGAGCCACCAAACATCTATAAAAAATCATATTAAGTACACCGTTACCTAATAAAACTTTTGGTCTTATTCTTTCCAAACAGGATAACAAAAATCTAATTAGTCCATTTTTGTTATTATGCGTAACCTTTTTTTTTTTCTATTAAAACACAAACTTTTAAATTTTCTACTTTCGTTTGTATTTTGTAACAATTCTAATTACGTTTTTTTAATCACTCTGTTAACATCAAATAGTAAAATGGTTATTGTATATGAACACAATAGTTGAAGTTTGAAATGTTTGCAGTTTAATAGCAAATAAAATAAAATAAAATAAAATTACACTAAACAACAAAAATAAACATGTTATATACATTTTTTTTTTTTTTTTTAATTATCTTTTCCAAATATATCTCACTAAATTTAGAGTAAATTGCAAAAATCGTTTTTGTGGTTTAGCTAAATTGCATGTTTCGTTTGTATGGTTCAGAAAGTGCAAGCGACCTCCATGTAAGTAAATTTGGGGTCCAATTTCGTCCTTGGTCAAAGTGACAATATTGAAATTCTGCAACCTCCCTTATTTTACACCTTGAATTTACCCTTGTCTTCATCTCTATTGAATCTATTTAATTCCCAAGCAAAAACACAATATAACTTACAAAATCAAAGACTTACCTATAATCAACCGATTAAAACACAACCATACATATAGATCCCATCACCACTAATCTATCAAGCAAAACCACCAACCCATCTACTACAACTCATCAGTGTCAGATATGGTGGCTATGCCACCACAGATGGGCCCATCTGAAACAATATCAGAAACCACCATGATAATCATAACCATACTCATCGAACCATAACACGAACAATCACTTTAGAACATGAACTAACATGATATATTGGACAACCCATTTCTAAGTTATTAGTGGTTAATCTTTTGTTTTATTTGGGAGTTATGGGGTAATTTAGTGGTTTCTTTTTCCTTTTCAAGAGGGTTTCAAAATTTAGGGATTTAGAAGTTGGTTTGTTTTTCAATTTGTTGAAAGTTTTTTGGGTTTGATATTTAGTTCGAATAAGAGATGGTGAATCAGGTAGGTTAGGGTGTTGACAATGGAGGATTCGGAATCATGAGAGGATTTTTACCGATCAATCACAGACAGCTATGTGGCAGGCAAAAAAAGGAGGATTTGTAATCCTAAAATGTTGGCAGTGAAGGACTATGGAGGATTCGGAATCATGCCTCATTTTATTTATTTATTACTTATATATAATAGCCGTTGGGCTTTTGTCTTTTCTGATTCCAAAGCACATACCGCGTCGGCTTCCCCTTGATTCCAAAGCACATGTCGCTGGCGGCATAAGGGTTGGCGGCGGTGTTTGCCGGCGGCCTCCCCAAGCTGCCTGTGGTTTTAGCTCGTTTGCCAACACTCGATGGTGAATCTGGTGGGTTATGGTTACTGTATGATGGTGGGGCAGATGGTGATGTTGGTTAAACACACAAATTTAAGGTGTAAAATAAAAGATGTTGAAGACAAAGGTATTTCAGTCATTTTAGTTTGACCAAAGACGAAATCGGACCAAACATTTTCTCATATGGAGGCCGTCTACACTTTTTAAACAATACAGACGAAACATGCAATTTGACCAAAGCACATGGTCGATTTTTGGTTTACTCTTAAATTTATAAAGTTACTAGCTCTTTTAGTGTTTATTTTTTTCTATCGATGGTATATATAGATATGTAATTGTGTATACTGTAATAGTTTTAAAGTGAGGTATGCATAGAGATATACTTCTAAAAGAAAAGAAGAATTTTGTTTGTCTTTTTGTTCGGATATCATTCAAGGGAAAATAATTCACATTGTTAGCGGCATTAATCTTGCTTGCGACATTAATAATTTTTTTTTTTTTTTTTTTTTGAATTATATCTATTTTTAAAACACCTAAACTTCCCTTTTTATATCTTTGATGCACACAAAAGGCAATGTTCGTGCATCAAACACACAATTCAGTTCCTCATCATGAATTTCCTTGTTAACCAAAAACTATACTATGTTTTTAGCAGTGCCCGACCTAGATTATAAGTTATCAGGCTTGGGGAGGGAGTGGTTTCACCTATCTCTCCCTTCATCAATTTTTCACATCATCAATAACTAATAAAAACCTTCCAACTCACACTTCACCAATTCTCACCAATTTGATGGCATTGGTTTCACCTAATCACCTAATTACCACATCACATTTTCTTTTCCATTTATTTTTAATACATAAAATCTCACAAAAACTATATACAATTAAAAACATAACATTTTATTAATAATAAAAAAAAAACATTACATAATACTTAAAAATAAACAAACCATTACATAATATTTAAAAAACCAAAACAAAACACTACATAATACTTAAAAAAAAAAAAAAAAAAAAAAAAAAAAACACTAATCGTCATCGAGATATGGCAAGTCTTGAGCGGCCACGAACTCCGTGAGATCATACCGAAGACGATGATGGACGTCTTCGTCTAGTAACTCGGCTAGGACACTATTATCAAACACTGGCTATACCGGCTCATCCATTATATGAACCGGTGAGATTGCTCTCCCCGTCGCCTTTTATGACCATATTATGCAAAATAATGCATGCGTAAATAAATTTCCCTATTTTTTCTTTGGTCATAGGCCGGAGAGGTCGCTTGATAATTTTCCATTTTCCTTTGAGAACACCAAATGCTCGCTCGACATCCTTTCTTTCCCCCTCTTGTAACTTCTTGAACTTCTTTTCCTTTGGGTCGGTCGGATACGGGTAAGCTTTAACTAACGTTGACCACTTAGGATAAATTTCATCCGTAAGATAGTATCCACGTTTGTAAAAGCGTTCACCAATATAAAATGAGCTATTCGCCGCCGTTCCATTTCGCTCGGTAAGATACAAATCAGACTGATTCAACACGTTGATGTCGTTGTTCGACCCCGGTGGACCGAAAAAAGCATGCCAAATCCACAAATCTTGTGAAGCGGTGACCTCAAGCATAATAGTCGGAACACCATGGTCACCTCTCGTGTATTGCCCTCTCAAATGTCTTGGACAATTTAACCATTCAACGTGCGTACAATCGATGCTACCAAGCATCCCGGGTATGTGATGTCGAGCCTCATGAGCCTCGAAAATGCATGCTATGTCGTGTGCCGTCGGCCTACGTAGATACTCTCGACCGTACAACTGAATGATGGCGTTACAAAAGTGATCAAGAGTTTCACGTGACGTTCTTGCCGCCATACACAAATACTCGTCAGGGGGATTGCCGGTTGCGAGTTGCCTAACGGCCGAAACACATTTTTGTATGGCCGTGAAACTTTTTTTCCCCCGCGCATCATAACCTTCTTGAAAATACGGGTATCTCTCTTCAATGTCGGATACTATTTTTAAGAACATGCTTTTATTCATTCGAATTTTTTTTCGAAAATAAGCCTCGTCATACTTTGGTTCCTCAACGAACCAATCATTAAGAAGAGTTTCAAGACCAACGTGCCGACGACGATTTACATATCTACGGGGCCGAAAACTAGAGCTCGCCGTGTCTTGAAGATGTTCAACGGCGGATACCATAAATTGAAGCGAGGTACCATGAGTTTCATCGGACGAAGTCGGGTAAACGTATTTGGATTCGGAGCAATCAGAAGACATTTTTTGTTAAAAGGGTGTTAGACTTTTTGTGATTTTTATTAAAAAAAATGTGTTATTTGAAGATATGTATGTAGTTGAAAGGTAGAAAGAAAGGTAGAAAATGTGTGTTAATATATAGGTAAATTAAATAGTTAAAAGAAAAAGGAAATTAAAAAAAAAAAAAAAAAAAAAAAAAAAAAAAAAAAACTGGCCAACGGCCATATTTTAAAAAATGTTACCGTTTGTCTCCCTCTCTCTCCTCGGCATCCACTACCCGCCCCACCTCTTTCTCTATTTTCACCGACCGACTCGCGGCGGTGTTACCGCCTCACCGCCCCATTCACCGAACCCCACCCCGACCTAGACTATAAGTTATAGACTATAAGTTATCAGGCTTGTTTCGTTAAAATAAATAATTTTATAACACGGATATTTTCTATTTTGGATATGGTTCATTTTAGAAAATTGGGATTCTTTACAATATTCTACACCACAAAGTACAAAATTCATGTGGTTCACTGATCGACACTCTGAGAATCCCGTCCTTGGTTTAAAATCCGTTATTTCATAGAATGAAAACCGCTTTAGAATATGTTGTGAAAATTGCAGTTTGGGCATACTATAAGAACCCTCTACCCAAAATTTTCTAATGTTATTTTTCGGGTTTTGTGCCTTTGTACTATATGTTCGTCCTTCTTTTTCATAAGTTGTGTCAGAGCTTTTGTCTTCTCTTTTATATAAGTTTGTCATTTTTTTTTTATTTTTTTTTTTTAATTAATTTGTACCACTTTTGTTTGTATACATTACAACTTATAAATTATAACTTTAATTTGTACCACTTTTGTTTTTACAAAAAAGTTCATCACGTTTTTTTTTAGTAATACGTTTTTGTACTAAGGGAGTCAGCGAGTTAGGCATCTTCACTATTGAAGATTCTATATGTTGTATTATTTGAGATTGTTATAATTGCATCAAACACGAACACATTCACAACTACAAAAAAGAAAATAAAAAATAAAAAAAATAACAAGTTGAAACGAAGATTTAAGTAAGCAACAAGTGCGGCTAGTAACGGGTTTATAAAAGTTTACGATGAATACATCACCGTTTTACACGGAAGATGTATAATTTTACACTATTACATATATTACATTCAAAAATGTGTAACGTTTATAAAAAAAATGACAAATTGAGATTTTTAATAGGCTCATATTATTATCGTTTAATCATATGGCTGCAAATTTGAAGGTTGCAAAGCAGAAAAAATCCTACTTTACCGTCCATTCGGTTATGTCACGCCAATCAACACAAGTTATTATTTTTTTTTTTAAAATCATCATCGTCGTATCTCGGTTTTTTAACAGAAACCAACTACTTATTTCATAATAAGCAGTTTCAAGAAACCATTTCAAAAATTCAAGTTTTTTTTTCAACAGCAACCAAAAGCAGTTTCATATCTGCTTAAACCAAAAGCAATTTCAGATCTACTTAAACCAATTTCATAATAAGCAATTTCCCCCCCCCCCCCCCACACCAACTGCTTAAACCAAAAGCAGTTTCAGATATGAAACAACCACAGATCTAAACCAACTGCTCAAACTGCTTATCATAATAAGCAGTTTCATAAAAAAAAAAAAAAAAAAACAAAAAAAGCTTATCATTTCATAATAAGCAGTTTTTTTTTCAACACCAACTGCTTAAACCAAAAGCAGTTTCAGATCTGAAACAGCCACAGATCTAAACCAACTGCTCAAACTGCTTATCATAATAAGCAGTTTCATAAAATAAAAAACCAACAAACTGCTTATCATAATAAGCAGTTTCATAATAATCTTTAAAAAACCACAGATCTAAACCAACCAACCAACCAATCGTATGGGTTTTTTTTTCCAATCGTATGTTTTTTTTTCCAGCATCAAACACCAAACAACCACAGATCTAAACCATAAACCATCAAGAAACCATAAACCATAAACCATCAAGAAACCATAAACCATTCAGATCTATGGTTAACCATCACCAAAACCACCATCTAAAGAAACCATAAACCATAAACCATAAACCATACGATTTAAAAACCATGCGATTAAAATAAAAAACAAAAAAAAAAACAAAAAAACATTAGATCTGGTTAGATCTAAAAAGATCTAACATCACCATGGTTTTTACCATGGTTTTTACCACAAATCGTATGGTTTAGGTATAGAAATCGTATGGTTTTTACCACAAATCGTATGATTTTTTTTACCAAACCACCAATCGTATGATTTTTACCAAACCACCAATCGTACCACAGCCAAAAACAAAGATCTAACAAGAGTAAACTATAAACCTCCCCCAAAACCACCAATCGTACCATAAACACCATAGATCTAAACTATCTATGGCGTTTGAAAGAGAGAGAGGGGATTAGATCCGTGAGAGAGAGAGAGAGAGAGAGAGAGAGAGAGAGAGAGAGAGAGAGAGAGAGAGAGAGAGGGAGGGGGGATTAGATCGAGTGGTGTGAGTGAGATTGTGACAAAGAATATGTGGTGTTGGGGGGGGGGGGGTGTAGGGTTGGTTAAAAAACAAGGGGCGGGGTGGTTTTGGGGAGGTTATACAACCCGTTTAAAATAAAAAATAAAAGTTATAAAACTTGTTATTTTTTTTTTTTTTTTTTTTTTTTTTTTTTTTTTTTTTTGTTAGAAGTTATTATTTGTTAGAAAAAATAAAAGTTGTTATTATTTGTTAAAAAAAATAAAAGTTGTTATTATTTGTTAAAAAAAATAAAAGTTGTTATTATTATTTAAAAAAATAAAAGTTGTTATTATTTGTTAAAAAAAATAATGTGTTATTATTTTTTTGTAAAAAAATAAAAGTTGTAATTATTTGTTAAAAAAATAAAAGTTGTATTTTTTTTTGTAAAAAAAATAAAAGTTGTTATTCTTTTGTAAAAAAAATAAAAGTTGTATTTTTTTTGTAAAAAAAATTAAAGTTGTTATTTATTTACTTATTATGATTTTTGTTTACGAAATACTTGTTACGTTACTTTATTTTGCATATTTTTAGGCGTTCACTTCTCACGAGCAACTAACTAATTGGCTGCAAAATATATCTCGAGCGATTGGTTTTGTTATTGTTAAAAAAAGAAGCAAATCAGAGAAGGGGTATATGTACGAAATCAATTATGTGTGTTCAAAAAGTGGGAAGCATAGACGTGAAGGTTTAGAAGATGAACTTCAACGGCAAACCAGTACCGTTAAAAACAATTGTCCATTCAAATTAGTGGCAAAATATTCTATAACACAATATGTTTGGAGGTTGAAGGTGAAGCGTGATGAGCATAATCATGAATTTGCAGAGTCGTTGCATGGTTTCTCATATGCAATGTGATTAAAGGATCATGAGTTCAGTTTGGTGCAACAATTGTCAGAGTTTAACGTAGCACCACATCATATACTTTCGGCAATAAAGGAGTGTAATCCGGATAACGTGTCTAGCATTAGAACTATATATAACGCACAAACTAAGATCCATGGACCCATAATAGATGATAGAACTCCAATCCAAGTCCTTTTGTCACATTTGATGCGTTCAGGTTATACATATTACGAGAGGGTAAATGAGCTCACTAATGAGCTTGAGGAACTATTTTTTGTTCACCCCATGTCATATGCGCTATGGTGTACATTCCCATAAATCATGCTAATGGACTCCACATACAACAACACGTTGTTTAAATTGCCGTTTTTTGAAATTGCATGAGTTACTTCAACAAACAAAACATTTTCAATGGCATTTTGCTTTTTAGACAAAGAAAAATGACTTAATTTTCAATGGGTATTGCAATGTGTGAAGGAGGTGAAAGACGAAGAATATTACCCCGCGTGTTATCATCACTGACAGAGATTTAGCGTTGATTGGGGCATGATAATGCTCAAATTGTACATGTTTTTAGTTGCATTATTCGTGTTTTATATATGTTATTTGGTTATATTTATATGCTTTTGTTACTTAATCGTACCAAAGTATGTTTGCAAAGTATATGTAGCCAAAAACAGGAAAAAGGAAGAAAAAGATGAGAAAAATGAGGAAGAAGGAAATATTTATGATAGTGCGAAGATTTTCTTGTCAAGATCCGATCAAAAAGGCATTTCAAAGAATGAAGGTCCAAGTATTCAAGTTGATTAGCTTCAAGATAAAGAAAAGATCAAGTTTGGATGAAGAACCAAGAACCAAAAGGAAGAAACAAGCCAATCGACAAAAGTCCAAAAGAGCATACAGCAGCACTCCATCCGATCGGATGCTGCCCGCAACCGAATCGGATGGAGGCAATTTCTGAAGACCAACCGATCGGTTGGACGCAATACCGATCGGTTGGATGTCGTCTGATTTGCCAAAACTTCATCATTAAGTATTGTGTTTAACTACCAACGATTCTATAGCCTTCTAATGATGATTCTAGGCCCTTCTAATTTGCTTGGAGGTCAAGTGTAGCATTAAAGACCCTAAGGCTTTGAGAGTAGTATAAATAGGACAATTTGTGAAGAGTTTTACACACACCTTTTCAACAATTCTCATACCAACTCTCATACAATCATTAAGATACTCTCTCAAAAGTCCAAATTCGTCCTTAGAAGTCCAGGAAGCTTTGGAGGTTCAAGAAGTCAACATTTGGAGGTCAAAACATCAAGAAGTCAACACGAATACTTTGGGTATCATTACCTTATCATTTGTAATCCATTTTCAATCATTGTAAGACTTTCAATTATGGTTTCTAATGTTCAAAGTTCTGAGTTTATGTTAGTGTTTGCTATGAGTGGCTAGTGCCTTTGTGCACTTGCTTAGATGATGTGTATTGCTTATTGATTTGCGTATGATTGTGATAACATGTTTTAATTCAATTTCAAGTTGATTCTAAGATCCAATTGTGATTAAGTTTCGTAGTGACATTTGTTGATCAAGTTTAACTAGTTGCTAATAATTTTAAGGGTCGAAAGAACTATTGTTATTCAACTAGTTATAATCATTTGTCTATAAATGATTGTTTTTACCCATTATTCTTAATTAAACAAAGAAAGTTAATTGTGGTTGTAATAAGAATGCTTTTGTCTATCAAAATAGGATTGATTGTAAACCATTTCAAGGGTCGAAAGATTAATAGTTTACTATCAATTGTGACCTTTTGTCTATAATCGGTTACCTTTTGTATTGACCATTTCCTAAGCTTATTTGATAAAGCAAAAGACTATTTTTGTGTTTAAGGTACACCAACTTATGAACCTTGAATTGATTGGTTAAACATAATGCTTGTTTTTATGAACTAAAATCTTGACGAAGGTTTAATTTGTAGAAACAATAGATTAGTTCACCAAACTAATTATCATAACCAACATGTTATCCAAAGTTATCACAATCATGCTAATCAAGAGTAGTATGTTAGTCTAAGCAAGTGTAGTTTTTAATCATTTGAATTATTATATTTTCATCATTGCTTGTTTAAGAGATTTACTTCTAGTAGCTTACAATTCGATTCACTACAAAAATCCCTGCGAACGATCCCGACTTACCATCATAATCTTGCTATAACGGACGAGTTCACTTGCTCGTATGTGTTGTTTCTAGATTCGGTAATTCGACCTTTATAAATTTAAAACTTGTACTCACACACGACACATCAAGTTTTTGGCGCCGCTGCCGGGGATTTTGATTGTGTTTCCGTAAGTTTTAGAAGTCCATTTCTCACTAAGTTCGTTTTCATAAAAAAAAAAAAAAAAAAAAAAATTCCGAGCTGACCATCCGATCGGTTTTACACTCATCCGATCGGTTGCTCAATTTTCAAATTTACCGAGAGCTTCATCCGATCGGTATTCTCATTCATCCGATCGGTTTTCACAAAACCAATTTTACCGAGATAACCAACCGATCGGTAGTCAATCTATCCGATCGGATCAACAACCCTGATTTTTCAAATTGTTTCCATTCTTTACTCGTGTGTTTAGACATTGCCTCGATTCTCTTTGGAATTGTATGAACACTCGATCAACTGGAATAGAACCAATTTCACCTTTTTCAGATCCCGAACGTTTAGTCCGAAGACCAAGAAGAAAAAGAAAACCCTTTGTTCCATTAGCCAATCGTGTACCAAGAGTACGAAACCCACCGTTTGATAACCTTTTTGAAGCCAAAGTCGTTTATAACCCATTCACTAATCAACCTTTTCCCATGGCTGATGATCGACCCATGTGGGAAGTCAACCGAACCGTAGCACCTACTCCTGGAGCTGCTATTGTTGCTGTCAACCTAGGTGACAATTTCACCGTGAAAGGTCACCATCTTTCTATGATCAAAGACCGTCAATTCGATGGCCGTTTGAGGGCCGATCCTCACAAACACATTGCCGAATTCATCAAAATTTGTGGCATGTTCCGATATGGCGACACCAATGTGGATGCCATTAAACTCAAACTTTTTCCATCATCACTTGCTGGAGATGCAAAAGTGTGGTATAACGAATTAACACCAGGAATTATCAATACTTGGGAAGAGATGAGGCAAGCTTTTGCAAGCCGATTCTTTCCACCTGCCATGTTTGACCGACTCATGGGAGAAATTCGTGCTTTCACACAAAACCCTAACGAATCACTCGTCGAAGCCTGGCTTCGTATGAAAGATTTGCTTCGTAGTTGTCATGGACATGGTTTAGGACGAGGAACCATTATCCAAATCTTCTACCATGGACTTGATGAAACATCTCAAGGAATTCTTGATGCTGGAGGAATTTTTCTTTATAAGACTCCTAACCAGGCATATCAATTGCTCGAAGACCGAGTTCTTCTCAAACTCGATTTGTCAAAAGATGCCAAAACCAAACCCTTACGAAAAACCGTTGCTTTTGCTGAAAGTTCTGATACCTCTAAACTCATGGAGAAAATGGAAACCTTGGTTTCAAAAATCGACTCGCAATACAAAGATCTTAAATGAATGACTTTTTTTATTAATTTATCTACATTATTAATTCATTGTTTTTTCAGATATTTCTTCGTATCTAAATAACTGGCTGCAAGATTATCCAGACATGTTTCTCGCGTTTATTACCGATCAATATCGCAGCTACGGCCAGTCAACAACATGTAGAGTTGAGAGTCAACACTCGTTGTTGAAATTATACTTGGGCACCACACAGTCCAACTTAGACACGTTATTGAGTTCTATCGATAAGATTATCATTGCGCAAGAAACTGCAATAAAAGAAACTTTTAATAGAAGCAAAAATGCGAAAAAATGTAAATGTAATATATCACTATTTGCAGAATTGTGGTATAAAGTTTCACATTATGCTTTGGAACTCATTTTCGAAGAACTCCAACAGCCGATCACTGCAGAAGAATGTGGTCATCAGTTGCGGTCAATTTATGGGTTACCATGCTTTCACGAACTGCTTTACTATCGAATTCACGGTAATTATATTAAATTTATGACTATCAAGTTATTTTCCTCATTAATATCAGTAATTTATATGAGTCACTTTTAATGAATGCAGAAATGTCCATTCCACCGGAGAGAATTGATATTTTTTGGAGAACACTAGCTGTTCCGTGGCCTAGTATTAGTACTCCTACGCCTGAAGATTGTTCTTCTTGTGAAACTGACATATGAAAATTCAAGAATGTTTTTAGCACAATGTCGTCGTTTGTCAAGAAAAATATGTTAACGAAGGTGAGAGGGATATACGATCCCGAATCTGTATCAACTTGTGAACCTGCTGTTCACAAAAGTACTCGTGGACGTTCGAGCGGAAAGGACAAAAAGTCCCAGGCTACAAAAGTCCCAGACTTGAATAAAGAACCAACTGTAGATCACCGAAGAAGTTATTCAAGATCTACAAAAGTCCCGGACTTGAACAAAGAACCTGCGAGACATAGTTCATACATGGGTCCCAGAGTTGAACAAAGTAGAAGACATAGGTTATACATTCGAGATGAAGTTAGCGAATATTTGATGGACCATATTCCAGAGCTTTTCCATCGATACATCATAAGTATTTATAATGTGGTAGGTGATGGAAATTGTGGATTTCGGTGCATTGCCGTCGGTATTGGTCTACACGAAGATAGGTGGTCCCAAGTTCGAGCTCTTTTAATGCAAGAGTTAGACACTCAAAGGGAATATTACACAAATATGTGGTGGCATGATGGCTTTAACCAAATTCGAGGCTCGATAGAATGGTTCGGTTTTGGATTTGCACCGCAGGACTACTGGATGAATATGCCAAACACGGGATTGGTTATTGCTTCACTGATTAACCGGCCAGTTGTATCTATATCCCCACAACAAAGTTTTACGTGTTTTCCACTTTGGTCCGGTCCAGACTCATCACAAGAAAGTGGCCCCCTTGTGATTGCCCGTGTGGGGGACGAGGACGGAGACGGTGCTCACTACACTTATGTGACGCTAGATGAAAATTCACCACTCCCGGATAATCACCCACAATGGAGGGCGTACAGACTTGGCGATGCATCCGCATGGGAAACTTTATATTCCGATCGACAACGCATGTATACTGAAATTATTGAGAATAGAAGAAGACAAACATAGTAAATGATTACTGATTTATATTGTAAATAATTATACCGACAAAACATAGTAAATGATTACTAATTTATGTTGTAAATAACTATTTGTATTCTGACACCGACAAAACATAGTAAATGATTAAAAATTTATTTAAACTAATAATAATATTACTGATTTATGTTGTAAATAATTATACAAATTATTTGGCAAGATGGAACGAAATAATCCTTTCTTGTGTAATTGTCAACGAGGATTTATAATAGAAAAAATATCCCGTCAGCCCGATACTTATGGTCAACAGTATTATGCATGTCCTTTATCAAAGGTAAATAATTATACGTTTGCTTATTTACGTAAATATATAAATAGTTTGTTTGTTAAGAATACATTTCTTATAATTTTCTTACCATGTAACAGCTAGGAACAAACGATTATGGGTGTCGATACTTTATGTGGAAGGATGCATTTGAGCGAAAATACTTTATTCAAGCCTCTTCTTCAACGCAGTGCTTAAACTGCGAAGCTAAAGATTTTACGATTAACATGCTCGAAGCAAGAAACAAGATGTTATTATCTCAAAACAAGATGTTGAAGATAAGAATAAAGACGCTGGAGGCATCATTGGAAATGGAAAGAAGTCCCGAGGATTACGCATGTCAGTCGGGTACAATACTCCATGACCTTATAGATGACATAAATAATATTCATATTGAGTAGGTGTTGTTGTTGTTAAATAATATGTTAATGTTGTTGTTGTAGTAGTAGTAGCAGTTGTTGTTGTTGTTGTTTAATGTTTTAATATTTAATGTGTTATTGTTGTTTAATGTGTTATTGTGTTGTTTAATTAAATAGAAACACATTAGACGAATTTAGCTCAATCTTTTGGCATGGACATATCCTCGCCAAAAGTTTGCGTTTAATTTTTCTTAACCTTTTACAAAGTTTATTAATCATAAAATTAAAAAAAATTAAAAAAAAAAAAAAGTAACAAAAAAAAATCAATTAAAGTAAAAGGTAAAAAAGAGTGAAAAAGAAAATTTGTGGACACTAAAAAAAAACCCCGTCCCCAAAAGTGTTTTTGCTTGTAGTGCGCGTTTAATTTTTCTTAACTTTTTACAAAGTGTTTATTAATCATAAAAATTTAAAAAGTAAAAAAAAAAAAAAAAAAAAAAAAAAAAAAAAAAAAAAACAGAATTAAACTAAAAAGTTAAAAAAGAGTGAAAAAATAAAAATAAATAAAAGAAATAAAAAAAATGATTAAACTACATAGGGGGGTTCCCTTTGTAGTTTAAGGGGTGTGTAACACCCCAACCCGACAAGGGTCAAAATGCCACAAAAGAGATATATGGCCTTGTGATTGTGAGATAAATGAGTTTGCGCACAAGTGTTCTGTACAAGGCTCAATGGGTGTTGCACAGGGCTTAGAATCTAAGACATTTGCTAATATGAGAAGATCTAATGTGTATTTCCTCTGAGACATTGCAAGACCAGTTGAGGGATCCATTGTCTTATTGCCTGTGATGAGGATGTCATTGTTGTTGAGTGCCAACAATGAGGTGTCTACATATACACTTCCTCATTGAGGTGAATGTTATTATTTGCTTTGATTTACTTGGGGAATGCTTATCTACAAAAAAAGGTGGTTAATGTTGTATACCACTGTCTTGGGGAATGCTCATATCCACTTCCTCATTGAGGTGACCATGACTAAAAGAATCTGTTGCACTGAATGCTTATGTGTTGAAGTAGCATGACCAGTTGTATTAGCTTCACCTCCTTTGTACTCTTTACTGACCATAACTCACACTTTTTGAATATTTGAGTTACTGCCTATGTTACTCTATGTTACACACACTTTTTTTTGTCTATGTTTGCAGAAATCATAATCATTGACTCTGACACAAGCATTGAGTCTAATTCAAGCATTGACCTTATTTCATCAAGCAACAGTGATGAACTCCCAGCTCTAGAAGGTTCCAGCCAAATGTGTTTATGGTATTTCTCAAGCAGCACTGATGATACCAGTATTGAAGATCATCCAAGCCTTGATGATACAAGCATTGGTGACACAAGCAGTGATGACCAATTATATTTTCCTGCTAAAAAACTTCCAGCTAAAACATGTTCCAGCTAAAAAAAGGTTCAAGCTAAAAAAGCTGCAAAAAGTTCCAACTGTAAAAAGGTTCTAGGTCCAAATTCAAGTTCTAAAAAGGTTCTAGGTCCAAAATGCATACTAGGCCTTGTAGCAAACCATACTTGGTCTTACATACGTAATAAGACATTTGGAATAAGGACGGTTGCAGATGATGGAAGTAAAGGAAAAAGGATGGTTGGAACAGGTGGAAGTCTTGCAGATGATGGTAGCAAAGGAAAAAGGAAGCTTGTTTACAAATGATGAACATCTTTGTGTAACAGTTAATGTAATTTTTTTGCGATAGTTGATAAAACTTTGGATGTTTAACTTTTGTTGGTACTTGATTAAACATTAAATGGTCATATTAGGTAATGTATATAGGTAATATTAGGTAATGTATTTCCCTATTCATCTTGATGGCAGTTGATGGTCATATTGGATGAAGTTGATCTCATCTAGATGTAACAGTTTATCCTTTAGTAATGCAAGTTGTTTTTGTTAAATTTGTTATTGCATACATGTGATCGTAGTGATTGTTTGATGGAAAGGTAATCTGAATGAAGTCCTACTTTTGATCATGTATATTCAGTTGTATAGATCTGATTTAGTATGCTAGTTTTGGTTATTTGTTACTGATATACTTTTGGTTATTTGTTACTGATATCATTAAAATGTCTACAAAACCATTTCATTTGCAGTCAAACCATTTCATTTGCAGACATGGTTAGTATCAAACCATAACTAAGTCTACTAAGACAATGGTTTGGGTATACATTGAGAATGCCCAAACCATACCAGATTGCAGACATTCTACATAGTGGACTGCATAGTGGCATAGTGGACTGCATAGTGGTCAAATGGCAGTCAAACCATTTGCAGACAATGTGTAAAGGAGTGATTGGGTATACATTGAGAAACCATATCAGATTGCATATCCTATTTCCTTGCATATCAATTTCCAAAACAAACCATAACCATGTCTACTAAACAAACCATAATCATGTATGCATGAAACAAATGTATGCAAAACAAACCAATTTCCAAAAGAAAGAAACACCATATCAGATTGCATATCCTATTTTCTTGCATATCAGATTGCAGACATTCTACATAGTGGGATATCCAGTTTGGCTATGATTTGGAAAGGGATAATAACTTTATAAATCATCATACTTGTTTAAAAATACTCTTTTGGGTATCGATTTTTTTTTTCTTATACGAGTATTGAACTTTCAATTTCAGACTTTTTGAGGTACTAAACTTTCAATTTTGGACTTTTTGAGGTACTTTTGTGGCATTTTTGCCCACAGATTTTTAATAATTTGAGGGGCAAAAACGTCACAAAGTACTTCAAAAATTCCAAAATTGAAAGTTCAATACCCATATAAGCAAAAAAAATTGTTCGATACCTAGAAGCGTATTTTTAGACAAGTATGATACTTTTTAAATGTATTATCCCATTTGAAAATGCCTTTTTTACACCATGTCTGCAGTTACACACTTGTCTGCTAAACAAACCATAACCATGTCTGCATTTACACACTTTTTTTTTTTTTTTTTTTTTATTATATATATTTTTTTTTTTTTTTTTTGTGAAAAGTGAAGATTTAATAGATAACCAAAAGATTACAAAGCCTGCAAATTTACTACAAAGACATTCCAATGTAGAGTTTACAATCCTTTACATTTCAAAGTATAAAACAGAACTGTACTAGTCTATACTAGCATTCTAAATATCATTACAACATAACATTCAATTTAACTACACCTGAACTGCATCTTTGTTGAATCTTTACTTGAAGATTCATCAGATTGATTTTTAGTGTTACCACAATCTCTTTATACAGGTACACACTTGTCTGCAAAACAAACAACTTTCCAATACAAAGCAAAACCATGTCTGCATAGTGGTTAAATGACAGCATATCAAATGAATTGCTATAACTCAGTCAAAAGCAAGATGACAAGAAACTTATACTTAAAAACTAACAAAATTAAACTAAACTAACCCTATTTCAATAGAAACCCTAAATACTTTATATCTTTACTCACCATTAGGGTTTATATTTGGGGTCTATGGATCGGGTGATATAGGGTTTATGTTTGATTTGGGGATTTAGGGTTTATATTTTGGATTTGGATTCGGTAAATATGTTTGATTTGGGGATTTGGGGATTTTGGATTTGAGCGGGTGATTTAGGATTTTGATTTGGGGATTTTTGGTTTAAATTTAGGATTTAGGGTGAGATTTTAGATTTGGGTCAAGAGACAAACCGGGTCCGAAATAAACTAAGAAAATGACGTGGAGAACAAAAATAAATACGTGGAAAATTTTTTTAACTGACGTGTAAAATATACCGGTGATATTTCTAACATTTACAGGTCACAACAAGTTTTGTATTTAACAATCGTACATTTTGGACCATGTTTCTAATATGTGTAAAAGTTGAAAAGTATCTTTCTAATTTATAGACTTAACTTTTTTTATATTATAAAGTGGTACAAAATAAATCGATAGTTTAGTTACACATATTTTTCACAATAATCAAGACGTATAATTTATGTTAACTTAAATGATATAAATCTGTATTGTTATCGAATCGAAGTTTCATTTTGATGTTGAGTACGTCATTGCAATAACAAAACAAAAAAAAAAAAAAAAAAAAAAAAAAAAAAAAAAAAAAAAGTCGATAATAAGCTAGGTTAATTATCCTTCCTATAGGTAAAACCTTAATTAGCATTTTGGACAAGATGAAGATATCGAAATGAATGTAATAGATTTGTGTTAAATAAAAAACACAGCACCTCGGTTCTAACTTGTACGTAAGTTTCATACCAATAATATTTTAAACAGTATTGCTTAAACGGACTCTCAATCTATATAATCATTTTGCCTATAGTCATATTTTTGTTACTACATATCAGTGTATGAAGACCGGCAATGGTAATTAACTACATTTTTTACTTATTCTTATATAAAATGAAACAAAATAATGGAAAAGCTAAGAATAATTTCACTCGTAACCAAAATATATTAGTGGTAGTTGTTACTAAATAGTCTCGTTAGACTCCTGGTGCTAAAGACACACAAGACGTGTCTCTTGTCAATGTGGCACCATGGAGGATGAGTGCTACTTACTACACTCATCATGGAGGACGTGTCTTGAGATGCATAAAGGAATAACTCGGTCGTCTTGTGAGAGTGTTGCTGTGTTTGTGCCCGTGTGATATTTTGGTTTTTATGAGGTATATTTGTGTTTATATGTAGTACGTATGTTTTGATGGTGATGTTAGTTGTTTTATTACACTAAGTTGGTGGTGAAGTTCGTTGTGAAGAAAAAAAATGATGCGACGTTAAGGTGACGGCAGTGAAGTTGGTTGAGGTGATTTTTGTTACCGATAGCCTTACTTTAACATGCATACACTACAAGAAAACATAGCTCGGGCGACGGACACCCTGCGGCAGTATTCACTAAACGACAAAAAAATGACTTGACCAAGCCAAGGTTGCGTTGAATTTTTATATCCGTATTATGCCGACGACTTTTCGTCGGTAGAATAAATCTAATGTTTGACTTGGTGAAAACCTTGGCGGGAATTTGACAGCCAAAACTATGTCGACGTCATGTCGTCGGCATAGTATAAAACCAAAAAATAAGTGTGATTAGCGTGGGATTAGCGGATGATTAAGAATTGTTTTGCCTTTAGTTTAATAACGCCGACGACATGACGTCGGCAACTATTTAAGTCAAATTTTTTGACTTTCCCTCTTGTGAATAATAGCGAATTGTTGGGCGGGGTTTTTCCCGCCTTTATTATGCCGACGACAGGTCGTCGGTGATATTTCCCGCCAAAATTTCCCTCCAACCCGCCAATTTTTTACTTATATATATATATCATATAATAAAATTATCACAAAACACGTAAATTCTCACACATAACAATGGATGGTTTAACGCCGGAACAGGAATGGTCGAAGGCTTTATCACACAAGCTCCTGTATAATGAAATTATACTTCATTGGGGCTGGGAAATTTTTGATGAATATGGTTCTTATGAGAACTATGCACCGTGGCAGAGGGACAAGATTCTGGAATGGTTGAGGAGAAAGCCGTACTATAGAGAGTATTTGGAAGAGCTAGATGCTGCTGAAGCTCAACGTGCTGCTGAAGCTCAAACTGCTGCTGTTGGAGGTGACGATGAAGCTGAAAGCACGTTGGACCTCAACACCGAATTTGGTAATCTGAAAAATAGAGTAACAAATCTCGAAGCTACATTTGCACGTATCAAGGAAATGAGAGTAAGGAAAGGAAAAGATGGTGCGAGTTCCAGCAAAGCGGGAAGTAGCCGCAAAAAAAAAAATAAGCGGGTCGTTTCGTTTGATCTGTTTCGTTTGGTTGTCGAGTTGTTTAGTTTGAGTTGTTTCGTTTGGTTGTCGAGTTGTTTAGTTTGAGTTGTTTTGTTTGGTTGTCGAGTTTTTCGTTTGAGAACTCTTGCGTGTTTTAAATAAAATGTGTGCATTCGTGTTTGTTAATTGTGATGTTGTTTCTTCAAATAAGGTCATAAACCAAAACTCCTTTTTGGTGCAGGAAATAAGCAATCCCAAACACCCCTGTTTGGACAGCATAAACCAAACGGCTCTTGTGGGCTGTTGTTAAGAAAACAACATAAACCAAACGGCCCTGTTTGGACATCATAAACCAAACGGCCCTGTTAAGAAAACAACATAAACCAAAACGGCTCATGTGGGTTGTGAGGATTTGAGAGTGTATAATGTGTTTGTGTGGTTAAGAGCAGATCTGCTAACTGTTATATATGGTAAAAAAAAATAGATCTTTTGGAGGGAAGTTTTGGCGCCATAACATCTCGTGTATTGCAAACGGTACCGACGAAAGGGCTCGTTCGTTAAACATCTCGTGTAAAACCATAACATCTCGGCTCGTTCGTTAAACATTTCGTGTATAACCATAACATCTCGGCTCGTTCGTTAAACATCTCGTGTAAAACCATAACATCTCGGCTCGTTCGTTAATCATCTCGTGTATAACCATAACATCTCAGCTCGTTCGTTAAACATCTCGTGTAAAACCATAACATCTCGGCTCGTTCGTTAATCATCTCGTGTATAACCATAACATCTCGGCTCGTTCGTTAAACATCTCGTGTAAAACCATAACATCTCGGCTCGTTCGTTAAACATCTCGTGTATAACCATAACATCTCGGCTCGTTCGTTAAACATCTCGTGTAAAACCATAACATCTCGGCTCGTTCGTTAAACATCTCGTGTATAACCATAACATCTCGGCTCGTTCGTTAATCATCTCGTGTAAAACCATAACATCTCGGCTCGTTCGTTAATCATCTCGTGTAAAACCATAACATCTCGGCTCGTTCGTTAAACATCTCGTGTATAACCATAACATCTCGGCTCGTTCGTTAAACATCTCGTGTATAACCATAACATCTCGGCTCGTTCGTTAAACATCTCGTGTAAAACCATAACATCTCGGCTCGTTCGTTAAACATCTCGTGTAAAACCATAACATCTCGGCTCGTTCGTTAAACATCTCGTGTAAAACCATAACATCTCGGCTCGTTCGTTAAACATCTCGTGTAAAACCATAACATCTCGGCTCGTTCGTTAAACATCTCGTGTAAAACCATAACATCTCGGCTCGTTCGTTAATCATCTCGTGTATAACCATAACATCTCGGCTCGTTCGTTAAACATCTCGTGTAAAACCATAACATCTCGGCTCGTTCGTTAAACATCTCGTGTATAACCATAACATCTCGGCTCGTTCGTTAAACATCTCGTGTAAAACCATAACATCTCGGCTCGTTCGTTAAACATCTCGTGTAAAACCATAACATCTCGGCTCGTTCGTTAAACATCTCGTGTATAACCATAACATCTCGGCTCGTTCGTTAAACATCTCGTGTAAAACCATAACATCTCGGCTCGTTCGTTAAACATCTTGTGTATAAACCATAACATCTCGGCTCGTTCGTTAAACATCTCGTGTATAACCATAACATCTCGGCTCGTTCGTTAAACATCTCGTGTAAAACCATAACATCTCGGCTCGTTCGTTAAACATCTCGTGTAAAACCATAACATCTCGGCTCGTTCGTTAAACATCTCGTGTAAAACCATAACATCTCGGCTCGTTCGTTTAAACATCTTGTGTAAAACCATAACATCTCGGCTCGTTCGTTAATCATCTCGTGTATAACCATAACATCTCGGCTCGTTCGTTAAACATCTCGTGTAAAACCATAACATCTCGGCTCGTTCGTTAAACATCTCGTGTATAACCATAACATCTCGGCTCGTTCGTTAAACATCTCGTGTAAAACCATAACATCTCGGCTCGTTCGTTAAACATTTCATGATGAACGATACGTACATGCCATGCATTCTTATAGTCACGACCGTTTATTACCCTTGTACAAGAATGGGGCATAAGTCGCTGTAGTCTATGACATTCAGGAGGTACACATGATCAAGGGCCACAATCTTAACTTATCTAAATGATGTAAGGTGGTTTTCCTGATTTTAGGGCTTCTTAATATAAAGATCCTAAAGTTGCATAGTTGATAATTTGTTTTCCTGAATTTTTTTTTTAATTTTATAAAAGTATTTATAATAAATAAAAAATTTATAAAACTATTTTTTATAATTTTATAAAAGTATTTATAATATTACCGACGACATGACGTCGGTAATATAACCGCCAAAATTTTCGCCAAACTTTTATACGTCCCGCCAAACTAGAAACGACAAATTTCTATTACCTTACCGACGACATGACGTCGGTAACATTAAAAGTTATAACAAAACTAGATCTGGTTAACACTTAGAAAAAAAAAAACGTATAACTTTTATCTCCTTTCAATTATTGAAGACGACCACCGGCAATTCACTCACCACCATCACCTCCGACACCACTACCACTACTCCACCACTACCACAGCTCCACCATCACTACACCCACCACCTCCGACACCACAACTCCACCTCCGACACCACCGCAGCTCCACCAAAGCTCCACCACAACTACACGAGCACCACTGTGCACCTCCTCCTCCTCCTCCTCCCCCTCCTCTCATGTTTAATTCACTCCTCAACCCCTCATTTGTTTAATTCTTCTTCTTCCCCACTTTTTCTTCTTCGATCTACAAAACAGGTAATTTTGATTTTTGTTAATTTTGATTTTTGTTAATTTTGTTTTTTGTTAGTGTTAATGTTTGTTAATTTTGTTTAATCTTAGTGTTAATGTTTGTTAATTTTGTTTTTTGTTAATTTTGTTTTATTTTCTTTATTTATTTTATACAGCCGACACCGCAGCTCCACCTCCGACACCACCACAGCTCCACCAAGACAGCCGAGAGCGAGAGTCGAGAGCTGAGACAAGCCGAGACAGAGGTAATGTGGTCCCCTTTTTTTTAAAAAAAAACTTTTGGTATCCCGACGACATGTCGCCGACAACAGTTTTTTTTAAAAACTTTTTATATATTAATGTGCTCACTTTTAATATAGCCCGAGCCCGAGCCCGAGACTGCAGCCCGAGCTGCAGCCTGAGACCACAGTCGAGAGCCACAGACCACAGCCGATATAGTATGTTGTTATTTTTTTCATATCCGTATTATTTTTTACATATCAGTATGTTTGTGAATGTTGCGTGACGGATTAAGTGTAATTTGATTGTTTAAAACCGTGTTTAAGAACCGGCCTAGTTTAGTAGCAGTGTATACCTTTAGTAGCAGTGTATTATGTTTTAGGATTTTAGTGATTAATTTCGGAAAGTCCCCGTCCGAAGTTAATCATCCTATAGAAAACCCGTCCGAAATTAATTTATTAGAAATTAATTTCGGAAAGTCCCCTGTTTGGGACTGCTTTTTGAATGTTTTGTCTCATTTAGGATATGGATGCGTATAACTGATTTACTATTTGAGATTATTTCGACAGTGTTTCTCCTTTACTCCTACGAATATGTCCTTAATGCACATATTTGGGGAGTTGAGAGGAAATGCTGCCGAAATTTTCTCAAATAATAAATCAGTTATACGCATTCATATATGGGACGAATCATTCAAAGAGTGGGTTAGGATTGCCTTCCATAGTTGCGCTAGGTGAACAAAACAACTCGTAATCATTAATTAAGTGCATATAATAACCGATTGCATCATAAAAATGCAGTTATGATAATTGATAAGAGTTGGACCCGTATAGAGCATCGTGGTTCAAAAGAATTTCTTGATGGTCTTGCCGCCTTCCTCGATCATTGCAAACCGTTATTGAATAGTTCCGGAAACATAAAATGTCCGTGTCGTCGTTGTCGTAATGTTCCATAGGTATCTCTCGAAGGTCTTAAATACCACATAGGCCACAATGGGTGGGACCCAACTTATACACAATGGAAGGATCACGGTGAACCGGATCCTCCGAATAATGATCAATATGATATTCTTGATAACACAACACAACGTGAGATGAGTGACATGGGTGCGTGCCTTAATGATATTCTTGATATTCCTCCGAATAATGATCAAAATGATATTCTTGATATTCCTTCGAATAATGAGCCGACTCATGGAAATATTGGCGAGACAAGTAACGAGCCTACTCAAGCAGCGACACCTCCTCTGCGTAACGAGTATGAAGAGTTACTTGCAAGTTCCAACCAGCCTCTGTACTCGGGTTGTGACTTTATGACAACATTAGATTTTATGGCAAAGTTTACACATCTCAAGATCAGCGGTAAATGGAGTGATACTTCATTTACCAATACGCTAAAATTTCTCCAGGAGGTATTTCCGCCCAGGTTAGGTTACAATCTCCCACCGTCATACTATCATATAAAGAAGACATTTAAAAAGGTCGGGTTAGGGTACGAGTCAATACATGCTTGTGAAAATGATTGCTTTCTATATCGGGGGGATGATGGCGAAGATTTGGAGTATTGTCCGGTTTGCAAAACGAGTAGATGGAAAGACAATAAAACAACGGGGAAGAAAGTTCCTAACAAGGTGTTGCGTTACTTTCCTATCATTCCTAGACTACAATGTTTGTACAAGTCTATTCACACTGCAAAACATATGACTTGGCATGCTACTGGAAAGTCTACGGACGGTAAGATGCAACACCCGGTTGATGGTAAAGCATGGCAGAAGTTTGACAATAAATATTCGGATTTTGTTATAGAACCAAGAAACGTTCGATTAGGGTTGGCTGCTGATGGTTTCAATCCGTTCTGAAACCTTAGTCAGACTTGCAGCATGTGGCCGGTTATATTAACAACATACAACTTGCCTCCGTGGTTATGCATGAAAGAGACTTCTTTGATGCTGACGTTGTTGATTCCTGGCCCTAAATCACCGGCGAAGGACATCGATGTTTACTTGAAGCCCTTGATTGATGACCTTGTGGAATTATGGAAAAAACCAGGTATCTTGACTATGGACGCTGCTACAGGCACTCAATTCCACATGAGAGCGATGCTTTTATGGACCATCAATGATTTTCCTGCTCGAAGTAGTTTGTCTGGTTGGCAAGGGCAAGGTTACTACGCTTGCCCTACATGCAAAGTAGACACTCCGGCTACGCGTGTGATAAGCAAAACAGCTTATGTTGGTCATAGAGGATTCTTAAAAAAAAAACATAAATGGAGGAGGGACTGTACGACATTCACTGGTGAACCCGATTATAGAGATCCTCCTAGAAAAGATATTAGGGCTGATATCTTGACTCAACTTGCGAAATTGCCCACACGTGTGCCGGGGAAACATCCGGATTATGGGGGTGGGAAGATAAAACGTAATCATACAGTCGAGCTGAACTGGACTAAATGGTCTATCTTCTACGATCTTGAATATTGGTCTTTTCTTTCTCTACCACACAATTTAGATGTCATGCATATCGAAAAAAATGTGTTGGAGAGTATCTTGAACACCTTGTTAATGAATGACAAATCTAAAGACACCGCGAAGGCAAGACAAGATTTGCAAGCTCTGGGCATTCGACAGGAGTTGTGGCTCGGAAACAAACAAAACGGGAAGTGCTCGAAGCCTCATGCAAAGTACTCCTTCACACCCGATAAAAGAAAACTCTTCTGTCAATACATCAAAACAGTTAAACTACCAGATGGCTTCGGATCCAAGTTCAAGTCAAAAGTGACCAAAGATGATAACAGTATAACGGGCATGAAGTCTCATGACTGTCATATAATGATGCAACGGTTACTTCCTTATGGACTTCAGCAATACTTGGACGCACAGACTTATACACCATTGATCGAGCTTTGTTTCTTCTTTAAGCAAATTTGCGCCCGAACTTTGATGGTGAAATACATGGTGAAAGCTAAAGACCAGTTGATCAATATTTTGTGCAGTCTCAAGCAAATATATCCTCCTGCTTTTTTTGACATTATGATTCACTTGGTTATGCATTTACCTGAAGAGGCTATTGAAGGCGGGCCTGTTTCATTCCGGTGGATGTATCCATTTGAAAGATACATGAAGAAGCTTAAAAACTATGTCCGAAATAAAGCTAAGCCGGAGGGTTCAATAGCGGAGGGTTATGTTGTAGATGAAGCATTAACATTCTGTTCTCGTTATTTTCGTGGTGTTGGGACAAAATTTAATCATCCCGCTGCATCTCAGGATCGTCCTCGTCCAACAAGTGATTTCCAGGTGTTCCGATCACTATGTACCAATTCTGGTAAAGAGACATTGATTAAGTTAGGTCTCCAAGAAATGAAGAGAGTGATATGGTATGTACTTCACAACAGTCCTGAGATCGACAAGTACATGGACGAGTTCGAGAGGTATGCGTTTATATTTTGAAATTTCTGTTTCCCAAGTTATCTTTTCGATTTATTCTAATATCATGAACATTTTCAGGGAATTTCCTTATATCGACATGCAACAAGCATTTCCGAGCTGGTTTGAGACGAAGGTAAACTTATTGTATGTATTTCCATGTATAAATAACGACTATTACTCATCTCCATCTATTTTTATCTTTTTTCATAGATCCGTAAACTTTACATAGCCGATGACCCAAGCTGTACTCCCGACTTATTCGCTTTGGCTTGTGGACCATCACCGACCCCAATCTCAGTCAACTCTTGCGTAGTCAACGGTGTGAGGTTTGTCGTACACAGCCGCGATATAAAACGTACAACTCAGAACAGCGGAATTTGTTCACCTGGTGAGAAGGAGGGAGAAATGTATTATGGTCAGCTAGAAGAAATTCTGGAGTTCGCATATTCCCAGTTCAAAGTTGTGTTGTTTCGAGTTAAGTGGTTCGACTTAAGCAACAAAAATCGTAGAGTCCAACGTTTTACCACTAGAAACAACATGACACAAATTTTGGCATGTAGCTATGCGTTCGAAGATCAACCTTACATTCTCGCAACACAAGCAAAACAAGTCTTCTACCTTGAAGATCCTGCCAGACGACCACTCCATTGGAAGTTCGTCCAAGAAGTAAATCACAACACAACCTGGGATGTCATCGTGGTTGAAGACGATGATGATGTGATACATGGCAACAACTCATCCGATCTCCAACTGTCTGCTAATTTGAATGATTTGGAACTTGAAACCTTAAATATCGATGGTGAATCAACGTTAGTTGAGGCACCACCACCAATCATTCCTGTTGATGACGGCGATGATTTTATTGATGATGAAGACGACGATCCTTATGATTTAGTAGATTCTGATAATGAAGTCGCAAACAATTCTGATGATGAAGTTGATGCGACTAATGTTGTTTATGATAGTGATTGTGATTGTGCAGATTGATCTTAAAATGTAACTTGTAAAACGACACTTATTTTAATGAAATTGTTATAGATTGTTTAAAAGTGTATATTTCTTTTGAATGTGTATGTATTTGAATGTGTGCATGCTTATGTTAATTTGTTCCCGAATTTCTATATGTTACTCAACTTGTACTTTTACAGATGGCAGCAGTAGTCGTGCGTGGTCACGGTGGTGACGGTGCCGGTGACCCACCTTCCCCTCCCCGTTAGATTGAGGGCGGGCACCGTGCTGGTGGTAAGAATTTCTAGATTACATATATATATGTATATATATATATATACACATATTATGTATATATATAGATATATGTGTATATATATACATATATCTATATTTTTGTGTGATTATATATATATATATATATATATATATATATATATATATATATATATATATATATATATATATATATATATATATACACACACATACATATATGTATATATATATATATATATATATATATATATATATATATATATATATATATATATATATATATATATATATATGTATATGTATATATATATATACATACATATATGTATGTGTATATATATATATATATATATATATATATATATATATATATATATATATATATATTTACATATATGTATATACATACATATACATATATCTATATAAGTTACTTTATGACGTTTCCACTCACTCCAATTGCAGGATCAGGGCGACCCCGCTGAGGAGGTCGGGCCAGGGGGGAGGCAGGGGAGGCAGGGGTAGGGGAGATCAGAGTGGCGGTAGGCAGCGCCCACGCGAAGAAAATAAGAATGTGAAGCTCAAGAACGCCGTGAGAGATCGTGGCCCACAGTCGATTGACTTTGAGATTGGTGATAAGGGGACTTACACTCATGTGGGCCCGAACTCGGCATGGTTTAGCAATTATGTCGGCGAGCTCATTCGGCGGCTGCCGCTCTCCTATGCCTCCTGGTACGATATAGAGCCGGAGAAGACGGCTGACTTCCTTCCACAGCTCGGGGTCAGTTATTTCATTTTCCTTTTATATATATTGTTATGTTATCGTGTTTATTTATTTAAATGTGCATATTTATTTAAATTTGTTTATTTATTTATATCTCTATATTTAATTATTTGAATATTAAAATTTGTTTATTTATTTATATCTTTATATTAATTTTAACTATATTTGATTGCAGCTTATGTTCGATTTGGAACGCCACAGGAGCAGACCAGACTGGGATACCATTCGCTCGGCGCTCACATCGTATTTCGCTGGTCGATACCGTGACAATAAATATGATATGAAACGCGAGTACTTTACAAAAAAGGGTGGGGCTGCTAGAGTGGAAGAGATAAGAAGAAATCCTCCTCCGAGCTTGGAGATGTCTGAGTGGAACAAGTATGTCGATTTGTACATGTCGGAGGCGGCCCAGAAAAGATCGGCTGTGAACAAAGAGAATCGAAAGAAGAACAAGATTCTCAGCCGCCACGGTTCGAAGTCATTTGCGGCATCTCGACACGAATATGTAAGACACATTTTATTTTTATAAGATTATTTAATTTTAAAAATATATTAATTAAAATTATTTATACTAAGTAAAATATATATGGTGTTTGATTTGTCATTTTAATTTGTTTCATCCTATATGCATGTGTATATATTTATACAGTTTAAGAGGAGCCAGGACCACCAGTATCCGTCCATGTTCGATACATATCTTGACACCCACTTCAAGAACGGTGCATGGTTGCAGGATGAGGCTAGAGCTCGGTTTGTAAGTATCGTTTTTTATTTATTTTTTTTTCCAAACACGCACTTAGTGATTTATTGAAACATATTCTAGTAATTAACCCGACTAATATATTAATTTTCTCATTTTTTTTCAACTACACAGGAAGAGATGGTCCGGCTGAGGCAGCCTAGATCTGATATGCCGGCAGACGAGCCGTGCCTCACGGAGGAGGATATATTTGCTCGGGTGATCGGGGGAAAGCAGCGTGGTCATATACCCGGCGTCGGCAAGGTGGTTCCCTACTTGAAGAGGCCACGGGTAGACATGCCGCCTCCAGCTCCACTAGGTATGTACAGTTGGATAATATTAAATGACGCATCTTATATATGTATTGAAATGACCGTTTTTAAATTTTGATTATTTCGTTTATAGGTACGTCCGAGCTTAAAGGGAAGCTTGCTGAAGCTACGGGGCAGATTGATGAATTTAAAAAGAGTCTGGCTGAAGCTGAGAAAAAGAGGAAAAAAGAGAAGAAGAAAGCCAAGAAAAATGAGAAGAAGCTCGAGCTTTTGACACGTTATATCTCGAGGAACCCAGACTGGGACTCGTTTCTTACCCAGGTTGGTTCTCGAGGTGATGCTGGAGGCTGCAGTGGGAGCGGCGCGGGAGGGAGCGGCTCAGGCGCTCTCCCGAGTGGCTCAGGCGGCGAGAGTGGCTCTAGCAGCGGGAGTGGCTCTAGGAGCGGGAGTGATGATGATGACGAGGATGACGACGATGGGCTGGACATGTAGAGGTATTATTTTGTGTTGTTTTGTCTCTGGAACTATATTTTTGACGACCCCAATCTTATTATCTTTGAACACTTAGGATATTGCAACATTTGTACATATAGTAGCTAGGTTTAGCGATTATAACACCCATTTTGTAAACTTTATGATGTATTTTGAGGGTGTTATAATGTTTATGGCCGTTTTGTAAAGTTTATGGCCGTTTTGTAAAGTTTATTAAGTGTTTAGTGGTTATATATAGCCGTTTTATCCGTTATAAACTTTATAGCCGTTTTAGCCGTTGTTTGTATTGGAATGTGGTTTATAAGAGCAGGTATTGGAAACTGGAATTGGTAGATTTTTGCTGCACATTTTTGCGGCAAAAATCTGGGTAGTGCAGCTGCGCAGGCTGCTGCGCAGCTGCAATATAACTTTCATACCGACGCCATGTCGTCGCTATAATATATACATGCATATAATACCGACAAAATGTCGTCGACAGAATAATGAAAATGTTTATATTTTAAACCGTACCGACCATATTACGTCGGCATCATTTTTCAATTTCTTGACTTTTTTTGACTATTATAACCCGTACCGACGAAAGGGCGTCGGCATCATTTTTCAATTTCTTGACTTTTTTTTGACTATTATAACCCGTACCGACGAAAGGGCGTCGGCATCATTTTTCAATTTCTTGACTTTTTTGACTATTATAACCCGTACCGACGAATAGTCGTCGGCGTGGTTTACGTTAATATTTGACTTTCGTTGACTTTAATTATTTAATCTAATTAAGACATTAAATATTTATTATGTTACCGACGACTCGGCGTCGGTAACAAATTGTCGAGCAAAAACAAACGTTTGACCGAAAATAATGTGGGTCCCACTTTGTCGTCGGCGTTATTCGTCGGTACGGACGTTGCCGACGTGGCTCTGTCGACTATTCGTGCCGACGACGTGACGTCGATAAGGTATGGTGCCGACGTCATGGAGCGTCTGAATGTACTAGCGATAATCATCAAAGAGTTTTGATATATAGGCATACTACATATGCCTAATGATAGACCTAACCAATATTAATGTGACACTTGTCTTTGTTTAAAAAGTTTACAAGACTTTTAATGTTATTCCTAATATACCCTTTGCAAGTTAACTCCTGATTTTAAAATTTTAATTATCTCTCATCTGTTAACTTCTTTCTTTATCGTATTTTTATCTTCTTAACCTCTGATTCTCTTCTCCCTACAAACGACTGAATACATTAATAATTTAACCTAGTCATTACTTGTAATACATGATTTTGTAGCAGATAAATACTAGAGTGGAGATAAACAGCAAATGAAGATGGAGATGTCAGTTACGGGCTGAGCAAAATACGAGAGTGGAGATAAAAAGCGGATACAAATTAATAATACAGTAATTAATTAGGGGTATATTAGAAATAAGGGAAAATGTTGCCTAATAGTAACAAAGTTTGATGACTGTTCCAATTAAGTCACTCAAACTTTAAATTAACCACAAAAACCATCCAAGTTTCAATACTGTTCCATTATTGTGTAATTGTTTAAAAAAAACTACTTTTAAGATTTCATATGTGCATTATTTGGTTGTACTGTAACAATAAATGCCCACCCCTTGAATTTCACTAACCCAAACCAACTTAATGTACAACCAACTTATGCACAAGTGAAAAAAGATATATGACATAAAATAATAACCAAGTTTGAAAAGTGTTTCGTTTTAGTCACTCAAACATAAAAATTACATAATAATAGAACACTATTCAAACTTTGAGTGACTAAAATGGAACACTTTTCAAACTTGATTATTATTTTATAATCAAATAAAAGTTACAGTGACTAAATTGGAACAAAATTGAAAGTTGGTTACTATTTCATGATTTTCACCCTAGAAATAACACATAAGATTGACTGATTTTTTGAATAAATGACAGGTGGACCAATAAAATTTTTAGACCTAATTTTAGGCACACTACTTAGCCATTTTTTCATGCATAATCATCAAAAGACTGCGTCATTTAATTGTGGGACCTATAATAGTGAAAATAAATAAAAATAATCGAAAGAGATTGCCTTCCACATAGATGATTGGGTCACTCGAGTAGCTGCAAAACACCTTCACCATTTCCTCAAAGGTTACTCTCTCTCATTCATCAATTTAAACCTTCCCTTTAAATGGGCCTAGCTACAACAAAAATCTTTACTATCTAGAGATCACAGGGCCTAAGTTTGAGATCTAGTGATATCAACAAAGACATGGAGACCAAGGCTATCGTGCTAGGTGAATTAGTTCCATGCATTTTGATGGCCTTAATGGAGGTTTGCACCATTGGATTAACCATCTTGGCTAGTACCATCTTTTCGAAAGGACTAAGTCCCTTTGTGTTTGTGGTCTACACCAACGCCCTAGCTTCGATCTTACTTCTTCCTTACAACAACTTCATCGTTACTAGAAACAAGTGCGGTTATTTCCCTTGTTATATATTAGATATATGAGATGATTCAGATGCATATGCATGAGGCTAAAGAAGTCGAACATGCAATGTTCGACTGTTAGTTCTGATGCAGATGCATTTGAATAACCATAAATAGCATGAAGGAATGCATGCATGGAAAAATAACTAACCAATGGTTTGATTATTTTTTGTAGGAAGGATGAACTTATACCACGGTTTCTTCTTCTTGGTTTCCTAGGGTATGTATTTTCTCTCTTTCCCATATATATATAGAATTAACGATAAAACGTAACCACAACGATCCATGACACAAAGTTATTAATGATTAATAGTTTAATACTGTATAAAGAATGACTAAATTCAACGGATGAACTTTGCTGATAATCAAAGTAGGCCATGGATTACAAGTGAGTGTCATTTCCATCTAACTTTGTTGTTAAACTTTCAAGTGAAAGTAAAACAATTTAAGATAACATGGGATTAATGGTTTTAACCAGGCGGGAGCCAATTGGATGGTAGTGGATGTTAGGTCACCCCTAATCAGCCCACTGCTTAGTTGATACAAAATTATGTGTAGGAACTGTAATGTCTATATGTTCCAGTAACTTGAAACCATATATGATGGCCATGAGAGTTATAAAGTGAAGTAGTCATTTAGAGCAAGTTAATTATAAGAGTCTTACATCTTTACGATATCTAAAGATTACTCGTGTAAAGTTAATCTGAGTGAAGCTTTCGTATGTTGTAGGGTAACATTGGCACAAAATCTAGCATTTGTTGGATTGAGTTATAGTTCGCCGATTGTTGCAATTGGAATGGGCTGTTTAATCCCCTCTATTTCGTTCATTCTTGCCATTATTTGCAGGTTCGTTTCATTTCTTCCCTATAGATTAATCTTTCATTTGAACATTTGTATGTAAAAAATATGTGCTATATTTTAAAACTCTCTATGTCATTTGTTTAAGCAATCGATATACACGTATACGCACATATAGGCATGTGTGTTTTATATAGGGCAAGTGATTTGCACACTCTTAAATCTTATTGGTACACTCTAATGTATAAGCAGTTAAAGCAGATTATACTTAAAGTACAACTGTTTAATTTATATAGTAGAGTGTCCCAATAAGATTTAGGAGTGTGCAAATCAATTCCCTATATATAGGGATTATAACATTGCATGACTAAATTATTGATAGCTAGAATCACCTGAAAAGTACTATTCATACAATAATTAGGTGACTGATCAAGAACTCATATTTTCATAATTCAATAATCAAGTTTTGTTTTGATCCTATTAGCATATCAAGCGTTAAATATTTTTCAAATGAAAAAAATATTATTCTTCATATTCGAATAGGGATCCTAATATGATTGAAAAGGTCATTTGTATTTTGTAGTTAATTAAATAATTAGATTATGTACATACATGATGATAAGTCAAAGTTTAATTATTTATCTACCTAGTAGCTTAATATAAAATGATATTTTAAAAAGAATACCACGAAACAGAACTGGTGGCTCCTAAAGCATCCTGGAAAGGCAAACTGACGTCAATTTTGTTTGCTAGCTATTTCCTGTGGCCATGAATCAACATGTCACAAAATAAACAATAAAGAGAAAAAAAATGACATTTGAGTTGGTTTGGGCCATTCCTATCGATATGTGAATCTAACGTGGTCCATAAAGTACGTTTTAATTGATAACTAGTATTAAAATATGTTGTCCTGTGATATGCTTTTATACAATGAATAACATAATCTTATGGTTTGTAGAAAGACCAACGTGGATTTAGGAAGTTCAAGTAGTCGAACAAAGTTGGTGGGTACGTCGATATCGATCATTGGTGCTGCGTTGCTAATACTGTATAGAGGTCCAGTAGTTAGAGACCCTTCGTCGCATCTTCAATTATCAGCAGCTCCTAAGCTCTTTGTTTTCTTATCCACGCACGAAAACTGGGTTCTTGGTTGTGCTCTTTTCGCAGGAGCATCCTTGGCTTACTCAGTATGGAACATTATTCAGGTATTTCTTGACACCAGACAAAACCTAACAAGTAACAACCTTCGCTAATGACTGCAATCCTTTTATAGAATGATGGTTACTAGATTTTAAGAATACAATGTTTTATCATTTAAATTGTCCTCTTAGAAAATACTCATTTATTTTTGGGCAGGTAGAAACTCTTGAAAAATGTCCCCAAGTGATGACAGTGGCTTCTAGTTATAGCTTATTCGGGACACTTCAATCTGCTTTGCTTGCATTAATAATAGAAAGAGACCCTAGTGCTTGGAGGTTGGAATTTGACATGGGTCTCCTTATCATTGTCGCAACGGTAAGCAAACTTAATAAAAGTGCAAGCTGTAACAAATATTGCGCAATCTAGTACAGCTTTACAAGAAGCGATTATAAGGTCTAACTATGTGTTTTCTCAAAATAGGCAATATTTGGAAGTCTAGTTAAAAGCCATGTACATATGTGGTGTATACGAAGAAAAAGCCAGTTTTACGTGACAATGTTCAAGCCTCTCGGGGTTCCTATTGCTGGCATGTTCGGTTCCATCTTCTTTGCTGACACTTTTCATTATGGAAGGTACGTATATAATCCTAAACGCTAGAACACACGTATTTATCTATCGTGATTTTAAGTAAGTACTTATTTTCGAGATGTTAATGCAGTCTAATGGCCGCGACGGTGACTGCTATTGGATACTACACAATGATGTGGGGTCAAATTAGAGAGGATGAAAGTAAAAGAGGTAAAGTGGATTTAGTAGAAGAGACAACCCCTCTTTTGCAAGGAGAAGATCAAGTTTAATAGAGCAAATAATATATCAAATACGGAGTATTATATTAGTGAGGGTGTTTTTTCAAGGCCCAACAAGCAAGTGTGTGCATAGTAAATATCATTTGTACATTACCATCCTTAAAACAGCTTATAATTCGATTTATAGGTTGTAATCGATCTGTAAAATAGTCTCATAAATTTATTCAAACAAGTATCAGTGTTGTCCTTCTTTTTCATATCGTATGGAGTAGATAGATGAAGGATTTTTTTTGTTATTGCGTTTTATTTTGAAGATTGAAAAGCACCGTATAACAAAAGGTGTTTGCGTGTTTGCAACATATGGTTTAAAGGATTTACCCAAGTGTTCGTAAATGATGAAAGTTGCTTAAGACTCGTAGAAAGAGGGCTAAGCCCCTCGAGGGCTTTCAATAACTATGTATTACAATATCATAATCCTTAAATGTGTAAGTGGAAACAAATGCATTTCATGAAAACTACAGGAGACATGTAATACAAAAATTTGAACCACAAAAAATTTCAAGCCATGATCAAAATTTTTGGCTAGATTTCACACTACCAAAAGTCCAAAACAAGTCGCAGTACGTTGTGGGCCCCTAATAATTGAATAGGATGGCGAAAGGAAAAGATTGTAGAGTTAGTGGGCCTAATTTACTACTAAAAATCTAAAATGGCAAAATCTTTGTACATGGATATCTAAACTAGGCTTCTAGTTTTTTTTTTTTTTTTTTTTTTTTTTTTTTTGTGTGTGTGTGTGTGGGGAACATATTTTTCTAACCGCACAAGGTGTCTTGCAATTTATAGCTTCGCATTTTTTATGTCATTTTAGCTTTTTCTCCTATAATTTAACAAAAAAATAGTCTCCTTCCATAACTCAAATTATATATGTTATATATAGATGAGGATTTGAAGTACTGGATAATAAGAAATTATTAGGATATAGAGTACTTTGCTTTGGAATATGATTTTCTAAACCTGCCTATAGTGTTTCTGTTAAGAGAATGCATATTTTTGTTGTCCATTTTGATGATGTTCATGACTTGTTAGATCAATGAGTGATTGATTAAGACTTTCTTTTAAAAGGATATGGAAATTCAATCGAGGATCAGGGTTGCTGGCCTACAAGTCATGGGGCAAGATCTCGCCCTCAACATAGCTGATATAGATTTTCAGTTTCTGTTAATAGTTGCACATCTTCAGAAGTTGATGACACGGTTACACGAGCAAAGCTGGAAGGAAACCTGCGTGTATTCGGGTTCACAACGGTCGAATCATTTGTTAATTCACTCCAAAAACCACGTTTTGTCATCATGGTTGTAGAGTGTGGTTCACCTGTAGATCACATGATTGACACCCTTTCGCGTTACTTGGAGAATGGAGATTGTATTATTGAGGGTAGTAACTCGTGGTTTGGTTCCACAGATCGAAGAAAGAAAATCCTGTGTTATAAAGGTATCAATTATTTAGGAATGGGAGTATCGGGCCATGAAACTGTTCGATGTGGACCCTCATTGGTGCTTGGCGGATCATTATCTGCTTACAAAAGCATAGAAGAGACATTCTCCTAAGAGTAGCCGGTAAAAATCGTGATAAGCAAAAATGCGTAGTATACATTGGTGAAGGAGGTTCCGGGCATTTTGTGCATATGGTTCATAATGGAATTGTCTTCAGTCAAATGCAATTGATTGCAGAGTGTTATGATATACTAAAGACTGTTGGAAAGCTGTCTGACTATGAAGTGAAAGAATTTTTCGGAAAGTGGAACAAAGGAGGCTTTTGGGTCCTTATATTGATATATTTGAAGGCAAAGCTGACAAAGGAGCACGGTTAATGGTTGACGAATTCTTGGTAAGTACAGAGATGAGAGAAGCAACTGGTTGGACTGCTCACCAGCTCGTTGATTTATCACTGGCAGCCCCTGCAATAACTGCTGCTTTAGATTCAACCTTTATGTGTCGATTATAGACGAAAGGATTGAGGCAGCCAAGATGTGTAAGTCAAAGGGCTTGAGTGAGGTTGTATGTGATCAAATCGTAGTTAAAGAGAAGTTGATTGATGATCTTGGGCAGGCACTTTACGCCTCGATATTATGTAGTTATGCACAAGGAATGAAGTTGATACATGCACCAAGTGTGTCAGAGGGTGAAAACTGGGCAATGGATTTAAGCGAACTTGTTAAAGTATGGAAAGGTTGTAGCGTTGTTAAATCTAGATCTTTGAACCATATCAAGAAAGACTATGACACGAACCCGGATCTTGCAAACCTTCTCATGGATCCAATGTTTGCTGAGGAGATAATTGAGAGGCACTCTGCTTGGAGAAGAGTTGTTTGTTATGCTATTAACTGGGGTATTAGCGCTCCTGCTATGTCTTCCAGTCTTTCTTATTTTGATGCATTTCGGAGGGAGAAGTTATAAGCATTGTTTATGCTCTAAAAATATGTTTTATTGATGAGTTTTATCGGGTCAGATGATAATGTTAGCGATACTTAATCTTTGGAGATTTTTCTTGTGACACTTCACTTATATAACCGATACTCTTTTTATTTCCCTGATTATTTATTTGTAAGCTTTAGGTCTTTCATATTGCATTTTTGGCTGCATGTTTTCTTAACTTTGTTTGATTGATCGGTAAACATATGATCTGGGTATCTCAGTTATGCTATCTGAATCTTTTTTCAGGAAAGTAGCTTCACTTGACCCATTTGACCCGTTTCACGCTTTAGACAATTAATGTTTGACTCTACCCAAATTGCCAACTTTAAATTTTTATTGTTTCTCTCTTGTATTTAATTGATAACCACATAAACTATGATCTTTGAGATAAAGATGGCGATCAATTACTGCTGTACAATATTTATAATAATTATTGATCTTATTTCGTGTATTTTCAATCCTCTTTACTGGTTATTGTATGATGCCCTTATATTTCTGCAATTTGTATCTTGAAAATTGATTAGTTCTTGTAATAATCCCATGAATTTTTTTAACTTGACCCATTGGACAATTAGAAGAGATTGAAAATAATTTGGACCCGCTCGACTTATCTGACCCATATATGTTTACGTAACTTTTCAAGTAGTTCTATAATATAGTTTATAGAAAGACAAATGTGGATTTGAGAAGTTCAAGTAGTCGAACGAAAAATTGGTGCCTATGTTGATATCAATCATTGAAGCTGTGTTACTTACGTTCTACAAGGGTAGGATTGTAACCAAGTTTACTTATCCACACACAGAAATTTGGTTCTTGGTTACCTTATTTTTTCAGTTGTGTCTTTGGCTAACCCAAGAAGTCAAGATGGAACATTATTCAGGTTTCCTGGACATCAAATAGAGAACCTGACAAGATTTACATAAAATAGAGAACCTGAGAATCCTTAGCGATAGAATGACGGTCACTAGTTTTTGAAGATGAAAATATTCAATCATTTGCGCAGAAGTGATGATACAACCCGTTAGGTGGTATCGATAAATTGCACTACTTTAAGCGAATGCTAGCTCCTTAAGAATTAGGATTGAGAAGAGAGAATTGATTTTAACTGAAAACTATGATTCATTCATTATAATGGGTCGGTATATATACTGATTGGGATAACCCTTGCAATGATAACACTTATCCAATAATGACATAACACCAATCCTATAACAACTCAAACCCTAATCAAGATAACGACTTAATTGACACTTATCCCACTTTGACTCAAACACAACCTAAACTCAAAACACAGAAGATAGACACAGATAGATAGCTAGCCAAAGACATAGTCTTTATGCCAACCTGGAACAGACGTGACCCTCTTGGGTCGGCCTTCATCTTTGTAACACCCCCAAAACCGGGTCCAGCGGAAGCATATATGTCACTGGGGTACTACTTAATTGGTATCACAACAGAAGGTACAAAGAACGATTATACCTCAACCGTTTAGAATAAATTTCATTAACAAAGAGTGTTAAATTTACATATTTCAAAAGTAATGCAGAAATAGGCCCATAAAATAAGTAAAGTGGTCCCAAATAAATATATCAAAGTCGTCTATGACCATGCCCCTTGCCAAGCGCCTCTAGAAATAAGCTATCACCTTAAACCTGAAAATACATGCTAAAATGGTCAGCTTACGCTGGTGAGTTCATAGGTTTAAGAAAAAGTATAACAGTGGACCAAGATAAGTGATTTGCTACACTGGACTAAGATAGATATAAGTCACAATTCCAGAAACATCAACAATCACAATCATCAAGTATCAATATGATAGGTCACAAAAGCCCTCTTTCATGTTGATAGTCACAGTAGGAGTAGGGTCCTAGGAGTATCCAACCTTAGCCAGGCACCATGTTATAGCAAAACACAACTAGATTATTTGCCACCCTGGTCTAAGACAAACATCTATCGCATATCTAACAGTAGCCAGTCAACAAGTTATAGCAAATAAAAAAACAACAGTTAGGTCCATTCAAAATAGTTTTGAATGTTTTCTCACATGCATATCAGTCAATCACATAATGCCTTCAAATAACCAAATCAAAATTTTCAGCCAAACAGTCAAACATTGAGTAAACAGTTCGCATATTCGAAATAAACATTCATTGAGTTTAGTTAAAAACGAGCATGTATTCTTCCTCAAAATAGTTATAAAACCGGTAAAAGTAGGGGCCATAAACTCACCTTAGCCACAACAATGCAAAGATCACAACTGACACGACTGGCATCGAGAAGCAAAACATAGCCGTCTCAAGACATACGGCACGACGGTTCCAAGATATATAGGCACAACGGTCTAGGATTGACACAAAATAATACGTATACAGTTATCTCAAAATACGTCTCGCACAATAATAAAGTCTATAAAAGACAGCGCGTCGTAGTTTTCGTGGATTATTCAATTTCAATACATAGTCGAGAGAATACTGACGAGAACTCAAACCAAGAAGACATTTCTAGAAGTTAATGACAATTAAACACCTCAAATAAAATAAATCAGTTTGTACGTTTCGGTATTTACCCCGATATCCCAAATAATTTAGAAAAGCCAATTTGCGTTTATAATAAAAGTCAATTTCCTCAAAACAATTTAATAGAAAAATTAATAAAAAGTGTTCATTGAATATTAGACATTATTGCCTTATTGTATAATTGTTGCGAATCAAATATATTAAATTCATCTAGAGTCTAATATATTGTATTCGTTTCAAGTCCAATAAGTCCATAAATGTCCATTGTCCAATAATTCGAGACCGATATATGTCCAAGTATAATATTAATCTGATACGAATCCAATAATGTCATGTCACAAATAAAGTAACCGAGTATTAATTTTCCAAGTAACCGAAACGTACCAATTGAACCATAAATAAGTCACATCTTTTTGTCAAATGTGTATATTTTTACACCCAGTGGCGGATCTTGAAGTTTTTAGTGGAGGGGGCCGGAATTTTTTTTGTCCTAGCGTTATATTAGGGTCTTCTAATTCCGGGGGGGGGGGGGGGGGGGGGGGGGGGGGGGGGGGGGCGACTTAATAAATATAAATTTTTTCGGACGAAATACGGATAAGTTAGCACTACTGAGCGAAAAAATGGGGGGGGGGGGGGGCAGATCCGCCCCTGTTTACACCACAACTTACGACTAACACACTTTTAATTATATTTACTTGTGAACTCATTAATGAACTAACAAACCCCAAGTGGGTTAACACAAAATGTACCCAATGTAGCATGGGCTTCGGCCCATTTTCAACCCAACACTCCCAACTTGGCAAGAAACAACAATTAAGTTGTTAAATAAATCAAACAAATGCACCTTAGTACACTTGCTGACCAAGACCCAACTCAACGAGATACCAAATCCAATCTTAACACAATTACAAACACTAACCGAGCACCCCTAGGTGCCTTGATACTAGACCGAACACAATACACCCTCACGGGAAACTAAGCTGGGAATAGTTTGACTAAGGTGGAAACCCTCTCGAGTTTGGTTGCACCAAACCGAGAGTCGTTAAGCACCCTCTTGGGTGTAAGCTTCAAACCGAGACTAAAACGCAACAACAACAGTGAACAACAAATCACCAAAAATCCAAATCAAAGTCCGAGAATAGAATAAGCCATAGTAACTTCAGTTGAGTAGGCATAAGCTCAAAACAATTAAACACTCATGTGTTTCCTTTGTTGCACCGAGAACCAAACAACCACAAAAGCCGATACGAGCTTAATATAAACCAAATAAGTCACAAGCTATAAAGGAGATAAACTCAAAATAAGTAAATCGACACAATCGAACACAAGACCACGCTTCCTAGTGGTTTCTTATGGTGAACCACGCACAACAAAATACACCCTTAACTGGGTTCACTCAACATAAATCCAAACCGGATCCGACCCGTACGTGGGTTACTACACGACCCATGAGCAACTAAGACCACAATCACTATCCACAGGTTCTTACCACACGACACAACAACAGAATCAAAACGTTTTCAAACTTGTTATCAGTATGTTTTTATCTCATTCGAATCCACGAAAACTTTAACACCTCAAAATATATACTCGATAATTAAATAATCAAAACGAGATGTGGTTTTTACCATACCACACGGACAACGAGAGAGTGAGAGGAAGAGAGAGATGAAGAAGACGGTGGTGGTGTGGTGACAGCCGTGGTGGCTGTGGTGACCTTCGGACCAAAGTAAAACCAAAACAAAACCCTCAACAACTCTTATAACCTTCGATCTTCTTTTTCCTGGTGGTGGTAGCGTGACATGGCGATGACGGCAGCAGTGGTGGGGAAGAGATGGCGGCCGGAGATGGTGTTCGATGGTGGTGTGATAGCCGGCGGCTGTGTTATTACCAGAGAGGGATGAAGGAGAGGTGGATGATGATGGCTGCGTTGGTGGTTGTTGTGGTGGCCGGAGTAGGGGTGGCCGAAACAGGGGGGCTGCCAGAAATGGGAGGGTATTAATAACCCTAGAATGGTTATAAGTGTGCTTATATAGGCAGGGCAAATGAATATGTAAACCCTAGGGTTGATTATGTAACCCTAGGAGTCTTAGGGGTTGGCGGGCTAAATTTAGTCCAGGGACCAGTATTGTAATTTTTGCAATCTTTCACGAAATGTAGTTCAAGACTCATTTAGGCTAGCAAACGATCGATTCAAGACTCGAGATTTACGCCATCGTGCTTAGAAAATTTTTTCCAATAAAAATGACTATTCATACGCCCCGTTTCTCACAAAGAATAAAATAATCAAATCAAATCGTTGGTTGTGCCAGTACGCGTTGTGTAAAAATTCCACGTTTCGTGAGATAACTTCACTTTTTAGAGTCAAATGAGCTCGGAAAGGTTCGTAAATGAAAAACAGGGATAACCTCGTATAAAAATACGTCAGGAAAATTACGGGTTGTCACAGCCTCACCTCCTTAAACGGAATCGCGTCCTCGCGATTCAATTCAAGTTACTTGTTACGGTCGAAAAGAGATGAGTGTATACACACGAGGATTCATCTTCAGGTACCCACGTGAATTCAAGACCTTTTCGCGAGCTTCGACGAACTTTGTCATGGGGATGCGACTTTACTAAAGTCGTTTGATTTCATGGTTCATCTCGATAGGTATCTCAACAAGGTTTAAACATTCATCAATCTGGATTTCTCCCGGAGGAATAGCAACTGCCTCATCGGCTAGTCATTTCTTCACATTGCACATAAAAACGTTGCGAACACTGTTGAGTCCTGACGGTAGTTCGAGTCTGTGAGCTACCGGTCCAACTATAGCAAAGATTTCAAAAGGATCAATATAGCGAGGATTAAGCTTTCCACGGTTCCTAAGCGTATCACGCCTTCTCATGGTGAATCTTTAAGCATAATCTAGGTTTTAACTAGGAATTCAAGAGGTTCACGTCATTTGTCGGCATACTCTTCGGACGATTCGTGAGTAGCTCGCAACAATGTTCTGATCCGAACGATCTTCTCGGTAGACTCATGAACAAGTTCAGGGTCAGTAAGTTGGGTATCTCCATTTCTACCCATCAAGTTGGCGATCGGCACTTGCGACCATAAGGTGTCTCGTACGGTGCCGTTGAAATAATGGAGTCGTAGGTATCGTTATAAAAGAATTTGGCCAACTGGAGGTGTCTATCCCAACCATTTCCGAACTCGATTTCACATTTAGAGGTGCGGGATTCGCTCCTAAGGTCTAGCTTTTGATATAGTTTCAAAAATTGCAAATCGTCTTACAAAATGATTTGTGAAGCAGCTTATAGGGTAATGGGAAAACAATTTCATCGTTTATAAAATTGTAGTAAAGTCAAAATTTTGATTTTCAGTTTGATTCATAACATCGTAGAAAGGTAGCAAAATGTTTTATGAAATCGTTTTTGCTAAACGATTTGTAGAACAGTTTACGGGGTAACAGGAAAGCAGTTCGCCATTTATAAAATGGTAGTAAGATCAAAATTTTGATTTTGGTGAAATAGTAGTAAAACATTTTGTAAGATGACCGTAAAATGGTCGATAGAAAAATCAAAGGCAGTTTGTAAATTAATGGCAAAACAATGTATTATCCTATAAGAGGTTAGCAAAGATAACTGTATTCCCGAGGGACGAGAGGAGAATTAGGTGGTTGTCCCAAGGAATGCGATTCAGGTTACTCCTTAAGGTCTTAAGATTTCTGTTGGGCGCGGAATCTCTCTGCCAAATGGAGAGTTTAGCGAGTTCAGAGTACAACTCTGAGGGAAGATGTTGATTGCTACTAGCAATCAGTCGGTTGAATCAGTAATGTACATAGTACTTAAAGCGAAAGGTACAACATTGATTGAACAACTTCGATTGAACAACATTGATTGAGCACAAGGGTGTTGTGAAGCAAATTGACCCAAATGAAAGGATGTCACAGGAGCCGAAGGAAACCGTGTTTGACAGCTCGATCGATCCAGAAAAAAAGGAATGTCACGGCTGCTCCAAGAAAGAATAAGAGGGATTAAAAGATACCAATAAAATTAGGAGATTATGTCCTTAATTAGATTGGTAATTTTAGTCTATTTAAAGGGTCTAAGATTGTCTAGCAAGATCATCGAATAAACTTATTCCACAATTGTGGTAGTCTCTTTCTCATCTAATCTCTGTAATTCTGTTTCCTCATCTCCTTCTTGGTTTATTATCATATTCTTATTTATCCTACTTATCTATTTAATTGTTATCAATATTGTTATTTATCTAATTACTCCATTGGTGCTTTCATTCTCCATTAGCATCATGGCTGATGGCACAAGATTTAAAGTGATGGATGAAAACCTCAAGATTCTGCAGGAGGCACAGCAAAAATCCGTTCAAGAACAAGCCTCAATAAGCGATGATGTTTCATCCATTTTTTCATCCATTGAAGACATGAAAAAGACAATGAATCGGGTTCTGCTGCGTCTTGACAACGATGCTCGTGACCAGAAAAATAATAACAAAGATGATGGCATAGGGTCGTCAGCGATACTAGGCCGGCATAAACCCGCGTAGATTAATCTTCCTCGTTTTTCTGGTCTGTACCCGGAACGATGGGTCGCACAGGCCAAACGCTATTTTGATTTTTATGCAATTGGGGACGGAGACTGGATGACGATTGCGTCCTTTTCTCTTGATGATGCAGCAGCGGATTGGTATGATTGGTTTTGCCACCACTCCCATTTTACGGGATGGACTACTTTTACGGATGCAATTATACAGCGTCGGGAACTCGAAGAACCAGAAGGGGTGTTAGCCAAGTTACAACAAACGTCTACGGTGGCTGAATACCGGCACCGTTTTGAGGAAATCTCAACCAGATCCATGGCCCTCCCACCGGCGTTTTTGGTTAGTTGCTTTATCTCAGGCCTGCGCGTAGACATTAAACAATCTGTGGTGATTCACAAACCTAATATGCTAGATGAAGCAATGCATTATGCCCAATTACATGAAAATCGGATCCAGTTAGAAAAAGGCTTGGATCGGGTCTCACTTAATGAGAATTCTAAACCCATCCTTTTAACCCCAAAAACTCAGTCGGCTTCAATAACGGGTAACAACACCACCGTTACACCTAATCACAAGGGAACCAATCAACCCATTGGCTTTAAACGCCTAACTCCTGTAGAATTGGCTCAAAAGAAAGCACTCGGGCTGTGTTACAGGTGTAATGAAAAATATTATCCAAACCATCAGTGCAAATCGGCTCCACAATTATTGTTCTTTGATGATGGGCCTTGGCTGGATGACGAGGTCGAGCCCATCCCAGATGCGGTTTTGGCCGAGAACATTCAACTGGAGGAAGTACAAACACAATCCAGCATCTCTTATAATGCATTGGCCGGTGGCACATCCGTTTCCACATTACAATTTACCGGGACAGTAAAAGGAAAATCGGTTCAGGTATTACTGGATGGTGGCAGCACTCACTATTTCATTCGAACTAAGATGGCCACGTTTCTTAATTTACCAATTGAGTTAGTTACACCTTTTTCGGTGTTGGTAGGCAGCGGTGAGCGTCTACCCTGCTCGGGCATGGCTAAACAGGTAGCACTAATAATTCAGAAGTCTACCATTTACGTCGACTTTTACGTCTTCCCATTACAGGGTTGGGACATGGTTTTGGGAATTTCATGGTTAGCAACTCTGGGCCCGGTGGTTACAAACTATGCAGCCTCAACTTTTGAATTTCAGTTACATGATACACGCATCATATGGCAAGGAGATTCTAACATCATGAACCAACAAATCCAATTCAATGGCCTTCACCGGTTGGCTCAAGCGGATGCCATTGCCAAATTTTATCACTTAAAAGTGCAAAGCCCGAACACCACGACTGCAACACCTTACCCGCCCGATATCCAACACTTGCTGACCGAGTTTGCCAAAGTCTTCCAACCACCACAGTCCCTACCACCCATTCGTTCTCAGGATCATGCCATCGAACTCTTGCCAAACAAAGCCCCGGTAGCAGTACGACCCCACCGATATCCACATTTTCTGAAACAAGAAATCGACCGTCTTGTTCAAGAAATGTTGCAGCAAGGAATCATTAGACCGAGTACCAGCCTCTTTTCCTCACCGGTCTTGCTTGTCCGAAAGAAAGATGGCACTTGGAGGTTTTGTGTGGATTATAGGGCACTTAATGCCATCACAGTTCGAGACTGATTCCCTATTCCGACAATTGACGAATTATTCGATGAGTTACACGGAGCTCGGTTCTTTTCAAAACTAGATTTGCTTGCAGGATACCACCAAATCCGTTTACAGGAAGAAGCCATCTCCAAAACCGCGTTTCGAACTCATGACGGCCACTTTGAATTTTTGGTAATGCCATTTGGGCTAACCAATGCTCCGTCCATGATGAGACGAAAAGTGTACCGCTTTTAGGGGGTCATTTAAGCCCTAATTCGTGATTATTTGATCAAATATTGCCTTAAATCGTTCCTTTTGTCATTTTAGGTACTTTGGAGAAGAAATCTCGAAAAGGAAGCATTTTGGACGTTTTTGGAGCGAAAAGTGAAAAAAACGGCAAAGTCTCCAAAATCAAGCTGGAAACAGAGCTTGACGGCGTCACGCTTTGTAGGTGACGGCGTCACGTACTGGCAAAAGGATGAATATGAATTTACACGTGACGCGCCAGAAGGTTTTTGTGGAATTAAAGGGTGACGGCGTCACGTGTTAATGGATGTAGGCCGTCAAGTGTTAAGTTAAAGAGAGACGGGCCAGAGGATTTTTGAAGGTGACGGCGTCAGGATCATAGACCTGACGACGTCAGATGATATAGAGTGACGGCGTCAAAGTATTCTTACACGAGAAGGAACCTTAGTGAAACCGCCACAAGTTAATCAAGACAATCACAACTCGCGCGCGGAGTAGCTGTCACTGTTTTGGCCATAAAATCTTCATACGAACTCGGATTTAGGTGATTCAAGAGGCCACGGAATCAGGACGAAAAGATCTACAATTTGGTGAAAAAGGGGAGCTGACGCCGTCACTTGTGAAGGCTGACGCCGTCAGATCGATGCGGATAGAAAATCAGCTATAAATACAACATCACAACTTCACTTTTTGTAAGCCCTAAACCCTAAGTCCGATTCTAGGGTTTAGGTAGGTGTTTTTACAGCAACTTAGAAGGTCTTAATCACTCCATAAACATCTTGTAATGGTGTGTTGATTCTATCTTAATTATGTCTTCTATTATTATTGTTGCTTGTTCTTCATTGATTATGTTTTACTAAATCACCTAGTGTTTACCTATGATTGTGTGAAACTTGTATATAATTAATTAGATCTTATTGATTCCTTGTTGATGTATGTGTCTATCGGCATCAATAAAGGTGTGACACTTCAATAGATCTAATTGGTTTAGCTTATAATTCTTGTTTCCTATTGTCTCTTGTTTGATTGGGTGATATCGATGTTAGGCTTAAGAAAACTGGCTAACCTCCTATACGGTAACTTGCTTGAACGTCTTAAGAAACATGAACCAATGCGTACTAAGGTTTTTATGGTTGTATTTAATGCATGAGCGAATTCTAGTGATCCCATGTTAGGAGCTTCTTAGCCGGCTCGACATAGGAGTGAAGTAGGAGCTTATAGAGTTGGGGAAGTACGTACGCCACCCCACGATTGGTATTAAGGAATACAACCCGTCAACTAAAACAAGGTGTGACAATTCAATTGGTAGAATTGGATAGCTAGCAAGGAGTAATATATCATAGGTAGACATGCTTCACTTCCCTTGTAGAACCCTAGTTTACTTTTCTTGCATATTAGTTTAGTTAGTAGCTTTTGGGTTAGTTGATTAGCAACTAATTCCGCCCCTTCTTCCAAAACATGAGATTTTTACTTGCTTTCCATAAAATATAAAAATACAAAAAGAATCATCCATCACCTCTAGACCTAGTTAGAATAATTTCAATCCTAACGAACACTATTCTTTGAGTTGAACGATCAATCCCCCGGTACTTGCCACTTTACTATACTACAACGGTCAGGTACACAGCCTGGTGGGGATTGCAAGCCTCTTGAGATCCCTTGAGAGGTAAAACCTACTGCGAGGGCGCAATCTCATGCATCAGTCCACATTTCAACGATTGATGAATGAGGTATTTCGGCCGTATCTCCGTAAATATGTCTTAGTTTTTTTGACGATATATTGATATACAGCTCGACTTGGGAAGAACATTTGCAACATCTTCGTACGGTTTTTCAGACATTGTTGGCCAACAAATTAGTGGCTAAATTATCTAAATGTCTCTTTGGACAAACCATGGTGGGTTATTTGGGTCATCAAATTTCATCACAAGGGGTGGCAGTGGATCCGGCCAAAATCGAGTGTATTAAACAATGGCCTACTCCCACTACAGTTAGAGACATACGCGGGTTTTTGGGCCTCGCCGGCTATTGTCGCCGGTTTATAAAGAATTTTGCTACCATTTCCTGACCGTTAACGGACCTTCTAAAAAAAGATTTGTTTCAATGGTCGAACGCTACAACTGAAGCCTTCTCCCAATTGAAACAACGTTTGAGCACCACCCCAGTATTGCAATTACCAGATTTTACCAAACCATTCACAATGGAAACCGATGCTTTCGTAACAGGTATTGGCGCAATTTTATCTCAAGATGGTCATCCGATTGCCTTTTATAGTAAAAAACTTTCTCCTCGCATGCAGCACGTATCCGCCTATCAGCGTGAAATGTTCGCCATCACTCAAGCATTGGCTAAATGGCGTCAATACTTACTTGGTCAACGCTTTCGGATAATAACCGATCAAAAATCCCTTCGTAATCTTCAAGATCAAGTCATTCAAACGCCTAACCAACAAAAGTGGTTAGGAAAATTCTTGGGGTATGATTTCGATATTATATACCGACCGGGGAAACAAAATGGGGCGGCCGATGCACTTTCGAGGATCCATTCAGGAGAATTTTCGGCTCTCTCCAGCCAAACCTTATCTCTACTTCCATAACTTCAACAAGCCGTATTATCCGATCCAGATCTTCTCCAATTAATGCAGTCCATACAACAAAACCCGACGTCCTTTGCTGACTATAAGATTCACAACGGGCTGCTTTGTTTCAAAGGAAGACTCGTGGTACCTGCTTCCTCACCTCTTTGCCAACAATTATTACAAGAATTTCATGCTTCCTTGTCTGGCGGACATTCGGGGGTTACTCGCACTTTCCATCGTTTGGCTTCCAATTTTTATTGGAAAAATATGAGGAGGGATGTGCACAATTTTATTGCACAATGTCAAGTGTGCCAGCAAATGAAGTCCTCATGTTTACCTCCTAGTAGCTTGTTGCAACCATTGGCAATTCCTAATTTGGTTTTCGAAAACATTGCCATGGACTTTATTACTGGCCTACCGGTCTCGCAAGGCAAAACTATGATTATGGTCATCGTTGATCGATTCTCTAAATATGGACATTTTTTCGCATTAGCGACGTCATTTACTAGCACCACAGTTGCATCAGTTTTCATAGCTGATTTTGTGAAACTCCATGGGGTTCCCCTCGATATCGTCTCGGATCGTGATCCTCGTTTTCTTGCTGATTTTTGGAAAGAACTCCATCGCCTACAAGGCACTAATCTTTCCTTTAGCACCGCCTATCATCCTCAATCGGATGGACAAACAGAATCGTTAAACAAGTGCCTTGAAATGTATTTACGTTGTTTTGTGGCTGATTCGCCTAAGGATTGGGTCCAATTGTTACCATGGGCCGAATATTGGTATAATACATCTTATCAAACGGCAACCAAAATGACTCCGTTTGAGATTGTTTATGGGCGACCGCCCCCGACTTTGACTCGCTATGTTCGAGACGCCACGGATAATAATCTAAACGCTGCACAGTTAATGGAACGGGATGCTGTTTTGGAGGTTTTAAAAACCAATCTACATAAAGCCCAACAACGTATGAATGAGTATGCCGATAAACACTGACGTGAAGTCGTCTTTCAAATCGGTGATTGGGTCTATGTCAGGATTCAACCATTTTGTCAGAATTCACTATGTACAACGTCAACACAAGTTGGGTCGTCGTTACTTTGGGCCTTAACAAATTCTTGCTCGCATTGGCTCGGTTGCTTATAAGTTAGACTTACCTGAGGAGGCTAAAATTCATAATGTGTTTCATGTATCGTTGCTTAAGAAATGTGTGGGCAAGCCATTGCAACAAGTCACCCCGCTTGATTTAATTGACTCATCGGTTAATTTAATTGTTCAACCCAAAAATGTTCTGGAGGAGCGTACTATTTGGCGATCAGGACAACAAATTGTTCAATGGCGAGTGCAATGGGAAGGGCTAGCTGCTACGGATGCTACATGGGAAGATAAGGCTAGCATCGTGAAATCCTTTCCAACTCTCCACCTTGAGGACAAGGTGGGTTTTAAAGGGGGAGGTAATGTTGTGAAGCAAGTTGACCCAAATGAAACGATGTCACAGGAGCCGAAGGAAACCGTGTTTGACAGCTCGATCGATCCAGAAAAAAGGAATGTCGCGGCTACTCCAAGAAAGAATAAGAGGGAGTCAAAGATACCAATAAAATTAGGAGATTATGTCCTTAATTAGATTGGTAATTTTAGTCTATTTAAAGGGTCTAAGATTGTCTAGCAAGATCATCGAATAAACTTATTCCACAATTGTGGTAGTCTCTTTCTCATCCAATCTCTGTAATTCTGTTTCCTCATCACCTTCTTGGTTTATTATCATATTCTTATTTATCCTACTTATCTATTTAATTGTTATCAATATTGTTATTTATCTAATTACTCCAAAGGCTTAGGGTAGAGGCGACTGTAACAAGGCCACAAAAAAAACAAGGCCGAATAACAAATCCAAATACAGGATGACGTCCAAAATCACAAAATCGAACAATCCAAATTCAATCATAATCAAAACCAATCCAAACATAGCCAATATCAAATTCAAATGTAGCCAAAATCAAATCTAAACGTAACCAAAATCAAATCCAAACGCTCTAATAAGCTCAGACGGGCTTACCATGCTCTTGAGGGGTTACAAATAAGTAACTCGGATTCAAACAGTGCCAATCGGGTCTAACCCGAACCGATGCAAACTACGGCCAGACGGCGACAAACAGGAATTTCATATAACGGAGACGTATAGCGGTGCCAGGGGCATTACGGTTCATGCGGTGTTGTGATGCCAGTATGTTGTGTGTGCGAAAGTAATATTCCATGTCCATGTACACACGCAAAACTTTACCATTCCAAAAATCAAAACCAAACCGAACATAATTCCATTATAACTACTCCCAGTATTGCAAAATTCACCTCTGAGTCGAACATAGGTGTTCAGGCTATGTCCCACTGTCCCTGGTTGAATATAGGTGATCAGTCTATATTCACCCGAGGTTCAATGAATTTTGAAATACTTATACTAGTAGTATGTCCGTTACATCCAAAATCATTCCCAATAGCACGACAAGTGTACAAACTCGACATTCGATAATGAGATTACGCAAGGAAATAGCGTAACTCCGCGACAGGTACGGTGCGTGCATAAGCATATGCAAATGCTTATAGTGAACAACTAAAATAGGCGGATATAAAATATCCAATAGTCAGGCACACATCTCAACAAATATATAATCAAGCATCTCATCAAACAACTCGTCAAATATATCATGAACATCTCATCTAATATATCATTACTCGTCTCATCAATTATATCCTCAAACAAATCATAGACGAGGCATCATCTTGGCAGGAAGGCACGTGGCGGTCATAGGGTTAAGTTTTCATAAAAGTGGTTATAGTCCAGGTTTTAGAAAATAAACCTTGTTCTCTATAACCTAGGCTCTGATATCAATCTGTACCACCCCTAAAACCGGGTCCAGCGGAAGCATACATGTCACTGGGGTGCTACTTAATTGGTATCACAACATAAGGTACAAAGAACGGTTCTACCTCAATCGTTTAGAATAAAATTCATTAACAACGAGTGTTAAATTTACATATTTCAAAAGTAGTGCGGAAATAGGCCCATAAAATAAGTAAAGCGGTCCCAAATAAATATATCAGAGTCGTCTATGACCATGCCCCTTGCCAATCGCCTCCAGAAATAAGCTATCACCTTAAACCTGAAAATACATGCTAAAAGGGTCAGCTTACACTGGTGAGTTCATATGTTTAAGAAAAGTATAACAGTGGACCAAGATAAGTGATTTGCTACACTGGACTAAGATAGATATAAGTCACAATTCCACAAACATCAACAATCACAATCATCAAGTATCAATATGATAGGTCACATAAGCCCTCTTTCATATTGATAGTCACAGTAGGAGTAGGGCCCTAGAAGTATCAAACCTTAGCCAGGCACCATGTTATAGCAAAACATAACTATATTATTTGCTACCCTGGTCTAAGACAAACATTTGTCACATATCTAACCTTAGCCAGTCAACAAGTTATAGCAAATAAAAAAACAATAGTTAAGTCCATTCAAAATAGTTTTGAATGTTTTCTCACATGCATATCAGTCAATCACATAATGCCTTCAAATAACCAAATCAAATATTCCAGCCAAACAGTCAAATATTCAGTAAACGGTTCGCATATTCCAAATAAACAGTCATTGAGTTTAGTTAAAAACGAGCATGTATTCTCCCCCAAAATAGTTATAAAACCAGTAAAAGTAGGGGCCATGAACTCACCTTAGCCACAGCAATGCAAAGATTACAACTGACACGACTAAAGACATACGGCACGATGGTTCCAAGATATATAGGCACAACGGTACACAACGGTCTAGGATTGGCACAACCTAATACGCATTCAATTATCTCAAAATACGTCTCGTACAATAATAAAGTCTATAAAAGACAACGTGTCGTAGTTTTCATGGATTATTCAATTTCAATACTTATCAAAAGTTTAGTATCAACGTTTCGTGTGGTGTGGTAAGAAAAAATAGACTCTAATTACAACTCACTCCAAAGTATAATAACTCAAGCCAAAGGAGAAAGACATCGACATAGACGAGAACTCAAACCAAGAAGACATATCTAGAAGTTAATGACAATTAAACACCTAAAATAAAATAAATCAGTTTGTACGTTTCGGTATTTACCCCGATATCCTAAATAATTTAGAAAAGCCAATTTGCGTTTATAATAAAAGTCAATTTCCTCAAAACAATTTAATAGAAAAATTAATAAAAAGTGTTCATTGAATATTAGACATTATTGCCTTATTGTATAATTGTTGCGAATCAAATATATTAAATTCATCTAGAGTCGAATATATTGTATTCGTTTCAAGTCCAATAAGTCCATAAATGTCCATTGTCCAATAATTCAAGACCGATATATGTCCAAGTATAATATTAATCTGATACGAATCCAATAATGTCATGTCACAAATCAAGTAACCGAGTATTAATTTTCCAAGTAACCGAAATGTACCAATTCAACCATTAATAAGTCATATCTTTTTGTCAAATGTGTATAATTTTACACCACAACTTACGACTAACACACTTTTAATTATATTTACTTGTGAACTCATTAACGAACTAACAAACCCCAAGTGGGTTAACATAAAATGCACGCAATGTAGCATGGGCTTCGGCCCATTTTTAACCCAACACTCCCAACTTGGCAAGAAACAACAATTAAGTTGTTAAATAAATCAAACAAATGCACCCTAGTACACTTGCTGACCAAGACCTAACTCAACGAGATACCAAATCCAATCTTAACACAATTACAAACACTAACCGAGCACCCCAAGGTGCCTTGATACCAGACCGAACACAATACACCCTCACAGGAAACTAAGCTGGGAACAGTTTGACTAAGGGGGAAACCCTCTCGAGTCGTTAAGCACCCTCTTGGGTGTAAGCTTCAAACCGAGACTAAAACGCAACAGCAACAGTGAACAACAAATCACCAAAAATCCAAATCAAAGTCCGAGAATAGAATAAGCCATAGTAACTTCAGTCGAGTAGGCATAAGCTCAAAACAATTAAACACTCTTGTGTTTCCTTTGTTGCACCGAGAACCAAACAACCACAAAAGCCGATACGAGTTTAATATAAACCAAATAAGTCACAAGCTATAAAGGAGATAAACTCAAAATAAGTAAATCGACACAATCAAACACAAGAACACGCTTCCTAGTGGTTTCTTATGGTGAACCACACACAACAAAACAAACCCTTAACTGGGTTCACCCAACATAAATCCAAACCGGAACCGACCCTTACGGGTTTAACCCGGCCCATACGTGGGTTATTACCCGACCCATGAGCAACCAATACCATAATCACTATCCACAGGTTCTTACCACACGACACAACAACAGAATCAAAACGTTTTCAAACTTGTTATCAGTATGTTTTTATCTCATTCGAATCCACGAAAACTTTAACACCTCAAAATATATACTCGATAATTAAATAATCAAAACGAGATGTGGTTTTTACCATACCACACGGACAACGAGAGAGTGAGAGGAAGAGAGAGATGAAGAAGACGGTGGTGGTGTGGTGACAGCCGTGGTGGCTGTGGTGGCCTTCGGACCAAAGTAAAACCAAAACAAAACCCTCAACAACTCTTATAACCTTCGATCTTCTTTTTCCTGGTGGTGGTAGCGTGACATGGCGATGACGGCAGCAGTGGTAGGGAAGAGATGGCGGCCGGAGATGGTGTTTGATGGTGGTGTGATAGCCGGCGGCTGTGTTATTACCAGAGAGGGATGAAGGAGAGGTGGATGATGATGGCTGCGTTGGTGGTTGTTGTGGTGGCCGGAGTAGGGGTGGCCGAAACAGAGGGGGGCTGCCGGAAATGGGAGGGTATTAATAACCCTAGAATGGTTATAAGTGTGCTTATATAGGTAGGGCAAATGAATATGTAAACCCTAGGAGTCTTAGGGGTTGGCGGGGTAAATTTAGTCCAGGGACCAGTATTGTAATTTTTGCAATCTTTCACGAAATGAAGTTCAAGGCTCATTTAGGCTAGCAAACGATCGATTCAAGACTGGAGATTTACGCCATCGTGCTCAGAATAATTTTTCTAGTAAAAACGACTATTCATACGCCCCGTTTCTCACAAATAATAAAATAATCAAATCAAATCGTTGGTTGTGCCATTGAACCAAAATCTGACGAGTTGGTTTCCCATTTCGTAAGACATCACGCGTTGCACATATTTCTAGTGGTTGCTTCATTGGTTGACCCTCATGTTCTTCCTCAGGCAGTTTGGCCACACCCTCATTACCAGTTCCTGTAAATGTTTTAAGTAGTGACACATGAAAAAACGGGTGTATCTTACTCGTGGTTGGAAGACCCAAACGATATGACACCTTACCCAGTCGTTCCAATATTTCAAATGGACCATAATATCGCTTAGCCAATTTATTGGAAAGCCGCTTTGCTAACGTGACTTGCCGATAAGGCTGCAATTTAACAAGCACCTGGTCGCCCACGTTCAACTCCACTTCACGCCGGCTACGGTTTGCTTGCATTTCCATTCGATTACGTGCAGCAAATAAATTTTGCCTAAGCTGTCGCAGCAACACATCCCTTTATACCAATACCTCGTCAACTGCAACTACCTTAGAGGATCCAGGTGGATATGGAATAAGGGCAGGGGGTACACGCCCATATAAGGCTTGAAAAGGAGTCATCTTGATACTACTATGGAAGCTCGTATTATAATTGTATTCCACCCAATGTAACAAACGTACCCAATGGTGAGGTCGGTCCGACACCATAGCCCGGAGGTACTGCTCAAGCTCTCGATTAACAACCTCCATCTGGTCATCCATTTGTGGATGGTACACCGTGCTATGATTCTGCTGGGTCCCATTTGCCTCAAACAATTGTTTCCAAAAATTACTAACAAAAATAGGATCTCGATCAGAAACTATAGTTCTAGGAAACCCATGATGCTTAACAACCATGTCCATAAATAGCTCCGCCACCTTTGATGCATTAAAGTTGGTAGGCAAGGCGCAAAAGTGTGCATATTTAGTTAAACGGTAAACCACCACAAGAATGACTGTTAATCCCTTGGAGACAGGTAACCCGATGATAAAGTCCATGGCAACATCCTCCCACACCGCGGATGGGGTTGGCAAGGGTTGTAACAACCCTCTCGCCGCTTGCGTCGAATACTTAGTTTGTTGACAAACCAAACACCTTTTGATGTAGTCATCAACTGATCTATGCATTCCTTTCCAGTAAAACAATGACGCCAATCCAACTAGCATCTTTTTTGAACCCCCATGGCCTGCACTAGGTGTATTGTGAAACTCGGATAGCAAAAGTTCCTTCAATTTTGACTCAAGTCCAAGAAAGTATCATCCACGAAACAGGAGCAGCCCCTGTGCTCGTTGAAACCCGTCCAAGACTTCACCCATGTCCAACCGCTGATGAATCTAAGAAAGCTCATCTAAAGTCTCGTTCTCCAGCTTCAAGTTTGCAAGCAGCCCTACCACAGGTTGGCTCATAGCCATAAAGGCCGCTGTAACCTCTTCACCTTCCTTAAACACACGAGATAGCACATCTGCTACTAAATTTGTCGCCCCGGATTTATACTCGATACTGAAATCAAATCCCAGAAGCTTTCGAACATATTTTTGTTGAAGGGGCGTTTGTATCACTTGTTGCATGAGCTCCTTGATGCTCTTATGATCGGTACGAATGTTTTTCCCTTTACACGCTTAGAGTTAACTAGAAAGTTAATCTATTTGTGTTTATGACTAATACAATGTTATGATTAATTTTAAAAGTTATAAAACGTGAATATAAAAACTCAAGGTAATTTTCAACGTTTAAATTCTTATTAGAAATGAATCAAAGAATCTATACCCAAGTGTTTTGCGGAACAAACACTTGGGATTGAATAGACAAGGTATGGTGGTGTCTCCTATATAAACTCAAGTTTTGCTTGAGTGGTAACAATGCGACCTCACTGAGCTATCTCAGGGATGCGTTACTCTTTGTAGGAGAGAAGTTGTTTTGCAAAAGTCTAAGCTTTAATTGTACAAAACACACTCAACTTCTCTCCTTCTCAATCTATTTATACACAACTAATCTGAGTAAAAGTAATTAAAATATTATAAGTTGTTGAGCAAGTTGTTGAGCAAGCGTGTCTGACAATTACAACAGTAATTGTCATTTCCAAGAACCAATAGAAATGGCCTATTAAGTCTTTAAGAGTGGTTGGTCTGACACTCCAAGACTTTAAGCCGTCTTAGGAAGGATTTCTTCCTGACAAGATAAGATTTGATTTTATCTTAAATCCTTCCTAGATATTTCTGCCTTTCTTCTCAGGCACTTAGTTCTTCAGGACACGCTTCTCAGTTATCATTCATAATTACTTCATTGTTGTTGAGGAGACTAGGGTTCAGTGAGTTCTTGTCCAATACTCAATGAACCATCATCTTCTTCTTTGGCTTAAGTGCTACTTCAGGGAGTACCGCCTTCCTGCGTAGTGAATCCTTATATTTGAATTCGCCTTAAGCATCCTGAAGATGACTCACTGAGAGGCTGTTCTCTCAGTGACTTGAATTGTTCTCGGTTTAAGTTAACACTTAGTTAATTTGTGTCCAAATCATGTTTTAAGTATTCTTGGGTTTTTCATGACCCAACAATCTCCCCCTATTTGGATATAAATTATTCCTAAGTGTTTTGATCAGTTATGAGTGAGCTAATGACTTCTACTCATACTGAATGTACTAGAATATAAATAAGGACACTGAAATAATAAAAACATCATCTTATTGATATCATTACAAGTCCTAACAAGCTAAGTACAAAAAGGGATAGTGGGGGTATTCAGGCAGATCTATCAGTTCAACTTAATACCAAGGGCTTCAAGCTTGGGCTTCTTTGACTGCAGCTCTTGTTGGTCAGGATGCTCATTGATTTTCTTTTTCAGATCTTGAAAAAACTTCAAATTTTCAGGACTCTTGAGTGGAGAGGCCATCATTAGAAAGCCAAGCATAGCTTTGATCCCTGACAAATTGATATCACTCCACCTTTGGAATGCTTTGTCTCCGAACTCATCAATGAAGAACAAACCTCTTTCAGGTTGTTCAATGACCATATTGTTCATGAAAGGAACACCTTCAGGGAGAGCCCTATTGCAGTCAAGACCAGGAATCTTGATCTCAGGCTCAGCTTCAATCTTCTTTCTTTTTCTTGAAGAAGACTGAGAGGGAGCTGGTTGTGCTGAATCAGGAAGAAGAGATGGTGTTGACATAAATAAATGCCTAAAAACATTATCAATATTTATTCATATCTCTATGTTTTGATGATCACAAAATGTAAACTCATTAAAACATAAACTTATCAAATAAACAAGTATTTAGTTGTAAATATTCATTTCTACAACTTAATCACTTAAGGTATGAATAAACAAGTGCTTAATGCATTATATGATCAAAGGAACATTTTCTTAATAACTAGATTTTTTATAAAACATCAAAAACATTTTATATATTTTTGAAAAACATTTTTGGTATTAAATAAAAATGTTTAATCTTTTATAAAAATATGAATTCAAATTTTTAACCAAAATCAGTTAAAATGTTCCAGAAAAACCTTCCCCACAAAAGGACAAAATTGGCCAACGTTCAGTAGGGGCGGCCCCCTTAATAATTAAGGGGACCGCCCCCTATTTAAGGGGACCGCCCCCGCTCCAGTAGGCTCCAGCTGTCCAGATTTTTCCCTATAAATACAAGCCTTCTCCTGGATTTTTTCTCAACCCTTTTGCACTAAAACTTTCTGTTGTAGATCTCATTTCATATCTTAGAAAAACCTTTGATCATGTAATCTTAAGCATTGGTTTCCAAGTGATCCAAGCTTCCACCATCCAAGTGCAAAAGAAGAATACTTCTATCAATCAAGATTAGAAGTATTACAACTTAGTATCATCATGTTACTTAAGTTGTGTGTTCAACAAAGTTTGTAAATCATTCATTCATTTGTATGTAAAGGTGTGTGTTGTAGATTAGTGTTGTGTGTAAGTAGTGAAGATGTTGTATAAGTAGTTGTGGTATAGAAGTTGTGAGGTCAAAATGTAGAAGTCGTGAAGCCGTGGTGTAGAAGTTGTGAAGCCGTAGCTTAGAATACATGAAGTCCTTGTGTTGAAGTCATGAAGCCGTAGCATAGAAGCTGTGAAGCGGTCATGTTAAAGTTGTGATGTCCTAGTCGTGAAGTCCTAGTGTTGAAGTCGTGAAGCCGTAGCATAGAAGTTGTGTAGCGGTCGTGTTGAAGCCGTGAAGTCCTAGTCGTGAAGTCCTAGTGTTGAAGTCGTGAAGCCGTAGCATAGAGGTTGTGTAGCGGTCATGTTGAAGTCGTGAAGTCCTAAGTCATGAAGACATAGTGTTGAAGTCGTGAAGCCGCATCATAGAGGTTGTGTAGCGGTCGTGTTGAAGTCGTGAAGAAGTCGTGAAGCCGTTGTGAAGAAGTTGTGAAGAAGTTGTGTTGTGAAGTTGTGAGATTGGTTCTAGCTACGATTAGAACTCGACATTTAGCTTTGTGTCGTTAAACCTGTGTAAGCCAAAGTTGTGTACGGTTTTCTCCGCCATAAGGGAGCTTGTTGAAGTTGTGAAGAAAACTCTCGAGCAAGGTGTGCTCGGGGAGTGGAGTAGGGCAAGGAAGGTGTCCTTGTAGCCGAACCACTATAAATCTCTCGTGTCTCGGTTAGATCTTTCCATACCTTATTTATTTCTTTACTTGCATCGTTATTACTTTCATACACATAGGTTTATATAATTGCTAGTATTAATTAGAGGTCGACTTCACATAAAGATCAATTTGAAAATCCATTCAAGAAACCAAAACTTTTACAATCAATTTAAAAGAATACATATATAACTAATAATAAGGTTCAAGTTTTATTTTTCATACAAACTTGAATCTAAGTGTTTTAAAAATAAACAAAGGTTTTCATAATAAAATTAAAAAAAAAAAAACATAAAACTATTCAACCCCCCATTCTAGTTTTCCACAATTGGTATCAAGAGCCACGTCAATCAAGATCTTTAAAATATACTGTATTTTAAAACTTGAATCGATCTATGGAATTCGAAAAATATCTAGAAGGGGAATCTTTGCTAAAACCACCACTATTTGAAAACTATACTTTTCTTGAATGGAAAAATAAATTTGAAACTTATGTGAAATCAATTGATCTAGATCTTTGGCATGTCATTTCGATTGGTGATTGTGAAAGTCAAACAAAAACGGATTTTGAAAGTCAAATTGATTATTTGAAAACAAAGAATGAAATAAATAATAAAGCTAAAATAATTATTTATAAAAACATTGCCAAAAGTTGAATATGAAAGAATATTCTTCTGTAAAACGGCAAATGATATTTGGAAAAATTTCTTAAACTTTCATCAAGAAAAATGTCAAGCCAAAGATGAGGATTTTGATCTTGTACATGAATTAGTTATCTTAGAAATTTAATAGATAAACTTTTAGATAAAATAGATACATGTACTACTAGTTCAAATGTTGTTAATGTAGGTGTTAGCGACGAAGACTACATGAATCAACTCCAAAGTGAACTCAATCCAAAATCATGAAGTGACACAGACGAAGGAGAAGATCATGATCCGTACAAGACATGTTCGGGTCAAGCCACTTCGGTTTAAATAAGATCATCAACTGAGACATTACGAAGAAAAGCTAGGACGTGAGGTAAGTTCTCTATTTAAAATTTCATAAGTAATTACTTCATGCATATAATCTTATTAATGCCTTAGGATATGCTTAGTCTGATAGGTTGCTTTGCCTTTACACTTTAGTTATATTCGTTCTGTGGCTTAATAAACTAGAAACCCTTTAGTTAGCCCCCATAAGTGTTAGTGAACCAAGCAATCTTCATATTTGGTACTCTTCGATAGGTAAATTTAGGAACTTAATTTCTTCTAAAAAGAGAATGACTACTGGAGAATCTATTGACTAGAAACTCAATTTGACCTAATGGTTGAATTGCTTCTATGTGAGAAGTTGGGTGTGTGTAACCCGTAAAAACGGTCGTGTTTAGCCTGAATTGAGCACCACTAGTAATAGTCTCATACCCATTCTCCAACTTGAATACATTATTCTTCCTAAATATACCTAACGATAGTTTACTGTTATGAACTTTGCTTTTTACTAGAGCTTTTCATTCCTAGATGTATGTCATCCTGCATATATAAAATTTCTAGATGTTTACTTGCTCCTATGTGATTTGACTGCATGCCTTCGTAATTATTTGTTTAGTTGAATGCATTGTCATTATAATAGCTTTTGTTTTTCTCTAACTACTCTGACATGATGTATTTTTGTATTTAGTCATAATACATGCGTAAATGTCATAGGATATGTAGAAAGAGGTAGCATGTGACAATAGACTTGAGCATGAGATCTTTTATAAACCATTATTTTTTAAACCTATAATTAATGGGACTTATTTTTAAATTTGCAAAAACTTCACATTTTGGAAAAATAATTTTTCAAAAGATTATGACACATTTCTATTTTACATGTTTCACCATCCTACCTTTCTTCCAAACTTGTATCCATAATTACGTGTTTATCAAAACCAAAGATTGGAAAAATATGTTTTCTTTCCTCATAAAAACATTTTGAAATAAAACCAAAACTATTTCATTAAAATATTTTTCACATCCACATAAAAAAAAAAAAAAAAAAAAAACCACTTTCAATCATTGTTGAATAATGCCAAAAACATTTCTTTAAATCATGCTTGGTGATCTCATATATGTCATATATACTTGTGTATATGACACTTATAAGTGAACTAAATCAAAAATGAAAAATCATGGTTTACTTATTAAAGATCTCACTTGGTACAAGTCTAGAAGTCCATGCTATCACAACTCCACATTCCCTTGTACATAGATAATCAATAGGATTAATTAACTAGCCTTTTAATCTTCCTAAGTATGATACTATGAATTACTTGGTGCTATGTATTATCTTCTTGTCTAATATATGTATATACATGTTATATGCTTAATGAGTAGTTTGCATGTTAGATAAAGTTGCTTAAATAAATATGCTTAGCATATATGAGTTATTAAATCCTAAATTGCCTTGAAAGAAGTTGGACTTGCTTGAAACTAAACCAAAAAACACAACCTTTTCTACAAATTTATGCCAAAAACCCATTTCCAGTAATCTGGAAGTCAGCAGATGGGCGGCCCCCTTAAATACCCAGGCGGCCCCCTTAAAATTAAGGGGACCGGCCATCTGGAGTGACTGATTACTGATTTCTCCTTCAATTTCCAACCCATTTTATCCTATACTCCCCAAAATTCACAAACACATTTTGTCATAAACCACCCTCCAAAATTTACCTTCCACAATCACATCATCACTACACCATAAATACCCATTTGGAGGAGGAAGCTTGACATTTGCCATAACCCAACAAATGATGTTGTTCAAACTCAACCAACACCTAAACCTCATCCTAATGAACCCTTTCACACACATAACCAATCATCCATATGTCCACCTTCATTCACTCATAATTACCCAAGTTCACAAGTGTCTCCACCACCAAAAGTGTCACCACCACTTCCACCAAATAACAACCACTCTCCATCATCATCACCTTCCACTCAACACTTGAAGTTCATTGAAGAACTCAAGGAAGCCCATGAGCTTAATGCTCTCCTTGCTTTGCACCTTGCTCAAAGCAACTTAAACCCATCACCATCCATATCACCATCATTACCATCATCACCACATCACTTGAGTCAAACTGAGAAACATGTCAACAATTGTCCTTGTTGCATCTTTCTCCAAAATCAAACCATCATTACCATCATCACCATCCATCTCACCATCATTACCATCATCACCACATCACTCGAGTCAAATTGAGAAACATGTCAACAATAGTCCTTGTTGCATCTTTCTCCAAAACCAAACCATCACCTTAAATGAGCGTCTCACTTGGATTGAGTATCTTCTCACTAGATCTAATCCAACACCACCACTTGAACAACATCAAAACCCTCATTCAACATGGTCAAGTCCAAGCTCTCCACCTCCAATTCCTCTATCAACACTCTCTCCAACATCCATACACCCAAACTTACAACCCCATTAATCCAACATTTTTTACCCCCTCTTTACCATCATCCATCCAAAATAATCCAAGTTTTCATGTCTCAAGCAAGTCCAATGGATCTCTTAGGCAATTTAAAATTTTCTACTTATTGTATGCTATAAGCAAAATATGTGTTGTATCAATAATTATGTTTTTGACATAATTATTTTCAACTAATGAGTGCTTTATTTCTTGTCTTTAATATATGATTGTTATGCTTATTGCTTGTATACTTGATATCATGATATATATACATGCTTGATGATTAATAACATGCTTATTCTGTAATATGTTTTAAATGTATACATGCGTAATTAACATGTTTATGTCCCTATTTAATCATTCTTGATGTACATGATTCAAATGGAGCTTGCTGCAAAAACACCCTAAAAATGACCCTTTTCTGGAAATTTTTCAAATTTGGTCGCCTGGGAAAACACCAGATGGGCGGCCCCCTTAATTCCCTAGGCGGTCCCCTTAATTTTAAGGGGGCCGGCCTACAATTAAGGGGACCGGCCATCTGGACAGTAAAATTTACTGTTTTCTTTTGCATCTTGCGACCCCTTTATCTAGCCCAAACCTTACCTAAATCAACCATCACCTCCATCAAACACCTATTTTCATTCACCATGCTATCACCAAAATCATCTCTAAGACACCAAAACTCCATCACCACCACCTCAATGTTAATCCCCAAGTGCACCAAATGCACCATCAAAAACACCCTTTCATCCATCAATAACTACATCAACTCACACCTTTCATCATCACCATCAAGAGCATCAACTCCACCTCCTACTCAAGAACCTCCATTCACCCAACTTGTCATTTCCATATCACCAATAACACCTCTTGATGCTCATTTCTCATCATCACCAATACCACCACACCCACAACCGAACCATCATCTTTGGTCTTAGAGATGAGATACACTACATGTTTTCATCCCTTGAACACATGCTTAACAACCAACCTCCACCACAACCTCCATCATTTTCACCCACTACACTACCACCACCTTCATTCTCACCAAATTAAGCATATGCAATGCTTAATCAAAAATAATTTTTCAAACCATTTTGTGTGCAAGCCCCATGGAAGATCATGTACTCCTAGAATGATTATGTAGATTGCATTACTTACTAGCTAATGTAGGATTGAATATAATTTTGGATGGTTGTGTATTTATACACAACATTTTTTAATGAATGTCTTTATATGCATGCTTATTTTTGCTATATATATGCTTGTGTTTCTAATATTTTTTGCAAGTATTCCATATATCGATTCCTTGGTGCCCTCAAACGAGGGGGAGCACACATCAAGGGGGAGTTCTCGTTTCGACAAATTTTGTCTCTAAAACTTGTCGGCTCAACCTTTTTGATGCTACAAAAAGGGGGAGAAGTGAATATAAACTCACTAAATACTTGTTCAAAAATAACTTTTTGGATTTAATGAGTTTAGGTTTTGTAATCATCAAAAAGGGGGAGATTGTTGACATAAATAAATGCCTAAAAACATTATCAATATTTATTCATATCTCTATGTTTTGATGATCACAAAATGTAAACTCATTAAAACATAAACTTATCAAATAAACAAGTATTTAGTTGTAAATATTCATTTCTACAACTTAATCACTTAAGGTATGAATAAACAAGTGCTTAATGCATTATATGATCAAAGGAACATTTTCTTAATAACTAGATTTTTTATAAAACATCAAAAACATTTTATATATTTTTGAAAAACATTTTTGGTATTAAATAAAAATGTTTAATCTTTTATAAAAATATGAATTCAAATTTTTAACCAAAATCAGTTAAAATGTTCCAGAAAAACCTTCCCCACAAAAGGACAAAATTGGCCAACGTTCAGTAGGGGCGGCCCCCTTAATTTTACTAGGCGGCCCCCTTAATAATTAAGGGGACCGCCCCCGCTCTAGTAGGCTCCAGCTGTCCAGATTTTTCCCTATAAATACAAGCCTTCTCCTGGATATTTTCTCAACCCTTTTGCACTAAAACTTTCTGTTGTAGATCTCATTTCATATCTTAGAAAAACCTTTGATCATGTAATCTTAAGCATTGGTTTCCAAGTGATCCAAGCTTCCACCATCCAAGTGCAAAAGAAGAATACTTCTATCAATCAAGATTAGAAGTATTACAACTTAGTATCATCATGTTACTTAGGTTGTGTGTTCAACAAAGTTTGTAAATCATTCATTCATTTGTATGTAAAGGTGTGTGTTGTAGATTAGTGTTGTGTGTAAGTAGTGAAGATGTTGTATAAGTAGTTGTGGTATAGAAGTTGTGAGGTCAAAATGTAGAAGTCGTGAAGCCGTGGTGTAGAAGTTGTGAAGCCGTAGCTTAGAAGACATGAAGTCCTTGTGTTGAAGTCATGAAGCCGTAGCATAGAAGCTGTGAAGCGGTCATGTTAAAGTTGTGATGTCCTAGTCGTGAAGTCCTAGTGTTGAAGTCGTGAAGCCGTAGCATAGAAGTTGTGTAGCGGTCGTGTTGAAGCCGTGAAGTTCTAGTCGTGAAGTCCTAGTGTTGAAGTCGTGAAGCCGTAGCATAGAGGTTGTGTAGCGGTTATGTTGAAGCCGTGAAGTCCTAAGTCATGAAGACATAGTGTTGAAGTCGTGAAGCCGCATCATAGAGGTTGTGTAGCGGTCGTGTTGAAGTCGTGAAGAAGTCGTGAAGCCGTTGTGAAGAAGTCGTGATTAAGTCGTGTAGAAGTTGTGTTGTGAAGTTGTGAGATTGGTTCTAGCTACGATTAGAACTCGACATTTAGCTTTGTGTCGTTAAACCTGTGTAAGCCAAAGTTGTGTACGGTTTTCTCCGCCATAAGGGAGCTTGTTGAAGTTGTGAAGAAAACTCTCGAGCAAGGTGTGCTCGGGGAGTGGAGTAGGGCAAGGAAGGTGTCCTTGTAGCCGAACCACTATAAATCTCTCATGTCTCGGTTAGATCTTTCCATACCTTATTTATTTCTTTACTTGCATCGTTATTACTTTCATACACATAGGTTTATATAATTGCTAGTATTAATTAGAGGTCGACTTCACATAAAGATCAATTTGAAAATCCATTCAAGAAACCAAAACTTTTACAATCAATTTAAAAGAATACATATATAACTAATAATAAGGTTCAAGTTTTATTTTTCATACAAACTTGAATCTAAGTGTTTTAAAAATAAACAAAGGTTTTCATAATAAAATTAAAAAAAAAAAAAAACATAAAACTATTCAACCCCCCCTTCTAGTTTTCCACAGATGGAGTGCCAAGTTCTTGAGGTGCAGCTGCCAATCTTTCATACCTTAGACTCAAGGACTTCAACATGCTAGGGACCACAACATTTGATTTCTTTGCAATTAATGGACCCAACTCATCCAATTCTGTGATCCCAAAGTCAGCGAATCTGAATGGGGTATGAACATCAAAGTTTCTCATGTCAGCCCCTCTGTAGACAGTTACACTGGCAGGATTGGTGTTTCGATGAATATGAACATCAGTGATTGGTTCTGGCTTCAACCTGTTTGTCATATACAACTGATATTTCTTAATCCTATTCTGCCTGATCTCTTCAGCCCTTTTATTCCTTTCCTCCCTTTTCTTCCTGAGATTGATCATCTCCTCAGTCTGAGCTTTTACAAAGGTCATACCACCCTCTCTTCCTGAGAGATCCTTAGCCTCAAGACCAATCTTCTCAGCCTCTTCATGAACAACCTTAATAATAGCAGGCTTGATCACCTTTTCTTCCTCCTTTAACTTCTTCTTTGCTTCCTCTTTCTCTAGGTAAGCACTGAGTTCATCAGCTGAGAAGTGGTGAAGAACTCCATCAATGTCATACGGGATCCTGGGTGGTGATTCAGGATCCTTTGCTACCGTGATTGGTGCAGGTTGAGGCTCAGGTTCAGTGAGGATGCCTTTGCCTTTATCTTGATGGAGGGAAGAAGCTTCAGGAATCTCCCCCTCAGTGTGAGAAGGAGGAGAAGGAGGTTGTTGGCTTGTTGAAACTTCAGGGACTCCAGTGTCTTTCTCCCCCTCAACTGTTGCTTGAGCCATGGTGATAGCAAGAGTTGGAGTCACTGGAGCAGCAGGACCCTTGAAAGCCTGATAGATCTCAGTCATCATTGATTTGATGTCCGAGGTGTCTTTCTAAAGAGTTGAGATCTGATCCGCCAGAGATGCCTGAGAAGCTTCGATGCCTGACATCCTTGACCCAAGAGACCATGCCAAAGATGTTGAAGATTGTGCCCAAGTACCCAGATGTTTTTCCTGAAGACCCAAGGAAGTCCTGATTGAGTCCAATGAAGAGGTAAGACCTTGAATCTTAGAATCCTTCAGTAAGCTGAGAAGATCACTGAATTTAGCTGAATGCTTCTGGTAAGTCTCAGCAGCCTGAAGGACCTTCTTGTTGAGTTCCGGGTCATCCTTGACAGCTGTTTGAATAGTTCCAAGGCTTTTGGTGACGCCTTCAAGGGTAAGATTGAACTTCTTGAAATGAAGATCAATAGCTGTCAGGGAGTGATTGGTGTCAGAATGTATTTCGATCACATCATCATGAAAACTTTCAACATCTGCCTTCAGGTTGGCATAGTGAACAGCAGCTTTAGTGTGATGATCGAACATCTCTTCAGTGAGACCATTGTAAAGAGCTCTATTGGTCTTGAGTAGGAACTTGACCAATTTTCTTTCAGTGAGGGGAAGAGAGTCATCATACTTTTGGAGGATGTCCCCAGTATCAGAAGAATCAGAAGATTGAGAACCTGACTCTTTACTTTGGCGTGGAGATGACTGATGTGATTGTTCAGGCTGTTCAGATTGTACATCAGTTTCCATGTCCTCACCTGCCTCAAACATTTCTTCTTCACTCTCTTCCCTGAGCTCTTCATTAGACTCGATAAGAGCCTGAAACTCCCCCATGGACTCAATACCCAAAAATTCAACCGGCTCCTCTTTATAAAAAGACTCGCCTTTGGTTTGGCCAGGTCCTGACCCCGTTGTCATAATAACTGAGTGGGTTTGCTCAGCCTGACTAGTCATAATAACTGGGGTAACACCAGCCTGACTTTTGGGGGCAGTTCCTGAGAGAATCGGACCGCCTGAGGGGTTTATGGGTTCCGTATCAGCGGGTTGTTTCTTTCCCTCTGAGTCTTTGTCCCCCTTAGCACCTTCAACCACTGATGGGTGTTTTTCAGTGGTATCACTAGGTACTGATTGTGAAAGTTGGTGGACCCCCTTCCCATCAGGATTGTGCTGTCCTTTTGGGGATTTAGGGTCCTTTTCTACCTGAGATCCTGAGGGTGATTGCTCAGGAACGTTAGCGGGATGTGAATGTTTGTGGGTCCCCTTCTCAGTAAGGTAGTGCTGCCTTACCGAGTATTTAGAACCCTTTCCTCCCTTGGGAACTGATTGTTTTTTGCCAGTTCCTTCATCGGGATGTGAGGGGGTGTGGGTCCTCTTCCCAGTAGGGTGGTGCTACCCTACCGAGGATTTAGGACCCTTTCCTCCCATGGGTACTGATTGTGATTTATCAGTACCTTCATCGGGATGTGAGGGGGGAATGCTTCCTGATCCCTCTGACTTGTGTATGTCAGTTGAACCATGTGGAATAGGTGTGCCTGAGGTCACTGAGGATGATTGCTCAGTGACCTCCGTTGGCCTTTGTTTTGAGGTCAAGAGGGTCTCAGAAATGGGTGTCTCAGAGGTCTCGGCCTTTTTCAACCTCTTTTTAAGGTTTAGTTGGTTTTGAGGATCAGTCTCAGTGGCGAGTGGCTTGGGTCTAACCACCTGGATGGACTGACCCTTCTTTGTCTTCTTCACCTTTTTGGTCGGTGAAGGAACTGGTGAGACAACGTCGTTACCCTGAATGACTGATTGCATGTATTCAGTCAGGGCAATATGTGTAACCTCACTGATGCTACTAGTGAAGTTTGACTTATGTAGGACGTCAGTCTTCGTACCTTCTGCATCAGGCCTCATATAGTCAGAACCAAGTAGGTCCTGAAGCACACAGGAAACAAATCTAGGGTAGGACATATGCTTTTGCCTATGTTTTCCTGAGAGCTTAGCAACAAGGTCTCGAAAGATTATTCCTCCGATGTTAATTTTTGTACCCTTAAGGAGACTGAACAACATCAATTGTTGTGATGAGTTCAATTGTTCCGTAGAGGATTTATTTCCACCCAGGACCTGAATGACAAATGTCATCAGTATTTTCCAAATAGGATGGAACCATGTTTTGACTACTGGAGCCTTCTCCAATAAGCCTCCCGCAGATGTTGTAGGACGTCTGGGGTCATGGGGTGCTAGAAAGATCAGTTCATTCTTTATGTCCTGATCAGTAGGGTTGGGTGAAAATGCTTCAGCAAAGTCAAGGCATGTGGCTTTGATGAAGGTTGAGTAGTCAAAGGAGAGGGTTCTGCTCCCATTCATCACCGTGAAGGTGATGATTGACTCTTTGGTGTCTTTGGGGCTGGTAGCCATAGCCGTGCACCAGAATTCCCTCAAATAGTCATGGTAGATGACTGAGGGGGTGTGGGTGAAAGCCTTTGCAAGAAAATAATTACGAAGAAATTTCATAACGTTCTTGTAGGCTGGGTAGTTTTGTGGATAAGAGAAATTTCCTACCACATTGTTCTTTGTTAGGTCAACGTCCCCAGTGAGGAATTCCTGATTAGGGGCGTATGCTATAGCTCTAGAATAAGCCATTGTGGGTAAGTCTGGGTTTGACTAAGGTTTCTGGGTTTCTAAAGCTTAAGAATACACACACAATTTGTTTTTGAGAATTAAAATGGTAGAGTTTTGCTTAAGTTCTATAAAAACGTGTGTGTGTTTCTTTTGGTTGGGTTATTTATAGGGAAGTGGAGATGGGGGTGTTTTAGACATTTGAGCAATCTTAATTTATTCAAAAAGAATTATTGGAAATTGTTTTGAATAATATGTTTTGGGATCCGCATTTGTAAGATATAACCATCTTGATTGTGTGGATGATTCGGGTGGCCTTGGATTATGGAAGAATAGATCCATACTTGAGTTAGAGAGATGAAGTTTTAGAGAGAGGTGGGAGAAACTCAAAAACAGGAAAAGTTATATTAAAATGTAATGAGAGTTCCAACCCTTCCCAAGTGTGGGAAGGGGTATTTATACTTCCTAATATTTGTGCCCCTAGTGGGCTGTGGAGTGAGCTGACAGTGGGGAAAGCCCTGACCCACTCCACAAATATAAATACGACTAAACTAATAATACTAATACTAATATTACTAAGCTAATATTAATAAGCCTACGAGCTATGTGAATGCTAAATAGATGCTCGGGGTGACCGAGCCTTCATCTGAATATTTATATTCCTAACAATCTCCCCCTAAGGGAGGTCACCCCGGAAATAATAATTTGAATTCTAGCATTCTTTCTTCTGAAATTGTCTTTATAGCTCGTAGTCTTTGATTCTTCCAAGTCTTGTATCTTTGTGCATTGTGCATCCAGCAGCAATCATTTGATGACTGATTGATTGTCTTGGATGATCTTTGAGTATTCTTCGACTTTATCATCCAACATTTGTTTCCAAGTCATCTTACAGCAGTATGTTTCCTTGTGATGTGTATATCTTTGAGCCGACATGCTCACACTATTTGGTGTCATGATCTTAAGCGTCAGAGTTTGCAGAATCCGTGTTAAAGGTCTTTTAGGTTGATCATGACTTTGTTGAGTTACAATGATGATGTAGTGTGAACATGTGGTAGAGGATTGGCAACTTGTCTGCAACCAGCTACAACAGCAACCAGCTATAGCATTCCACAGCTACAATCGCCAGAAGTTCCTGCATACGACAGTTAGCAACAAATCGACTGGTACTTACAGGTTTGGACTTCGAAATCGTCAACAGCATAGTGTGAAGACTTTCTCTAATCCTTACCAAGGCCGTTCCTAATCGAAAACCCACAGAGGGCTTTTTAAGATCGTACCGTAGCACATCAACGATTAGGTGAGTCGCTGGAGATCACTCCACGACTGTAGACTATTTGAAACTGCCGCGATCACTAAGCGTAATCCACAGGGAATTACCGAAGTGACCTGCTTTCAGGGCTGCTTGATGTTAACCCTGGCAGGAATTTCCATTCAATCATTGAGAATTACAATTGTAAATTCCCTCATAAATGTTCTGGCAGATTGCTAAGATCTGCGTATGACTCATAAGTTTACAACTGGTGTCCTTAATGTTGAACAACCAGTGTAGAAATAATTCATGTTCCTATGAGATCTTATGATGAATCTCGTGGCTCTAGACTCTATTGTGCGTTTTGATTTGGTGATCGGAGGCTGGAGAGGACTGCCACCTTTTCAATATCATCTAAGTCGGAGTGAGAGAGACGATAGAAATGTATTGAACTCCGTGAAAATTGAAACAAGAATCCTTTGAGGGACCTTGAGTGGCTAGGGAGGGTTGTGCAGCATATCACTGGGTCCATGATACTTTGTCTTCAATGCCAACAATCAACTATGTGATTCTGACAGCATATGTATTGACCCGGTTTCTGCCTAAGTTGTAAGGAGGGCTATTTCTTTTCACCCTTTCTCACTTCGTTTCTTTTTAATTCTTCAACCCCTTCAGTGCTTACCGAGACTTCATTACTAGAACCTTGTTGGGTTTGTTCCAGTACTAGCTCCATCTCAGTCGGCACTCTTCCCTAATTCACTTTTCTCCTTTTTTAATCATACCTAAGGACTTCTACACTATCTAGTGGATTGTCCCTGGGTAGATCCCTCCGGCTCTGGCGGGATCGTGGGAACTTTAACCTAACCTTACCATCCTTATAACTCCATGCATTAAATAAAATGGTCGGTCTTTGGTATTCATCCACGATTTCCAAACCAAATCATTGAAAAATCTCTCAAAGTGTTCATGATTCTGAAACACATTTTTGCAAACACTTGAGAGTTTTATATTTTTCAAATGCTCCCCCTCAACATGTGCTCGGTTGATTGTTTTATAAATTTGCACATGTTAGGTAGAGCTTGCACTTTTTGAATTGATCCACTTTCAGTGAACATGATCGATTCGAGACACGCTTACATCACTAGTTAGACTAGCTTGAAATTATTACCCGGCCTGGTCAAGTCCACAGAAAGTTTCTCGAAACGGTACACTCTACTCAGACACATCCTTTTCGAGACACGCTTACATCACTGGTTAGACCAGCTTGAAATTATTACCCGGCCAGGATATGTCCTTTCGATTGATGACAGTTTATGTTTCGTCAATTCATTGGTGCAGTCTGAGTCACGCTCAACTGAGATGCCAAATTCTTTTGTCCATTTGCTCCCCCTCAATATGTGCATCGATATACGAAAGAGTTTAGCACATATGGGAGAGCTTACATTAAAATCCAAAACATCACATTTTCACCAGGTTTCATATTTAAATCACATTCTCTCCCCCGATCAAAAATTTCAAACCTTTTGAGATTTGTGATCCCAATTGATTTAAATAAGTTAGAAAATGTAGGAGAAAATGTGTCCGATTTAATGTAGTCTGATGATGAAACATACTATGCTCCCCCTTAATCTAAGAGGGAGATTCACTGCTTATTTTGCACAAATTGATTATTATGACACATATGATATTGACCTTTTTGCGCAAATGATGTAATCACCCGCTTTTCTGAGTTAGTAGTCAACATCAATTATCCATCCACCAACAAATCTTTCGCAAATGCCGTTGATCCCCACTTGGCGAGACCAAAATAGATGAATGGTGGTGGCGGTGGTGAAAGTGTTGTTGTTGTTGTTGTTGCCGACGTTGTTGTTGAGGTGAATTTCGAGCCAATCAATAGAGTTTGATCGTCTGATCAAATGGTTAGAATGGTAACTGGCACATTCATTTTGGCAATGGAATCTGCATAAGAATATCAACACAGATATACATACATACATATACACTATTCCTTAACAGCTACCCTTCAGCAGCTTGCCACATTATAATGCCAAATTCATTTAATCAAACAACAGTCAGGTAATACGTCAAACCGCTATCTATCATGAAGAGTAAACGACAATCATGAACATGGCAATTCACTCATATTTCATCATTCAATTCAGGATCTTAGGAACAAGATTCTAACATAATAGCAATATACCTAAGCAAATCGTGAGAACATATGCTCAATATCAACAACAATTAAGCAGCAGAGACAAGCAACATTTGAAACTCATTCAATTAGATCATACAAATGTCATAGGGGTATTCAATAACATCAAACACGTCTGGTTTTCTTACTTCTTTTAGGTTTTGAGTCTTAAAGTGTTTAGGGGATTAAACGAGGATTCCAAAGTGACACAAATGAACCTATTAGATATGTAAAGATAGGAAACTATAAGCAAGTTGCACATAATGTCCTAAACTTTCTAGCAACCAACACATTAGGCCAATTGATATAAAGTTTTAGCAAGATCCTCTTCACCTAATACCCCATTAACTACAAAACCATTTCTAACAAGTATGATTTAACCAATAAGTCCGTTTGATGATATAAAATTTGAATTCACTCTCCCCCTCAATCAATGACCATTTCTAACCATTTCTAGTCATTGATTGAGTGACAAATTTTATGCACAATCCAAGTCAAACAAATTTCATACAACACATATTCACCAAGTGTCTCACAAATAATTTTCAGAAGAATCATAGAATGAAAACTATTTGTATACAAAGAAGACTTCTCTTCTTAATCAAGAAATGATGCACTGAAACGTACACCAGATCAAAGAAACATGGATATAAAGTAATCCATGCCCAGGTGAACATCACCCAGTTGGAGAAACAGCCATCTTTTTGGCGACGTGCTTTCCTCATTTTGAAGCGCGGGTTGCTATCTAAAGTAATAGCAAGCCATTTAGACATGTTTTAATCCTCCATTTTAACTTCTGCTCGAGCTTCATTTAAAGACCCGTGCCATTATTGAATGACATTTCTAAGTCCGTAAATGTTATCGATAAACAGAAGACATGCCTAGGTGAAACTATTTTTGGTCTTTTTTAATTTTTTTAATTTTTATGGTTTTTCTGATTTTACGATTCTCTATTTACAATTAGCAAGATTTCTATATATCTATTTACAAAATGGTATAAGATATGAAAAAGAATGTAAGAAGCAAAATATATACAAGGATACGAACCGAAAACCATTACTCCTCAGCATCCTGAATCTTATCCGCTTCCATCATTTAACTTGCTGAAGAGTAACGTGAGCACTTTAAATCAGGGATTGATTCAGGCTTTTCACTCTCCCCTAATTAGTGCTCTCCCCCAATCTGACAACCTTTCCTGATGAACACCCATAATAGGAAGAAGAAGAAGACTTTGGATGAACACCCATAATAAGAAGAAGTCTTTTGATAACCAAATGCATGCCGTCTTTAGTCTTCTAACACATAGCGGAGAGTGTAGAGAAGACTGTAGACTTGACCTTCTTCAAGATTGCCCAATATGGAGGAACAGAATACCAACCATCTTCATCTCACCAAATGTCTTCCAGTAACCTTACATATAACCCATCAGCCCGCAGCATACACATGAGACGATAACACACAGCAGAGAATGAAGAATAGACTGACGACTCGACCTTCTTCAGTCTTTAGTATCACACCAAAGTACCAAGTTGAATCACGATCATCTATGGTATTTATCCATCCTGGATATTAAGCCCTGATCACGTGAACCTGTTGTGCGTCCTTGATGTACACATTCTCTCTCCCCTGATGGTTACGATTAATCAGCCCATGACGTAAAATCGAAACGATAATAACAAGGAAACACGTTGAACCACTGATCTTCTCTGCGGTTATCAACACCGGAATAATCTTCAACTCGGAAGCAGTGTAAAGCCCGATCACGTGAACCTGTTGTGCGTCCTTGGTGTACACATTTCTCTCCCCCATGATGGTTACGATTAATCGGAATCATCATCATGATGTGTACATGTAGCCTAATGACGTATACATGAAGCATTGACTAGAAACCCTTTGATGCTGATTGAACCAGCCCGTGAGAATATGAAGATTAGCATTCCATGACCATGTTCTTCAACACCTTGAAAGACGGAGGAAGATGTTGTGTTGGAGAAACATGGTTTGCACGACTCCTGAACTGACATATTCAGGAGTCGTATGACCATTTCTCAATCATCAATCAACATGTAGAGTCATATTCACCCTTTCCCCCCCTCAAAAATTGCATATGCCTGCCAACTGCAATTTTTGATGATTGACCAAGTGAATATGAATACCATCAACTGTAAGTAGCTCCACTTGACGGTTCTTGAAGAATGACATGTTGTTTATTCACCCTTTCCCCCCCTCAAAAATTGTATATGCCTGTCAACTGCAATTTTTGGTTGAATATGTGAATAAAAGTATACTCCAATATGCGCCGATCCACTTGAAGACTGAATAAGCACGGAAAGAGCATGATACTTGTTGACGAGAATGGCCATAACTAAGAAGATTCCTCTTCTTTTGAAGATAAAGTGCACTCAAGCGTACACTTTTCTTTTCCTTGAAGAACGAGGCCTGAACTGAGGTATTCAGACGTCATAATGATGAAGACCGAGGCCTGTACTGATGTGTACAGACGTCATAATGTTGAAGAGCGAGGCCTGAACTGAGGTGTTCAGACGTCATAATCTCTCTCTTTACTACTTCTCTCATCTAACTCGTTACCAACCCCATTATCATTTGTCGGCTTGACGTCGTGACCACTGATGGAGAAATACCCAATATGATGAACTTGAGACTGAAGTAATATAACCCGAACTTGTGACTTAAACTTGTACTAATGCGTGACAAAGAGCGGTGTAGAGACTTCGTGCAACATCGAATCCCTAAGTACTCTATACTCTTCAACCAACCAACCATCAAGTATAAGACATACATCACCTCTTGGATATCCACAACTTCGTGTGACACTGAGCACTACAACGTGACTCCTTAAAGTGATAGTTATTTTGCAATAGAGAGAAAGAAAAAATAACTAGATATCCAAGTCCTCGTCATTGTAAATGTTGAAAGATCGAACAAGGATCTCGAAGAATCTTCATCCAACCTCCCCGATATCTTCAGATACTAAGTACACGCACCCATGAAATTTCACTTCAGCCTCAAATAAATAATACCGAACTAACCTCGTAGTCACATCTTGTCGATTAAATGCCTCAATCCAGCCATTTGTGATGTTATAGCTGAACTTTGATAACGGTTTTAACCCGATCATGGTCAAGAGCGCATAGCTCATCCTCACGGGATTTTACAAATCTATGATTTAAACCGAGAAATAAGTTCTTTTGCGGGATTTTACAAAATCAAGAAGAAACCGTGAGACAGTAACAGATTGAATGTGGCATGACTGATTTGGTTTTGGTGAACATCAGTTTGGGTTAGGAACATCCCGTGAGACTTACTGAGCACATCACAACTTTGAAAACTTTCGTCCAACTAACCAACCTCGAACACAAACAACTAATTGTGACCACTTGATGAAGGAAACCCAATATACCAATACTGCGAATGAAGTAGAATTACTCAAATTTGTTACCTAAGCTTGCTCTGTTGTTGGAAGAACGGTGTAAAGTCTCTAAGTACTTAATGTTATCCTGACAAAGTATGAGACTTTCATCACCTCTTGCAATTATCCACAACGTCTTCTACGTGTGACACTGAGTACTACAATGTATCTCCTTTAAGTGATAGTTTACCAGGTCTTCAACCATCCACCCCGACTTCTGGAAACTAGATAACCCAAGTCTTCAACTTAAAATTTTAAGCACGAGCAAGTTATCATTGAAGATCATGCATCCAACCAACCCCGACTTCAAGATGAACTAAGTAGACACCTTCGTGAAATTCAACTTCAATCTCAAACAAGGAATACCAAATTAACTTCGTGATCATTTTGTGCGGTAGAATAGTCAAAGGGGAAAGAAACATGCGCAAATTCTTAGCAGTGCCTATGACTCATAGTCAGTCCAATCAAACATAGCTGTCTGACCCAGCTGCTTGGATGTTATCAGGTGTAGTGCATGGAATAGTTGTCGTACTGTGTACAGGATTTTACAGTTCTTGAGATTTAACCGATAAATAAATTCAAGAACAAACTTCACAACAGTAAGTATCAAACCGCTGAAATCTTAGGAAAATCACTAAGAGCCAACCCGCTGAATGCTAAACCACTGAAATTGGAACCACCATTCAAACCGCCGGAGACTGAACCACTGAATCCAGAATCGCTACGATCTGACCCGCTGTAACCGGAACTGCTAAGATTCAAACCTCTGGATACTGAACCGATACGATCTGACCCGCTGTAACCGGAACCGCTAAGATTTACACCGCTGGAGACGGAACCGCTAGGAAACTTGTGCTAATTCTCCCCCTTAAAAAGGACATGAAATGACCTTTTTGCCAAAGCTGAGAGTCCGTGATGTTTGTGAATTTGTCAGGCACAATACATGGAATGAGACACATAAAACTACTGCAACGAAGATGGTGATTAAGACTCTCTTGTAGTAACCCCTTGCTAGACTCCTCATCAATGATTTGGTAGATTAATAATTCATTGAAGCTCGTAATATGCCAAAACCGCTTGATGAAATGAGTTTAAATTTAGAGTGAGTAAAAGGTTAAAACACGTCTCCAAACAAATCACCTCTTGTCTTTAAGTCTGACCACCTCTTGAGAAGATCTTGTACTACAATCCCATTAGAAGCTTGAGAAACAACAATCACTTGATGAAGCTTGATAAAGAACAAGTCCGCGACTTATACTTGCACTAAAATCGTGATTTAGAACCTATATTGAGCACAACAACGTAACTCCTTTAAATATAGGTAGTGATATATACCCAACCTTCCAACCTTTATTGTATATATCCACTTCTTGAACATCCAAGTCTAATCACCCTATATACGCTCAAGCAAGGGTCATCAAACATCGTGCATCCATCCACCCCGAGATGTTTGTGACACTAAGTACACCAACCCGTGAATTAACAAACCAACCAAGTCTCCATAATTTCCCAATTCCTGCCGATCTCGAAGCACAAACTTACCCCAAAATAGTCAAACCCCGTAAGTTTTATTATATCAAAATCCAAGTCCAGCCTACTTGTCCAAAATTAATTTGACGGGATTTTACAACTCTTGAGATTTAAACCGAGAAATCGAATCTTTCGCGGGATTTTCTAAAATCTACAAGAGAAACCGTGAAATCATCACGAATGGCCTAAAGTGAAGTGCAATACTAATATTCGAGATTCAAATCACAGAAGTCAAATCTCAACCTGATCAAATCGCAACCGGTCAAGTCACAGTTTGTCAAGCTGCCACAAGTCAAATCGCAATCAACCATATCGCAATAAGTCGAATCGCAAGTGTTAACTCGCAACGTCAAATCGCAACTGGTAGCATTGCAATCAGTCGAGTCGCAACAAGTCAAATAGCAACTTGTCAATTCGCAATTAATCAAATTGTAATTAGTCAACTGTAACTCAAATTGCAAATATCAAATCGCAGGCTCACTCAAATAGCAACCACCAATAGGACACCGCTGCCATATTCACAACACAATAATCCCATTGACATTCATATATCCCAAAACTAGCCGTGAAGTGTGTATCCTCGTGAAGTAATACCACTCATTTTACCAATATAAGAATTCACATCCAACGCTGTGTTAATAAAACATTGGATAATAACTCTTATCATTCCACTTCAGCCAAAAAAAAATAGTATAGTCCATCAGCCCGATTAGAATGAAGTACCAGGCCCAACATAATCTCAAAACCCAATTCAAAGAAAAGAAAATCATCCGATCCATTTATCTCTTTTCCCTAATGATCCGGTATTAATACCCACCTAAGCTTTTATCTTAACCCTAAACACATTTTTTGATAATCAGCCGCCTACCACATCTTCATTTCACTCCAAATGCATCTCACCTCCCATCAAATCTAAAAAAAACTTGTCTCATCTCATCATCAACAGCCAACATCTAAACTCATCTATCTCATCAATCCGAATCAACAAGTCAAGAAGGTGTTTTAGAGGCTGACCGTCCTTAGTAGGGTCACGGTAGGTTCGACTGTTGATTCACGTTTATGTTTATTGTTTTGAACGAACCGAAGATAAGGAAATAACATACTTGTTATCTTTCTTATCTTTAGATTCGGATAGTTTATTGAAGTGATTAGCTTCAAAAATTTGATCTATGATGGTTTAAGTTGTCGTGATGATAAGATCTTAAAGATCTTAGTTGTCATGTTTAACCACACGATAAAAGGCTGAGATCACTTTCTTGCTCAAAATTTTTTTCTTTGACTGTGGTATTGATGGAGGATGGGGATAGGTTAGTATGTAGTTGATTGTGTTGGTTTTAGGATATTATAAGATTTGGTTGTTTGTTGACTGTGGGATTACGTAGGATCAAAAAGATGTGGGTAATGGACAGTGTTCATGGCTGAGGTTGACTAACAGTCACCATACAAGTCGATTTTGATTTTGTCTTAGTCTTGTGACTTGTGATGGTAACTGAAGTCGCAAGAGTTTATGGTATATTAAGGTTTGGCTTTGGTATATCTTTTAATCATGACTGATGATTTAAAAAAAAACTGAAGTCGTATGTTGTTTTGTGGTTGCTTGACTTTTACTTCATCTTCCATCTTCCATCTTCTATAGACAAATCACCATTATTTAGAAGAAATTTTGGCAGAGTTTAGTTTAGATTTGCTAATTAAAAATCATTATTCGGTTAAACCGCTGCATCACAAAAACTGCTAGTCACAAAACCGCCAGTCACTAAACCGCCAGCTGGTCAAACAGTCAAACCGCTGGAGCATCAAGCCAAACTAGTCACTTTCAACAAAGTTGTCTTTTACCCGTTTTGGTTAAGCTCCAAACTGTACTTCCAAAAAAACTGCCAACCCGCTACAAGCCTTTTCTTTTTGTGTTGTTCAAGCCGCTGGCAAGAATATGGACTTCAAAGTCGCTACAAAGAACACATCATCAAGAAAAAAAAACCACACTTTTGATCATGAAAACATTAGAGGCCAAAGCGTACAATCCACATTGACTATCAAGTGTTCATGAGGACTAGCATACCCAACATCACAAACCAAGATTACAACGAACAACCGTGACCAAGAAGTACTTGAGCATAGATTTGGCACAACAAGAATTTGGACAACAGAAGTTATAATCGAGTAGTGTGAGTTAACCATACATATTGACCAAGGAAGATAAGGCTACAACAAGAACTCACTTTATCTTTTGCAAGACTAGTAGCAACAAAGAACAGAATACCAAGAAGCCCAAGTGAACTTTTAATCACAAAAAAAATCATAAACTTGTTGAAGCCCAAACAAAAAAATTTAAAGCCAATACAAGAGTGAAAATTCAACGTGAGTTGTAAACAAAGCACACCTTGATTACACGAAAAAACAATATACACTCAAGACCACACGTTACTGTTCGAATCAAGACAGCCAAAAAGAAAACAATAGAGACCTCAAATCCAAGCACAATCAATCGAACCTAACCATGGCTCTTGATACCAATTGTAAGATATAACCATCTTGATTGTGTGGATGATTCGGGTGGCCTTGGATTATGGAAGAATAGATCCATACTTGAGTTAGAGAGATGAAGTTTTAGAGAGAGGTGGGAGAAACTCAAAAACAGGAAAAGTTAGATTAAAATGTAATGAGAGTTCCAACCCTTCCCAAGTGTGGGAAGGGGTATTTATACTTCCTAATATTTGTTCCCCTAGTGGGCTGTGGAGTGAGCTGACAGTGGGGAAAGCCCCGACCCACTCCACAAATATAAATACGACTAAACTAATAATACTAATACTAATATTACTAAGCTAATATTAATAAGCCTACGAGCTATGTGAATGCTAAATAGATGCTCGGGGTGACCGAGCCTTCATCTGAATATTTATATTCCTAACAGCATTTAATGCCAACACTCCACTTTCCTGGTTTGGCGCAACAGTCGAAGTGAACAGTTGAGCAGTTCTGCAAAAGTGCAATTTGCAGAGATGAGTCATCACATATTTGTAATGTGATTGGAGAGGCATTTAATACCAAGTGGGAATGTGGTGGCCCAGAGGTGGAAGCCAGAAAAGCAAAAAGAACAAATATTCTTGAATTAAATATGAGTTCAGTTACCAACCTCGGACATTTACTAACTAGATACTTAGAGCATTTAAGTCAGTATTTAATGTCTCTTTTCAGGGCCCTGAATGACTTTTCATTCAGTGATGGTTTTTCAGGGACTTGGGATTAGTCACTGATGATTCAGGAATATGGAATGATTCCTGAGCTACAAGGATTCAGGAACTTGGGTTTAGTTCCTGAACCCTAATGATTTCAGGAACTTGGGTTTAGTTCCTGAGGTTGATGGTTCAGTGAGATGTTTTCACTGATGTACACATTGAGTCAGGGACCTGAGGTTTTAAGAATTATACTTCAGTTGGAAGGATTCAATCAGTGGACTGATTATCTATATCCAACATTCCTAATTCAGCTTTCAGCCTTGTGAAAGTTGGTTCATCCAAAAATTTGGTGAAGATATCAGCTAACTGATATTCAGTAGGGATGAAGTGTAATTCAATGTCACCATTCATGACATGATCCCTGATGAAATGATATCTGATATCAATGTGTTTTGTTCTCTGATGAAGAACAGGGTTGTTTGAGATTGCAATTGCACTTGTGTTATCACAAAAGATGGGTACCATCTTATACTGAATTCCATAGTCACTGAGTTGACTTTTCATCCAGAGTACATTTGCACAACAACTAGCTGCTGCAACATATTCAGCCTCGGCTGAGGACAAGGCAACTGATTGTTGCTTCTTAGCACTCCAACAGACTAGTTTCCCACCAAGTATTTGGCAAAAGCCTGAGGTGCTTTTTCTGTCCATGTTGCATCCAGCATAGTCAGAGTCTGAGTATCCTTTAAGATCAAGTCCTGAGCACTTTGGATAGTATAATCCAAGGTTTGGAGTGCCTTTCAGGTACCTGAATATCCTTTTCACAGCAGTGATGTGTGATTCTCTTGAGTCAGATTGATATCTGGCACATAGACATACTGAGAATTGAATATCAGGCCTTGATGCAAGTAGATACATCAGTGATCCTATCATTCCTCTAAAGAGAGTTTGATTTACTGGTTTACCAGTGAGATCAGGACCAAGGTTGTTTGGGGGGACCATGGGAGTTTTGACTGAGGCACAGTCACTGAGATCATACTTCTTCAGTAGATTCTTTACATACTTCTCTTGACTGATAGTGGTTCCTCTATCAGTCTGCTTGATCTGTAAACCAAGGAAGTATGTCAGTTCTCCCATCATGCTCATTTCAAACTTCTTTTCCATTAGTTTTTTAAATTGTTTGCAAAGTTTGAAACTTGTTGAGCCAAAGATGATGTCATCAACATACACTTGTACTAGTATGACATCAGTATTTGTCTTATAGATAAACAATGTGTTGTCTATCTTGCCTCTGACAAATTTTTTTTGGATTAAGAAGGCTGAGAGAGTCTCATACCATGCCCTGGGAGCTTGCTTTAGTCCATAAAGGGCTTTGTTAAGCTTACAGACATGATCAGGAGACTTATGGCTTTCAAATCCAGGAGGTTGCTGAACATAAACTTCTTCTTTCAGTGAACCATTTAAGAATGCACTTTTAACATCCATTTGGTATACTCTGAAGTTCATGTATGTAGCAAAAGCAAGGAAGATCCTGATGGCTTCCATCCTTGCTACTGGTGCAAATGTTTCTTCATAGTCAATGCCTTCTTGTTGATTATAGCCTTTGGCTACAAGTCTGGCTTTGTTTTTAATGACTATGCCATTTTCATCAGTTTTGTTTTTGAATACCCATTTCATGCCAATGACTGAGACATCCTCAGGACATTTGACCAAGGTCATTACCTTGTTTCTGTCAAATTGTTCCAGTTCATCATGCATGGCCTGAACCCAACTTGGATGTGTAAGTGCTTCTTTAACACTTTTGGGTTCAATTGTGGAAATGAAGTCCACAAATAGGCATTCATTGGCAGAGGCTGCTCTTACACTAGCAGCCATGCTCCTGGTGAGCATGCCTTCAGTAGGCTCTCCAATAATATTGACAAGTTCAATGTCCTGAGACCTAGTCCAACTTTCTTGAGGTCCTGGATACTGATTTGAACTTGTGGAGGCCTGATTGGGTAGAGGGGTTGGTTCTAGAGTAGACACATGATCATTGATTGGATCTTGAGTGTCTACCAGCTCACTGAGATTGTTTGGTTCTTGAGTATTTTGAACAGGCTGATTGCTAACATCAGTGTGTGCATGTGCCTCAACAAACTCAGTGATGGTTGGGTTAGGTAGGTTGTGAGGGATTATGTAATAGGAGAGGTTAGCATCATTTTGATACTGAGTAGAAGGATTGTTTTCAGGAAGATATTCATCAGGAGGATATCTTGAAGAATTATCAATTCCTATCTCTTCTACTGAGGCATTTGAGAACCTGATTGCATCAGTGCTCTCATCAAAGGTAACATGAAATGTTTCCTCAGTCTGTTGTCTCCTTGTGTTGAACACTCTAAAGGCTTTTGAGACAAGTGAGTATCCCAGGAAGTATCCATCATCAGCTTTTGCATCAAATTTCCCTAGGTGATCCTTGTGATTATGAATAAACACAGGACACCCAAAGACATGAAAGTAGCTGATGTCAGGGATTCTTCCTTTGAATAACTCATATGGTGTTTTCCTATGTCTCTTGACAATTATGGATCTGTTTTGTGTATAACAGGCAGTTTTGACTGCATCAGTCCAAAAATGGTTGGAAAGGACTGATCCACATAGCATTGTCCTAGCAGCTTCAATGAGTGTTCTATTTTTCCTTTCAGCAACACCATTTTGTTCAGGTGTGTATGGAGAGGAAAAGTTTTGGGAAATACCTTTCTCATCACAGAAACATTCAAGTTCATAATTTTTGAACTCAGTCCCATTGTCAGTTCTAATCTGTTTGACCTTAATGTCATTTTGATTTTCAATGTTCCTGACAAAGGACATGATTGTTTCAGCTGCCTGACTCTTTTTGATCAGGAAGAATACCCAAGTGTATCTAGAGTATTCATCCACTATGACCAGAGTATACTTCTCATGGTTAGTAGACCTTGGACTGATAGGTCCAAATAGATCCATGTGGAGAAGATGTAGGCAGTTCCTGATGGAAAAGTTGGTTTTGGTTTTAAAGGATGCTCTGTGATGTTTACCTTTTTCACAAGCTGAGCATGGTTTATCCTTTGAAAACATAAGTGATGGTAAGCCAAGGACCTTGTTTTGTTTTACAAGATTGTTTATGTTTTTAAAGTTCAGGTGGGTGAGTCTCTTATGCCAAAGCCAGTTGAGTGTATCAGTGGCCTTAGCAAAGAGACAAGTTCCATCCTGAGTTAGACTGGACATGTCTAATACATAAACATCTTGTCTTCTTGGTGCAATGAGGACAATGTCCTTATTTGCATTGAAGATGGTTCCTTGCTTATCATCAAACTGAACTATGTATTTTGCATCACATAGTTGACTGACACTGATCAGATTGTACTTAAGACCATTTACATAAGCTATCCTAGTAAAGACAATACCATTGCAGTTTACTGAACCATAACCCTCAGTGAGACATGATGAATTATCTACAAATATCACTTTGGGTCCTGGTTCTTCCACATATTTGTGCAGACACTCCTTAACACCAGTCATGCTCTTTGAACATCCACTGTCTAGATGCCAAATAGGATCCCTGGCATGCTTCTGCACAAATAGTAAACTGGGCCAGTTCTTTCTTGGACTCCATTTCATGGAGGGTTTGATATTGTAGGTCTTTATGAAAGTATTAATTGATTCATGGTCAGTGGTTGAGTGGACTGAGCTACCACATGTTTTGCATTTAGTCGCAGGGGTAGCCTCAGTAGTCTGAGAGGATTGTTGATTCATTCCTCTTCTTGACTGAATGACCTTCTCTTTTCCTCAGGATTTCTGAGTGGAACTTCCACTAGATTCACAGTGTTTGTCTTTTTGACAATCCTCAGGAAGATGGTCATTGAATCCACATAAAGGGAAAGGTGAGAAAGGCTTGGCCTTTTGCTTCTGTTTCTGCTTAGAATCAGAAGGGTAGTTCAGGCACTGAGCCTTAAGTCCTAAAAAGTTTGACATAACTGAGCATTGTTTATGATCAGAGGTCCTGTGATCTTCCTTTTTGCAAATCATGCAATAAAGGACTCTATAGCAATCATCAGTGAGATGATTTGTATAGTTGCATAGTTCACATCTTTTCAGGGGTTTTGTGGGTTTGGGTTTGGTCTTTGAGGAAGTTGGTTTTTGTTCCTTCTTGGATTGAGAAGGTTTCTCAGAAGATGCAATCTTCTCTCCCAGCTTCCTGACCATTTCAGCCAACTAATCAAATTTTGAATCAGGGCTTTGGGTTGATACTTCAGAGGGGACTGAAGTTGATGAGTCATCAGTATTTAATGAGACATCAAGGGTTGGTCTTTTCAGGATGGTTGTTCCCTTTCCTGATCTCTCCTTTGGAGAGTGTGGTGAGAAGACCATTGGTGGGAGGCCTAAGTTAGGTGCAGCACCCTGAAGGGTATTCAGTGAAGGAAGTGGTGGGTATGATTCTGATTCAGACTCATTCACTGACTCAGTATTGAGTTGTTCAGTGAGTTCGAGCTTACTGAGTTGTTCAGTAAGTCCAAGCATATTTTTCAAGGCCTGACTTTCAGGAAGCAAGATCTTTCCAGTCTCAAAGTTTGGTAACTTACTGACTGGGTTGTCCCTGACAATCCAGTCATTTGACATGGAAATCATTTCTTGCTCAAAAGATATGCAAGCTGGAACAAAGTTTAGTTCATTGTGACACACATTTGGATCAACCATAAGAGGGTCAATTCCAATGGTTTTCTGAGAGATTAATCCCACAGTGTCAAAAACTTTGGGGTTCTTCTTGGTCCAGCTTTGGATGACAGCCTTTTCTCTGTTAAGTTCAGTTTGAAGGGCTTGATTTTGTTTCAAAACTCAGTGTTCTGAATTTGTAGAGTTATTGTTTCAAGTTTGGCTTGCTTTAGTACAAGCAGTTCATCTCTACATTTATTCAATTCTGACACAATATTGTTATATTTTGAAAACAGGTTAAGCCTTTGTTCCTCAACAAACTTTAGATCAACACAAATATAATTCATGTAAGACTGCCAATCAGAATCATCATCCATAGAAAGTAAAGTATTTACCTTCTTCATGGTGATGTTGACCCACTCTCCATTCCTAGCATGGCTTTTTCCCACAGCCACCTGATCCTCTTCAGAAAGTGCCATCAGTGCACTAACTCTTATTTCCTCATCTGAGGAAGCCTCTTCTTCATCCCAATCATATGCTTCAGCTACTAATACCTTGTTCTTTGTCTGAATAGGTTTAGATGTTTGAGCAGCCTGAGGCAATATGGGGCTAGTTTCAAGAAGTGCAAGTTTAGCTTTGATTTTCCTATATTTTGTTTCAAAATCCTTTTGACCCTTGTTTTGAAATTGTTGGGTGGACTGAAACATTTTAGGTTGAAACTTGCTAGTTCCTGAGAATTTGTAAGAGGGTTCTGAGATAGTTTTAGAATAACAGTCCCTAGCAAAATGACCCTTTTTACCACATTTAAAGCATTCAGTGGTCTCATTTTCTTTTGGTTTTGTAAAGTTGGACTGATTTCTTTTGATGAAACGTTTTGAACTAGCAAGGAGTGCCCTTTCTTGGAATTCCAAGTTCAGGTCGTTTAGGTACTCCTCACCAGTCCTTTCATCAATTTCTTCTTCAGAATCCTCTTGTATATCCTGCACAACACCATTAGAATAGAAAGCAGTTGATATGGGTGTGGAGGTTAAGGCCTTTTTGGACTCAAGAGTTTTTGAGTCAGGGTATCTCCTTGAGATCAAGTTGTCTTCATAGACAAACTTCCCATAAATTTCAGGGAGCTCAAGGGTCTGAATGTGGTTAGCATTCCTCAGGCCTTGTGAGAAGTTGAGCCACTTCTCAGGGAGACTGTTGACAAAGCCAACATTTGTCTCATGCTTAGACAGTACAACACCATCATTTGATAATTCATTTATCAAAGTCTTGTATCTGGTGTAGGTCTATGAGAGACTTTCAGAGTCTTTTGCCCTGAAAGTATTATACTCAAGTTTAAGGTCCATGACCCTATTTTCCTTGGTATCTGAGGGACCCTCAAAGCTGTTTACCAAGTCATCCCAAGTTTGCTTGGCTGTTAGACAGTTGATGACTGATTCCATTATATCGTCAGGAAGACATGATATAGGATGCTTTTCAGGCGTTGGTCTTGATTGACCACCCTCCTCTCATCAATGGTCCATTGGGCCTCAGGCTTGTTTAGCCCTGCGGCTGTCTTAGGGAAAAATGGGCCATCCCTGATACATGTGATGTAGTAGGGTTCCATACCGGTAAGATAGCAAATCATACGCTTCTTCCATTTGCTAAATTTCCCAGCTTCAAGTCTGGGTGCAACAGCTGAGTAGCTGCCACCTTTTTTGTCGACTAGCTGGGGTACATTGATATCAGCCATAGTAGGATCTTGGTTTTTAAAAACCTAGAGCACTCTTGGTTAGTTTAAAAAGATTTTATAAACCAGAGGCTCTGATACCACTTGTTGTTCCCTTTACATGCTTAGAGTTAACTAGAAAGTTAATCTATTTGTGTTTATGACTAATACAATGTTATGATTAATCCTAGCAGTTATAAAACGTGAATATAAAAACTCAAGGTAATTTTCAACGTTTAAATTCTTATTAGAAATGAATCAAAGAATCTATACCCAAGTGTTTTGCGGAACAAACACTTGGGATTGAATAGACAAGGTATGGTGGTGTCTCCTATCTAAACTCAAGTTTTGCTTGAGTGGTAACAATGCGACCTCACTGAGCTATCTCAGGGATGCGTTACTCTTTGTAGGAGAGAAGTTGTTTTGCAAAAGTCTAAGCTTTAATTGTACGAAACACACTCAACTTCTCTCCTTCTCAATCTATTTATACACAAGTAATCTGAGTAAAAGTAATTAAAATATTACAAGTTGTTGAGCAAGTTGTTGAGCAAGCGTGTCTGACAATTACAACAGTAATTGTCATTTCCAAGAACCAATAGAAATGGCCTATTAAGTCTTTAAGAGTGGTTGGTCTGACACTCCAAGACTTTAAGCCGTCTTAGGAAGGATTTCTTCCTGACAAGATAAGATTTGATCTTATCTTAAATCCTTCCTAGATATTTCTGCCTTTCTTCTCAGGCACTTAGTTCTTCAGGACACACTTCTCAGTTATCATTCATAATTACTTCATTGTTGTTGAGGAGACTAGGGTTCAGTGAGTTCTTGTCCAATACTCACTGAACCATCATCTTCTTCTTTGGCTTAAGTGCTACTTCAGGGAGTACCGCCTTCCTGCGTAGTGAATCCTTCTATTTGAATTCGCCTTAAGCATCCTGAAGATGACTCACTGAGAGGCTGTTCTCTCAGTGACTTGAATTGTTCTCGGTTTAAGTTAACACTTAGTTAATTTGTGTCCAAATCATGTTTTAAGTATTCTTGGGTTTTTCATGACCCAACAACGAATGGTAAACCGGCGTCCGACTAAGTATTGACGCCACTTATACACGACTTCGACAATAGCAAAAAGTTCCTTTTGATAAGTTGTGGTGACCCTCATTTGAGGTCCTAATTTACGACTGAAGTAACTAAGTGGCCGACCCTTCTGAATCAACACAGCTCCAATACCCACAGCCGAAGCATCGGTTTCAATTACAAAGGTGTCTTCGAAATCCGGAAGACCCAATACCGGGGCATGAGTCAACTTCCCTTTTAGTTCTGTAAAAGCATTGCCCTCCGATTCGGCCCACTTAAATCCACCCTTCTGAAGAAGATTAGACAAAGGAGTGGCCACAGTAGCATAATCCTTGATAAACCGTCTATAATACCCCGCAAGCCCGAGGAACCCTCACACCTGCTGCTGTGACTTTGGAATAGGCCAATCAATTATGGCCGACACTTTCTTTAGGTTGACTTCAACACCCTGACCCGAAATAATATGCCCCAAAAATTCAAGTGATGTAGCACCGAACACACATTTATCCTTTTTAACATAAAATTGGTTATTATGCAAACACTGAAAAACACATCAAAGATGTTCTAGGTGTGCCTTGAGAGAAGTGCTATAAATCAATATGTCATCAAAAAACAATAACAAATTTACGTAGGTAGGAAGAAAATAACCGATTCATAGTCGCTTGAAAGGTGGATGGCACATTGGTAAGTCCAAACGGCATCACCAAAAATTCATAGTGTCCATCATGTGTACGAAAGGCCGTTTTGAACACATCCCGATCATGTACCCGAATCTGATGGTACCCTGCCCGAAGTCGAGTTTGGTAAAGATCTCAACATTTCCTAACTCGTCAAACATCTCATCCGCAGTTGGAATCGGAAACCTATCTTTGGCAGTGGCTTCATTAATCGCTCGATAATCCACACAAAAACGGTAACTGCCATCTTTCTTTTTCACCAACAAGACCGGTGACGAAAATGGACTTTGACTCACACGAATGATTCCTTGGCTTAACATCTCACGAACCAACTTCTCCATCTCTCCCTTTTGATAGTGTGGATAACGATAGGGTCGCACATTCACCGGCTTGGTATTAGGCAATAAATGTATACGGTCATCAACACTACGGTGCGGTGGAAAAGTGGTAGGTACCTGGAAAAGGGACTCGAAATCAGCTACAAGCTGTTCGATACCTGGAAGCATGACAATTTCAGTATTGGCTGAACTTCTATTTTCTTCTGTACCTTGGTCCAAATTATACAATTCATAGATGCCATAAATGTCCTCTGACTCCAACAGGGCGCGCATGTGGTGTAAACTTATACGCTTCATGCGCAGGGCTTCCTCGCCACGCAAGGTATAGACCTGACCCAACCACTGAAACTCCATTGTTTGTTGAGAATAGTCGCGAGTCACCTTGCCAAGCCATTGCAACCATTGGATACCCAATACTATATCCGGCCCTTTCATAGGAAGTACGTACAAGTCTACCTCCATGCGTAAACCTTGGATATCAACCGTCACCTGGGAACACATATTCTCGCACAAAAGAGTTGCACCACTGCCAATGTACACCTTAAAGGCCTTCGTACCTGTGATGGGTAACCGCATACGTTCGACGAATTCCAGGTGTAGAAAGTTGTGAATACTACCATTGTCGATAAGAATGTGCACCTTACCCGCCTCTAAAGTGCCCCATAACTGCAGTGACTGCGGACTGCCATGTCTCACCAATGAATTCAAAATCGATATGTCACCACTTTCCATAGCATCTTCTTACCCAACGTCCGTCACCTGCTCCATAACATCCTCCTCGTCGGCCATAAGCAACAAAAATTTACCCGGACATTTATGTCCGCGTACCCACTTATTATCACATTTAAAACACAAGCCTTTACTCAGACGCTCCTGTCGTTCTGCCGACGAGATCCACTTAATAGGAAGTGGTGAGGCCCCAGAATTAGCACCCACCTTAGTAGGTGTTGGCAACAAAGGTGGTTTTGTATTTTCCAGTCGTGGTGCATTAAAACGAGCTGCCGACTTTGTTAGAGTTTGAGGAACACTAGTAGTTACCGACCTGCTGGTTGACGTCGCTTCCCCTTGATCATCCAAATGGGCTTCCGTAATCCGAGCCAAAGAGAATGCATCGCCAAGAGATGTGGGTTTGGTCACCAACAATTCCCGTTGCAAAGATGGTTCAAGACCCGATATATAGAATGAAATCAGCAACCCTTCGGATATATTAGTGACCCGATTCATCAACTTTTCAAACTCACTCTGGTATTGCCCAACAGTCCCTATTTGTAACAGCTTTGATAGCGCCCCTTGCAGGTCCTCGTATTTGCATGGTCCAAAACGGTTTTGCACACTCTCCAAAAAGCCGTCCCAAGTTGTGATTAAACTGTTACGCGTCATCCAGCGGAACCACTCCGCCGCGTCTCCTTCGAGATTAAACCCCACTACACGTAGTCGTTGCTCGACTGGTGTGTTTAAAAGAGCAAAGTACTCAGTGATAGAAAAAATCCAACTTTCAGGTTCAGACCCCGAAAACTTTGGCACGTCCAGCCGCATGGAATGTGGTAATGTCAAAGTGTTGGCTTCACCACCGCCCCCCCAGAGCGCATGACCTGAATCAAATCCCGAGTAGCCTGTAACTCCAACTGCATAGCTGCTAATTGCTCCTGTAGCGCCTCGGCTTGACGCTGGTTAGCCGTAGCATGTTCTTTGAGCAATAAACGGACTTTGTCTGCGTTCATGATGAAAGCACCAGTTGATACAACCCGTTAGGAGGTATCGATAAATTGCACTACTTTAAGCGTGAGCTAGTTCCTTAAGAATTAGGATTGAGAAGAGAGAATTGATTTTAACTGAAAACTATGATTCATTCATTATAATGGGTCGGTATATATACCGATTGGGATAACCCTTACAATGATAACACTTATCCAATAATGGCATAACACCAATCCTATAACGACTCATCACGCGCAACACTAATCAAGATAACGACCTAATTGACACTTATCCCACTTTGACTCAAACACAACCTAAACTCAAAACACAGAAGATAGACACAGATAGATAGCTAGCCAAAGACATAGTCTTTATGCCAACCTGGAACAGACGTGACCCTCTTGGGTCGGCCTTCATCTTGGGCTTCATCTTGGGTGGTAACAAGTGATGACAGTGGCTTCTAGTGATAGCTTATTTTTTAAGTTATAACTTTATACCTGATATAAGAAACTTCAAATGTTATAGAAACAAAATGTCTAAAGCTATACATTGCTATAGGTCAGTATCAATATTGTATTACCTAATCTATTCAAAGTAAAGTAGGACACCATTTATCTTCATGTTATATAGTCTAATTTCGGCGTTAAAAATTGATTGGACGCTTTTAAATCCTAATAAAACTTTTGATTAGTAATTAGATGTGCGTACAGATTGTCACATGCTGGATCTTACTAGATCTCTACAAATTTGTATCAAATTTGAACAGGCAAAACGTATATATTAGACTTCTATAAGTTGTAAAGTTTTTTTGTTAAAGTGTATGGTGTATAAACAGTGGATGATGTAGAATCATATGAAAAAAAAAAAAAAAAAAACTACTTCAGTGTAGTTCAAGTTTTAAGGAAAAATCTATCAGACCTGATTGGCTGATTCATGATAGTTCTTTTATTTTCCGTATAATGAACAGAGAACACACTGCGGTACATCTTGTAACTTTCGTGGAAAATATATTATACCTGAGGATCAATGGAGGCACTACGAATCATGGGAAAAGGTTCTAAATTAAAGTTCATGATTAAGCAAAGGCTCATTGATCTATGTAAATATTCTTTAGATTGGTAAATCTACTTAACGAAAAAAATAGAGTCAATTCTGGCCTGTTGCATCATGATTTCCAGTATGTCTTATTTTGGGAGCTAGTACATAACAAGGATAATACTTCTGTCCTTGAATTGATTTAATCAATTTCATGATTAAGCAAAGGCTCATTGATCTATGTAAATATTCTTTAGATTGGTAAATCTACTTAACGAAAAAAATAGAGTCAATTCCGGCCTGTTGCATCATGATTTCCAGTATGTCTTATTTTGGGAGCTAGTACATAACAAGGATAATACTTCTGTCCTTGAATTGATTTAATCAATTTCATGATTAAGGAAAGGCTCATTGATCTATGTAAATATTCTTTAGATTGGTAAATCTACTTAACGAAAAAAATAGAGTCAATTCTGGCCTGTTGCATCATGATTTCCAGTAAGTCTTATTTTGGGAGCTAGTACATAACAAGGATAATACTTCTGTCCTTGAATTGATTTAATCAATTTCCAGGTCATTTAAAGAAAATTGAGATCACAATACCAATAGCTTATCATAACATCAAATGGCTGAGAGATGGATTAAATAAACCAGTTAGTGGAAAATAAGATCAAGGAATACTATTATGTATAGAGTTTTCCAAGATCTTAATTTCTTTAAAGGCAAGACACGCGCGCACAGACACACTAATCTGTTTCAGGTAGAATTGGCTAATTAATTTCAGCCTTGGATTTGTAGACCTATTGATGTTCCAATTTTATACCTGACTTCAATGCAACAACCTTCTTTCCCTTTAGTCCTTGTTTTACCATTCTTAATTAGCATCTCTCATTTCATTAGCTGTCCTTGCACAGACTAGCTCTCCTGCCATAATTTTTTTGATCTTCCTACGTGTTTATAGCCAAGAAATTAGTTATGCATGATTTTGTAACAGTTATTAGTCTTCTCTTATTAAGAGAGGATAGAAATTTACAGCTATAACCAGTGATGCACCGAAACGCCATTTAGGCTGGCGTTCTCGTTTGGGAACGTGGTGGGAACGTATACGCCGTCGAAACGCCACCGAAATGTTTCCAAGCCGTTTCCCGAATCTGCGAAACGTTTCGTATGAAGTTTCCTAGCCGTTTCTGGATTTCCAAGAAGTTTCCAAGCCGTTTCTTGTGTTATGATTTTCTGGTGAAACTATGTTGAAGAGGGAAAAGGGGAAGAAAGATGTTGAAGAAAGATGATAATAGCGGCTGAGCGGCTGACTTGTTATCAACTTATCATGTTACCCTAAATGATCGATCTATTATTCTTTAACTTTTTCTTTTATCTTGGGCCCAGTTAATAACACAAATGGGCCAACTTTAAATATATAAATGGTCTATTGTTCTTTTTCTTTTCTCTTGGCCCAACTAATAAGACAAATGGACCAACTATTAAATATAAAGATAACAGGTAAAACAAAATGTAATATTAAATATAATAATAAAATCAATAAAAGTTTATAAATATGTATATAAAATATATTTTTAATTTTTTTTATATTTTTTTATTGCTGTATCTATGCCGTTCCCGTATCTTGAATTTTTTATTTTTGCCGTTTCCTGTTCCGTATCGTCCCCGTATCCCTTTGCCGTTCCCGTTTCGGTGCTACACTGGCTATAACATTCATCTTATATACCTGGCATTTTTCAATGTACTTCATCAACTCCTCATTCTTGTACTTAAGAAGATGCACCATTGAAGCATTTGACTTGTTCAATTTATCTAATTCTACTTTCTCGTTATGTAGCTTTGCAACCTGAAACCCAAAAATGCCTAAGCTTACTGAAATGATTCACGACGCGAGTACCCAAATTATTTTTCAAGCCAAAAGGAAGAAATCACGATACCTGGTATCGAGCCCGGTTGAGCTCAAACACATTTTGTGATTGTCTCAATTTATCTAATTCTTTCGTGTTATTCTGCAGCTTTGCAATCTGAAACCCAAAAATGACTAAACTTAATGAAATGATAGACGAATATTAGCTCAGCCCAAAGGATGATGTCATGATATATACCTGTTCTCGAGCGAGTATTAGCTCAGCCTCATCCTTTTTATGAGCAATTTCAAATTTTGCAAGAGTACATTTTGCTTCAGATAGATATAAAATTGTTGATTTCCTTTCGAGATCACAACTCTTGAGCTCCCTATTCTACATAATAACCAAGATTATGTTCTACAAAACATAATATCAATATACGTATCGATTATAAGAAATAATGAATGAAAATACGTACTTTGCGTTCTAGAAGTGAATCTGTCAATTTGAGCTCCTTTTCTAGCTTAGAATATACTTCAGTTAGCTATATATCACACAACGCGCATGTAACAAAAAAGAAAACTATCAAATCATATCGGAGTTAACCCTAACAAACCAACTAATAATCTATAGACCCGACACTTGCAATAGATAACAGAATGTAAATTAAACCAACAACTATTGTATTATTAATAGTATTAGAAACGAGTGATTTTTTAACCTGTTCGATATCTTTCTCCATCAATTGTTGAGATAACCTGAGCTCCTTAATCTCGGCTTGTGCTTCCGACAACTTTTGATCCTTATCTGCAAACAAAGTCCCCAAATCAAATTCACATTTCACAAATCATAAAACGAATCAGCATTATTTGTTGTCACCTCTAACTTCATTTTCCAACCGTTCAAGCTCGACCTTCACCAAGTCCTGTAGCAGATCCTTAAACTCGTCTGAGTCTATGCTAACCGTAACTGTCTTACGACTACTGGCTTCTGTCATGAGGGTTGCCGTAGTTAGGGTTTATTTGGCTCACATACAAGTGAGTATAGTTGCATGGGGAAGAGATCCAGTAAGAAGAGAAAATATAATAAGAAGAATGAGAAATAATTTTAGCCACATATTTCAAATGAATAAGAGAAAATATAATAATAAGAATGAGAAATAATTTTAGCCACATATTTCAAATGAATAAGGAAAAATTTATGGGAGTTGCATCTTTTATTGTATGTGCATATGTGCGGTTATGGTTACTTCTCATTCTTCTCATTTTACTTTTATTTCTCAATCCTTACTCTAGTTGGATGATATCTGATTATATCAATGCTTTTACTAAATCCAACAATGTTGCACTTTAGTCCTTCGAGTTCCTTATTTTCTGATTTGTACATACCACTCTTTGTTTATTAGCAATATATCCTACAAAACTAAACTATTTTCAACGGGAATCCGATTTGATGTGGTGCAAGAGTTAGCAGATTCTTGGATGGAGCAATGGTATAAACGGGGCGGAAAACAGCTCAACTTAAAAGGACTGTAACTTCGGATCCGTTTGGAGTTACGGGGCCCATAATATATCGTTGGAAAGCCCGTGGCGAGCCCGACGTCTTATCAAATGGTCATAGACGGTTTGCCCTGACATATTTCACTAATTCCAATGTTTGGTCTCACAATTTCAAATTTTACCCCAATTTAAGCTTTTATTTATTTATTTATTTATTTTTTTGAACTTTGAACGGCGGAATTATATATATACTAGCGAGAAGCTAGAAATTTGAAATGTTACAATGGACTATTACAAGCATTTATTGGATCAAGGATCCAAACGTTCCAATTTGGATGAAAATCCTTTTTCCTATGACTAATCTAAGAGTAAGACAAAGTTTTGATTTCGTCCCCAAGAGTGCCTTTCCGGGGAAGGGAGATGTCGAAACAAAGTCTATTCCGATAACACCAACTAATCCAAGTTGTTGATTGAATGATTGCATGAAAACATGACTTCAGCCGATAAGGAAGAGAACTCGAGTCACTCTAAAAGATTAAACTTTGCAAGTCTTTTGGGTAATCAGCAAGTTGACACCAGTTTTGAATCATAAACCATAGATTTCGAGCAACTATGCAATCAATGAAAAGATGTTGAGCCGTCACTAAAGCATCATCACAAACTGGACATCGAGTAGATTTTAAGTCAATACCGCGACGATCCAGATTCATTCTAGTAGGCAACCTTTCATTAAGTAACCTCCAATTGTGAATGTTGATCTTGATAGGAATTGAGTTATTCCATCTAATTTTGTTGCCGAATGGAACCAAGATGGCTTTGTCAATGCATCTTCTAAGAGATGAAACAGAGAAAAAGTTCGAATTGTCAAGTTTGAATTCCAAGTGTCCGGATCAGTGGTGATGCAAAGATGTTGGCGGTGATCCAATAAAGCTGCTACTTGGGAGCTTTCTAAGCCTGACTGGAGTGGCCTCCTCCAAGCCCATGAGAATCGATCTAGATCACTACCCGTAGAGTACCGATCACTTATTTTGCATAATTTAAAAGTCTCCAGTAGGTACAATCTAGGAAAAGTCTCCATCAAAGTTAACGTCCTTGCCAAACATCTTCCCAGAAGCAAACAGAACTTCCATCTCTAACTTTTTTCATTAACACAAAATGTTAATTTAAGTTGAATTTAAGGAGGTGACTTCTTAAATCAATAATTGATTTCCATGGGCCTGTGATATGTGAAGGAAAAATCAAGTCAGTGCCGAAACCGCCCTTTGAGCCATATATGGAGGTAATAACATGATGCCAAAGAGAGTCGGGCTCCGTGTAAAATCACCACCACCATTTAGTCAACATAGCTAAGTTTGAAGGTTGGAGACTCCCAATTCCAAGATCACCAGAAGTTGATGGAGAACATACTTTTTTCCAAGCCATCCAAGCCAATTTGTTAGATTCTAAAGAGCCACCCCAAAAGAAATTTCGTCTAGTTTTTCCAAGTAGCGTAAACCGATTTTAGAGCTTTAAAAAGAGAAAAAAAATTAAGTACCTAGAGTACCGAGAACCAATTTGATCAGAGTAAGCCTACCACCATAAGATACAGTCTTACCTTCCAAATGGTGAGTCAGTTATGAAATTTATCGATGATACGCTTGCAATTGCACACTTTGTTCATGTTTGCACCAATGGGAAGTCCTAGATGTATACATGGAAGTGGTGAAGTTTAACAATATAAGGATGACGCCAACCAATTTGTTTCCACACGGGTGGCACCCACTCCAAACTGTTTACTTCTAGAAAAGTTAAATTTTAACCTAGAAGCCAAATGGAAACATCTTAAGATTCGACAAAGATTCTTGGCGTTTTCAAGTGACCATTTGCCTATGATGAGATCATCATCCGCAAATTGTAGGTGAGAGATGTTAACATTGTCCAAACCAATATTGATGCCTTCAAAAATTCTTTTAGACTTAGCTTCTTGGAGGGAAACATGAAGTGCCTCAACCGCTATGTTAAAAAGAAATGGAGATAACAGATCACCTTGTCTAAGACCTTTATTAATTTTGTATTCTTTCGCGGGGGAAACATTCACAATCACTGAACCATATGCTGAATTTAAGCACCCTTTAATCCAATTCCTCCGTTTGAGACTAAAACCCATTTGATCCATTTCCAATCAAGAGAATCGAAAGCGTTTTCAAAGTCTACTTTAAAAAGGAAGTGATGTTTATTCTTTTTAGATGCCCATTGATTATTTCATTTACCATGAGAGGCCCATCTATTATTTGTCTTCCTTTTATATAAGCGGATTGCAATTCACTAACGACTGAGTTGACCATTTTAAGAAGTCGATTTGGAAGTACTTTAGAAATAACCTTGTATTTGTTAGAATTTAGATATCATAACAATTATATAAATAAATAAACACATATCAAAGCAAGTAGCGGAAGCAAGGATCATATATTTAACATGTAAATAGATTAACCAAAACATAAAAATTACATACCTTTGATCCTAGCAAAACTAGGATCTAACTTCTCTTTTCCTCTTCTTGATCAAACAAAGGATTAACGTGAAACCCCTTACCGTTTTGTTTCACAATCCAAGATTGAATAACTAAAGTAAGTTATTACCGAGGTCTTGTACACACGTACTATAACCAATTAACGTTAGATGCTAGTGTAAAAACCAAAACTATTTTGTTTAATTAAAAGCAAATCAACCCACCCTTGAATGATGGAGATCGACTGGTTTTAGACAAAGAGAAGGAGAGAAAAACTTTAGGGTTATAGTTACAATGCACAAGGTCAAAAAGTAATAACCCAAGAGTTTGTATTTATAGTGAAATCTTTTCTTGAAGCCCAAGTTGGTCGATTTAGGGTTATAGAACCCTTAGAAAAACCGGCCCCCTTATTCTATGGGATTCTAGATCCTTCTTTGGCTTCTAATTTCACTAACGGTCCTTCCTTTATTTACTTAACGGTTGTTAGTCAATTCCGTTAATTACTTAACGTCCGTTAGTCGTTATTTCGTGTCCAAATAATTAAATACATAACATTTATATATATTAATTATTTACATTAATCATTCATACGTAAAGTGTGCAATCCCAAGGTCCCGTGTTCAATTCTAGTCATACACGATTTAATATTTTTCCATAAACTCTAACAGTATTGGCAACCAATAAGGCTAATGGGTCTAAAGTCACTAACATGAAGAGGGTCTTGAATTTTAGGGACAAGAGCAATGAAATATGAGTTGCATCCTCTAGGAATAAACCCATCAATTTCAAATCTTTTCAACATATCAACAAAATCTTTGCCAATGCTATCCCAATATTTTTTAATAAACTTGAAAGTAAAACCATCCGGACCCGGTGCTTTACTCCCACCACAACCCCAAACCGCATCTTTTATTTCTTGACAAGGGAAAGGAGCATCAAGTATGGATATTTCAGTTTCAGATAGTTTCTTGAAAAGAGTGCTTGTGAAAAAAGGACGGTAAAGATTGTTGTTTTCAAAAAAAATTTCTTGTGAAATGTTGGGATTAAAAGCCTTCTTGATGTTGTTTGATAAACTGCTGCTCATATTGGAGTTACTGCTGCTCAGATGAAGTTAGTGCTGCTCATGAACTTCAAAAAAAAAAGTGCTAAGTATTTACTGTTGCTAGTACAAAAGTTACAACTGCAAGCGCAAAGTTAAGACTGCTAGTACAAACTTAGTGTTGTTCAAGGTTAAGACTGTTAGTGCAAAGTTACAATTGTTAGTGTAAGTTAGTATTGTTAGGAGTTTTGTTAGTACTGCTTATAAGATATGTATTAGATATTTATAGAAAAGATTTGATATACTTAGGAAAGTATTGTAATCCTAGTAGGACTCCTTAGTGTATAAAAGGAGGTCCTAGGGCATAGAGTTAGATGCACAAAAAGTATCAGAAATGTATAATTCTTAGCTTCAAGGTTTTGTAACCCTAATACTTTGAGAGTATTCGTATTATTATAATATTGAAGCTTGTTTGTTTGTTGAATTATATGTTCATTGTTTTACTGTTTCATTAACAATTCTTCTTAACATTAAAGATTAGATTCCGCATAATCTTTAATATATTCAACCACAGTTTCTACTATAGTTGTGTTAGATTTATCTAATATAACTAAACCTTAAACAAGCTTAAGGAATTCGATCTAGTTCAACTAGAATCAACAAGTGGTATCAGAGCTTGTTGAGAAGCTGTGATCTAGAAGAATCTGTCTTTATACATAAAGATCTTGCTAAAAGATATGGATCAAGATTCTGCACATATGGTGGCTGCATCCAAAGTTCCCATGCTCAAACCTGGTGAGTATGAGATATGGAGGATGTGGATTGAATAATACATCCAGATGATAGACTATTCACTATAGGAAGTCATAGAGAATGGTGCAACCTTGCCAAAAACAAAAATTGTGGAAGGTATTGAGACAGTGTTGCCTACTGCAACTACTAAAGAAAAGGCTCAGAGAAGACTTGAGGTGAAAGCTAGAAGTACTTTAATGATGGGCATTCCCAATGAACATCAGTTAAATTTTAACTCTATAAAAGAGATTTGGTGGGAATGAAGCCACTAAAAAGACTCAAAGAAATATATTAAAGCAGCAGTATGAAAACTTCACTGTTCCAAGCTCAGAGATGCTTGATCAAACTTTGATAGGCTTCAAAAGCTTGTGATTCAGTTGGAGCTTTTGGGTGAAAAGCTTTCACAAGAAGATGTTAATCAAAAGTTATTAAGAAGTTTGTCACCTGAATTGTTGGGAATTAAAGCTTCCAAGGTGTTAATGCTGCTCATGTGATTAAGATTGCTCAGGTATTACAAGGAAAATGCTCTAAGTCATTACTGCTGCTGGTTATAGAGTTACTGGTACTTATGAAGGTTAAGACTACTAGTGTATATTATAACTGCTGAGAACTTCAAGAAAATATACACTAAGTAGTTAATGCTGCTAGAAGAAAACTTAGTGCTGCTAGTACTAAGTTACAACTGCTAAAGAATTAATGCTGCCAGAGTATAAAGTTAGTACTGCTAAGTGTTTATTAGTACTGCTGGAGTATTAGAGTCGTTTAGATTTGTATAAAATGTTTAGATAAGTATAGAAAAGATTCTTTAAAGATTTATCTTGTATAGAAAGTAATTGTAAGCCGACTAGGACTCCTTAGTCTATAAAAGGAGGTCCTAGGGCATTGAGTTATACACGTATTATTTATAGCTTCAAAGTTGTAAAACGCTAAAACTAAGAGAGTATTCGTATTAATAATATTGAAGCTATTGGTTTGTGTTGGAGAATGCTCGTGTCATAATAACTAATTATATGGCTAGATATATGTGAGCCTATGGGGTCACACACTTATACACAGAGACACCATTTTATAGATTGTATTTATCGTATTTACAATATATAAACGACTACGTAACTCGGGATCAATAATGGGCTACTAATAACTAAGCTAGTACTTAGTTTATTGGATTGGACCAACAAATGTGCAAGCCCATTTAGGGCCCCCATGGCAAGCCTAGGTGAGAAAGGAACAAGGGAGAAAGATCAAGGGGCAAAGTGTAACTTTGATCATGATAAGTTCAAATGAGATTTGGTCTTTGATTATGACTTATCACATTAAAGACTTACCAACTTTCTCTCCTCCTTCCTCTCCCTAATGACCACGAAATTAATCACACCCATATTAGGGTTTGTGGTTTTTTATCCCATCTAACCTTATTCTAGTGTATTTAAAGGCTAGATCGCGTGTTACGTGTTCAAGACTAGCATTGGGTGGTGATCAATGACGTGTAGTGTGGATTATTCATAGAGGTGATCTTCTTTGGTCACTTGTGGTTCTTATTTCATTCAATTAGTGTAATGATATTGGTGGTGTTACCCGGATCACGCTACAAAGGTATAAAACATGTTTGTTTAATTTGTTTTTATTTAGATTGATCATATGGCTATATGGATCCTGTTATGGTGATGTTTTTCCGCTGTGCTCATTTGTTTAACATGTTATTTTATCATAGATCACCTATAGTGGAATCACGAGCCATCATATGTTGTCATATGATCATCTTGTATGCGTAAAAATGGCTAAAAACGTGGTTTTTTAATGGATTTAAAAATGTCATTTTAAAACAGCCCCTAGGGCTTAAATATTATGAATATGTCGAACTTAAGAAGGTCTTAAGATCTGGACTTTTTGATCCTATGGCCATTTGTTATGCATACGTTGTTTGTTTACTTGATCGGTACCCGTAAAATGGCCTAAAAACGCGTTTTTTTGGAAGATTTTTAACCCGATTTCAAATCAGCCCATGAGGCTTATTTTTCTGCGGTAAAATGGTGTTAAGAAGGTCCTAACATCAGTGGGGTTTGAGTCTTTGGCCATTTGTCACGCGTACCATTCGGGGTTTTAATTCTTGTTAATTATTTCTTCGATTCGTTGGCTAACAATTTATTTCTTGTTATTTATTTTGTTATCCATGGCAAATACATGCATGTTTGTCCATGGAGTTAGCCAACACCATGTAATAATCTTTATTTTAATGTATTATTATGTGTTCATATGCAAAGCCGATGAAAACCTAGACCACTTATGCGTTGTGATTGTGATTGTTGGTTGTTTTTTTCTTGTTTTGGGGTTTGCCAATGTTTCGGCACTTTTGTAATGTAATTCATTTTTGGTGTAGCCAATGTTTGGGCATTTTACAGTAGATACAAAGTAGATTAGTTGTATTTTACTTTATATGTATTGTAACCAAGAGCTTGGAAGCAAATGGCGAAAGATTGAAGAGTTGTAGACCGAAAGTTGCTGCTGGAAACCTGTTGGGAAAACGTGATTTCCCGCTGATTGGTAAGGTATTTTTTTCTAAAATTTTTGGTGCAGGTTCAAAAGACATAGGGCTACAACTTTGTCAACTGGGCCGAATCATGAGGAGGTGATCTTCCTGGGCATTTGGGCCTTGCAAAACAGAAAAACTGGGCTGACAGAATCTGATTTTCATGTGCATTATGGGCCTTTACTTGCCCATGATTGTCTTGGGGCAAGTGGGAGCCCTCCGTGTAGTTGTGTTTTATGTCCCTAGTTTACTCTTGGTTCTCGTGATGGCTCACGAGACCAAGCATAGGATTTTCATCGGTTGAGGCTTTGCATATTGTGGTTGTATGTTTGTTTGGTTGTTTCATGTATGTTGTGACTACATGTAAAATGAAAATTGTTTTCTTAAAACTTAAAACGAAACATAAACCATTTTGAACTAAGTCTTATGGTTTAGTTTAACTAAGTTTAAATATGATTTGAAACTTAAAATCATTGTTTTTCTAAATAACACTTAAACTAGTTAAGTTGTTTATTTATTTATTTATTGTATTGTCTAAACTTAATAATCCACTTAGGATTTATATTAGTCTTGAAAATGGACAACTTGACACACATAAATTAAAACAATGATTAGACTTAAGTTAAGAAATGTTTTTAACTTGTGCTACGAAGAATGAATGCATGCTTCTTTCGTACACGTTTTTGATTCACATTAAAATATTTTACCCGTCAAAATTTAAGTCGTGCCGTCCAATTTTGAGGACACTTGCAATTACTTTTTGCCTATGCGTGGGACCTAGGTTGAATTGTAACCCAAGGTGACTATTCTCTATGCGTGAGACCTAGATATATTATCACACGTTTTCAAATTGGATGACTTAATCGAGTTAAGCGGTTAGACCTTGACCCGAGGCAAAGATGGGACTAAACATGCCTACATGACACTAGTTGTTTGACACTAGATGCCATGAGTCCCATAAGGATCTAAGAGTTGTACATGTAATACAATTGGTGATCGTCGCCTACCAATTGAATCTACTATTGCTAGCAGATCAACTGATGTGATAGTAGAAGCACAATGTGGATCTTAGCCTTTTCGTAAATTAATTGTTTTATATTATAAACATGGGGTAGTTAATTTATAAAAGGATAATTATCGAAAATACTAAAAAAGGAACTTTGTAAAATCAATTAATGAATTAATGCAACAAAACCGTAAACGAAAGTTTGTTCTTTTCTTGTTAAAAGTACGAACTGAGTCGCTCTTTCCTTGTAAGAAAGAGACTTGTTCCTATCCTTTTTCTTTATGAGGAAAAGTCATAATAGGAATATTTGAATTTTCCCACTTCTAATAAAACTCAAAGAATACCTACTCTAGAAATCGTGATGTCTTGTAAAAGTCAAAATGGTTAAGTATGGTTACACATCTTATTCTTTCAAGATTGTTTTATAACCCTAGTTTCGGTTTTGAAACATTGATGAAATATAAGATATTTGGATAACTTGAGAACACGTTTTCTATAGCTACCAAACTAAAATGAGTTTAAATAATTAGAAGATGGAAGTATCAATAAACCGCAAAGAGGGAAAGGCAATTACTAGCATGATTACCTAGCAGTTTGTCTTAACCCAATAAGCCTACTAAGGTCCTACATACCATTGTGGTAAAGTAGACCAATTATGGAGGAAATGCATGCCTATTTTCAAGTTAAAATAGCAATGATGGCTAGCCCATCATCTATATGTTAGAACTTGATGCACTCTCTTGAATACCTAAGTACATGTTTACTAGTCAAAGTGACTCACATTAGCAATAATGAGTAGATATTCAAAGAAAGATGGAAAGTATCCAATCGCCACTCACTCTCCAATGGTGACGTAACACATTTAAATGTTGTTTAATCCAGTGGGAGCTACGTGATTATATTACTGGTGACGAAACACATGTAATGTAGTCTAATCCAGTGGGAGTTGTAAGCTTTAATACCTTACAACTTGCCCATCTTAATTTCCAGATTGTCTTGAAATAATACATTACTTTCCACATGTTAAGCGTCATAGTTTATATAAGAACCATTGCATAAATTTTATGAGATAACTTGTCGCGTTTCTGATGTTGCTTCCTGAAATGTTATCTATAAAATTGTTATGCATGATTCATTATTAAAACGATAAAGTTCTACATATCTATATTTTGAGTTTGACTAAAAATCATATGTTATCTTAGACATTGTCATATTGCTCATACAAACACATGAGCGTAGTGGTGCTTGTATACTCTCCTGATGTTGTGCCATGCACAAGTGGGAGAAATCTTAATTGTGTGCAAGGTACAACATAGCACAATATGACTAATAGTTTTTCTTGACTGAAAGGTAAGAAACTAAGATTCTACTAGGACTTCTACACATAAAATGTAGGTTGCCCTAATTAGAACAAATATCAAGATAACTTGAAAAGCTACTTCAACATATTCACTGAACTGTTTAGTAAATATGATTATGTTTTCTTGTAAGGCCATAATCATGAAGTATGAAATTAACTTGAATTTACTATTAAGGCCAAGTGTCGGCGCTCGTAATTACTTTAGTTGAATATGTTTAGGTCTCTTGAAAAGACACAAACATCAATTCCGTTAATTGTTGAAAGACTTATAACGTAAAGTAAGACGTTGATTTGTTATGTCTTCTTGTTAAGACATGTACACTTATGACGTATAATAAATGTTTGTGTTTTCTAGTCAAAACATACACATGAAGTAAAGTATGCAATAGGCTAAAATTACTATTGATGCCATCTGGTTTGACTTGATTGGTAGATATGTAAGCCCAAAAGTATAAGTTCATCTAATGAGTTGTGTGATAGTCTCACAACATCAGTCCTCATGGAATACCACAACTTTATGGTATGTCCATCATGGAAAATCAAACACTATTGATATTGTTTGATCTTTGATGACTTAAACTGTTTTACCTCCAAAGCTATCAAGGTTAGAAATTGGGTGTGCCATGTGTACACTCAATATGATTCCAACCCAGAAGGAATTTAAGACACCATTGTATTATGGCATGGGATGAATCTCATTATGTCTTAATTGAAGTTCTGAATTTGTTAACTACTTAAGAGTAAGTAATTAACAAACTAGAGTCAAGAACTAATGGTGTATTTTGGATGTCCCACTTGAAAACAATTTATTGTTACTCAAGATGCTGAGTATCTAGAGATTAGTCTCTACATACAAAAGCAAGTGGGAGTACCTTTAGACCTTGAAGTTATTCAAGAACTAAATACACAACCTTCTGAGTACACTTGCTAATGTCATACTATGGTTGAACATGCATATGTTAAACCATAGATTGATATCTCTCATTCATAAATCCGCAAGGATACCTCTTGCACCTGAATGATATAGTTTTTATATCAATGCTGAGGGACATAAGTTAGAGGATCATGGTGAACCTGCTAACTACTGAGATGCATTATCAGATATTGTATCTGATGAGTAGCTCAAAAGTATGAATGTTAAAGATGCAGCCCTTGAAAGACAATCACTCATGGAGCTTGATTGATCTCTTACCAATCAGTTAGACTGTGAGGTTAAGAATGAGCTTCTTAATAAGAAGACTCAAAAGGGAAAACTTATACACACATTTAATGCAAGACTAGTAAAAGGAGTTTACTCGTACTCAAGAAATTGACTATGACTAAATTTTTCTACCTAGAAACATTAAATGTATAAAGATGATTAATTGTCATACCTGTTTTCATATAAATGAAATATGACAATAGGATATCAAAACACTTTTCTTGTTGATTACCTTTGCGAGGACGATGAGTAATCAAAAGGGTTTATGAATCCATATAAATCTTTATTATGTATACAAGATAAAATAATCCATGTGTGGATTAGATTATGCATCTAGGAGCAAAGATCTTGAGTTAATTATAAAATCATTAATTTGATTTTGATTAATAAGATTACTCCTAAGTACACTAAGAGCAAGTTGGAGCACTGTATTTATTTTCTTAAATCTCATATGTCGTTAACATATTAGAAACAATATTCCATCTAAGCTAGACTTTAATCCTTAGCTTGGAATGAAGTTTCTCTTGAGGGATTTATAAAATAATACATACAACCTTGTTATGTATATGTTTATTAGAATAAACATAAGCAGTTATTAAGTCTAAACACAATATGACACGTTATTGAGGGGAGTCTCAATGATCAGTCTCACTTGATGAGATTGAACACATGAATCGAAATCTTAAGTTCGACTAAAGGATTTATCATGTAAGTCATATTACGCATTGGGCTATATTTATCATTTGCATGAATGCAAGATGAGTTGATAACAACAAATATCTAAGTGAACGTCATTAGATAATTGTTAAACGAACATTATAATGGACCTACGAAGGACCAAAGATATGTTTAAACGTTTACGAATATTTGAGGAACTCTGTTTTGTTTGCATACACTGATGCTTATTTAACTGAGATGATACTCAACTCTAGTCGTGGTAGGATGTCATCATGAATGATGACATTGCTGACTAGATGTGCTCGACTGAGAGCACTAGTGCGTTATACATTAAAAGAATAAGAATACTTTATAGTTTGAGAAACTGTACAGATGACTGTCTAATGTAGGTGTTTTGCTGGCTTCAAACACCCTATGGAATGTATTGTTGCAACACTCGTCTTGTACTTGAATGCACACATACAAAGGACAATCATCATTCAAACCTTTCATGAGTTTTGAAACAAGTATTCTCAAAGTTTACTCAGATGACTAGTTGTTGTCTTGTACAATATAATTTGATCATGGTGGGAACATCGGATTCTGACCTATGAGTAGTTTTATGCATATCTGTTTTTAGTATTTGGATAATGGAACTGTAAGTAGTCGTATTATACAATGAATTGATATACCTGGTATGATCGTCTTCATTTATACTACTGTGTTCTATATTTGCATGTTTAATCCATGAATAATTTATTTATTCTAAAATTATCCATTGTCGGTTGACGATACGGGAGTATCATCAAATTAAGGCAAATGTGAGCGTGTTGGTGATTTATTTGCCAAACTCACATGTTGTTCATTGTGATGAACATTGGATTGACCCAACCTACGAGTATTCACTACATGGATCGTCGTCAATAGTGAATATCGCAAGAGGTTATGTCTCTTATCCTAAGACTTGAGATGCAAGCAGGTCTTGCATGTGTGGAATTTCATTCCTTGATATGGTTAAACGCTGTCCTGAATAAGGTAGTTATAAAAGCCATTATCAGGAGTGATATGAAGCATGTGAATGACACGTGTAGTCAAAACAGGATTTGTTCCTCCACATGTTATGGAGTTAGATACTATTGGGCCCCTCGATGAATTGAACAGATGTTTGTATGGCCGTACCCAACTGGGATTAAGATGAATCTTAAATCCACTTGGTAATCTTGTTCAATATCCATATCGAGAAACAGAATAGTTGAACTATTAGAATGACTTTTGATCCATGTCTAATGTTCAACACGGTATCTAAAACAAAAGGATAGATGACATATAAACCATCTGAAATGAGACGTTTAAGAAACTAACCTCACATATTTCTAGGGGCATTGGCGTGTTGCTAGACGCTAACCATTGCTTGTATAATTACTCGATTATTATGACGTCGCAAGTGGGAGCTGTTGGAGAATGCTCGTGTCATAATAACTAATTATATGGCTAGATATATGTGAGCCTATGGGGTCACACACTTATACACAGAGACACCATTTTATAGATTGTATTTATCGTATTTACAATATATAAACGACTACGTAACTTGGGATCAATAATGGGCTACTAATAACTAAGCTAGTACTTAGTTTATTGGATTGGACCAACAAATGGGCAAGCCCATTTAGGGCCCCCATGGCAAGCCTAGGTGAGAAAGGAACAAGGGAGAAAGATCAAGGGGCAAAGTGTAACTTTGATCATGATAAGTTCAAATGAGATTTGGTCTTTGATTATGACTTATCACATTAAAGACTTACCAACTTTCTCTCCTCCTTCCTCTCCCTAATGACCACGAAATTAATCACACCCATATTAGGGTTTGTGGTTTTTTATCCCATCTAACCTTATTCTAGTGTAGTTAAAGGCTAGATCGCGTGTTACGTGTTCAAGACTAGCATCGGGTGGTGATCGATGACGTGTAGTGTGGATTATTCATAGAGGTGATCTTCTTTGGTCACTTGTGGTTCTTATTTCATTCAATTAGTGTAATGATATTGGTGGTGTTACCCGGATCACGCTACAAAGGTATAAAACATGTTTGTTTAATTTGTTTTTATTTAGATTGATCATATGGCTATATGGATCCTGTTATGGTGATATTTTTCCGCTGTGCTCATTTGTTTAACATGTTATTTTATCATAGATCACCTATAGTTTGTTCATTATTGTGTTATTGTTCTTCTTAATACTATTGTTTAGATTCCGCATAAACCTTAGTAAATTCAATACAGTTTCTATACTAGTTGTGTTAGTTTACCTAGCATAACTAAACCTTTACAAGCAAAGGGAATTCGATCAAGTATATAACTGGGATCAAAAAGTGGTATAAAAGCTTGTGATCTAGAAGTTGTGATCAAGAAGAACCTGTTTAAGCTCGAGATTATTTAGATCTTACTCAAGACATGGATTCAGACTCTACACATATGCTTACTGCATCAAAGGTTCCAATGCTCAAGGCTAATGAGTATGAGATCTGGAGAATGAGAATTGAGTAGTACATTCAGATGATTAATTTCCAACTCTGGGATATCATTGAGAATGGAAACGAAAAACTAAAAGCAACTGTATCTGCAGAAGGTGTTACTACAGTTGTGCCTCTTACAACTGCTGAGGAAAAAGCTCAAAGAAGACTTGAAGTTAAGGAAAGAAGTATGTTGATGATGACTATTCCTAATGAGCATCAGTTGAAGTTTAACTCCCTTAAAGATGCTAAGTCTCTAATGGAAGCTATTGAAAAAAGGTTTGGAGGTAATGCTGCTACTAAGAAGACAAAGAAAATTCTTTTGAAACAGCAATATGAAAACTTTTTTGCTCTAGGTTCTGAGATGCTAGATCAAACCTTTGATCGACTTCAAAAACTTATAAGTCAATTAGAGATGTTGGGTGAAGTGATTTGTTGGGATTCTTGATTTGATGAGACAAAATAAATAAAAGAATGAAACAAAAGGACTTAAACGCAAAGCTGGAATTGTTCAAAAAGATGGAAGATTTTGAAGATTCTAGAAGATCTCCTTACAAAGATAAAAGATTTAGAAGATAAATATTAGGAAGATTGTAGTTTCCTAATTGTATTATGTTTCCTTTGTAAACCCTAATCCTCTAATATATAAAGAGGACATGGGACGTATTATTTTGTGTGCACAGACAATGTAGACGTCTAGTAAAAGGTGTGTGTGTTTAGGCGTGTGTTTGTGTTTGTAAACGCCCAAACAAGGAGTGTGTCGCCCCAAGGTAATCAAGGTTTACCTTAATCCTTGTTAGATTGTAACCGTTCTAGAATTGATCATCTAGAATTGGGGCGTGTATGTGAAAACGTATGAATGAAAAACCTTGTTGAATATCTTTGCTCTTCTTCCGCTTTGTTTCTATAACTTATGAACATTGATATTATCCTAGGTATAAGATCGAATCAATCTTGAGCTTAAACGGTCCTAAGAACTTATAGATGGCGCGCATAAGTTCTATCAGGCGGTATCAGAGCAAGGGGCTCGTGATATCTAGGATTCTACAAGGTTTTATCGTCGAAGAGAAGCTATTTTGAAGAAGGTCCGATCGGTTTTTCAAGTTTTTCATGTTAATCGGATTGTTTAGGGTTTTCTGATAATCGACTTTCCTATATTCATTGTTCTATCGATTGTATTCTTCATGGTAGTCGGTTTAGAAGTTATGGTGCTTAAATTCTGGTTTTAAGATTCTTGGTTTGAATGTATAAGAGGTGCGTCAAGGTTAATATTGCTGCAATCGTTTTCTAGTTTTAGGGTTTCTTATTAATTTCTTTTAATTATTCTGGAAAACGTGGCTAATGATGTTGTACCTAATGTTGATGCTGGTGATTTAAGTGCATATATGTAATGGTTTAATGATCTTGAATCTGGAAACTCTATTATATCCCAGCCATGAAGCGTTTAGGGTTGTAACAAACTCTAATGGGGATCTGATCTGGGTCATCGTACTGTGGTTTTGGTTACTGATGTTATGATGGATGCATGGTGATTATTTAATAACCTTATAACTGATTGTGGAATTATGGCTGGAGGTAAGCTGTTTTTAGGATCACTCATTATAAACCCTAACTTTGACGAGTAGGGTTTGTAAGCATTACTGGTGCTTCAATCGATCAACTATAGCTTCTCAACAATAAAGAAGGGTTTTGCTTTAGGGTCTGTACAGCTGGGTAGATGCTTATGGAGTCGGATGGTAGTTTCTGTTTCAAAGTACTGATCGTTATTAATTGAATAAAGATGATTCTAGGGTTTATGTGCTGAATGGTCAGTATGTACTGATGTTTGGTCAGTATGTGCTGAATGGTCGTTACTTAGTACTGCTTACTACTACTTCATATGTTCGTTAATGCTGCTTGTTGGTTCTGTTTTAGTTAAAGTGCACGATAGGGTTTTAGTGCTACCAAGAGATTAGTTTATACTGCTACCTATAATGTTAGTGCTGCTTATTCTGCTTATTATTCGAAGTTAGTACTGCTTGATTCAGTTTGTGCTGCTAATGAGTTTTAGTGTTGCTACGTTTGTTTTAGTGCTGCTTTCACAAACTTAAGGCTGCTCGTTATTGATTTTTAATGCTACACTCGTTTCTACTGCTCCCTATGACATACTGCTGCTCGTAGTTCATTAATACCGCTGGTTCGTCATTGAAACTTAAAGCTGCTATGGCAAATATCATGAAGGAGAGTAATGGTACAATCTGTTGGCTAAAGGAGCAGATAAGAGTTAATATTGGGATAGGTTTTGGGCTTCATGGTGTTCGTTGATACTTATGATTATTATGGAGTTTGGATAACACACACAAGAGTTATGGTTTTTTATTTTAAATGTTTCTCAACGTTTAAAAGGGCTCATATTTGGATTTTATTGAAGAATTGATTACGAAGAGAAATTGTTTATCTCTTATTTGAGATTGAAGTGAAGTTTCACGAAGGCGTTTACTTATTTCATCATTGATATTTCTTGCTATCAATAGGTGACTTGCTTGTTTAGATATGGTTTATGATTGGGACTTGGTTTATCTAGTTTTCATAGGTCAAGGGGTGGATGGACGAAGACCTAGTTAACTATCACTTAAAGGAGATACATTGTAGTACTCAGTGTCACACGAAGAAAGTCGATGTGGATAAATTCAAGAGATTACTTAGAGATTTGTTTCTGCAACACCAAATTCTCTATATCGTTCTTCAATGAACAATAGTGCAAGCTTAAGTAACGAGTTTGGGATATTTTACTTTGGTTTCAAGTTTGGTATATCAAGTTTTCTTCATTAGTGATCATTACATAGAGCCTACAGATTCAAGGAATGGTTAACATATGGGTTTCAGGGGAAGCTTAATGTTAAGATGTTTAACCATTTATATGCTACATCGAGGTGAAGGTTTTTACAACTGCTTGTCGTTATTATTACTGCTGATTTAGGTTTCTTTTGTCCTGAGTTCATTTATAGTAAGATTTTTGGTGTTCTTAATGGTGGGTAATTCGAGACGTTGGAAGACTGGATTGGAAGTATGATAGTTGTTCGTGGTTGTGAAGATCAAGGTTGCATACTTTAGTTCCCAATTTGATGAGGACAAAAAGGGGAAGAAGATTTGATGATTTGCAACTTGTAGATCCTTGGTAGTATAGCATGGTACAAAGGAAGTCTGAATTAAGGGGAAGTATTTGTTTCATTCAGGGAGATGTTTACATCTCAACTTTTCTACTTCGTCTAGGGAAGTTCGTACACGACTTTGTTTGTTTTGTCATCATCAAATAGGGGAAGATTGTTGGGATTCTTGATTTGATGAGACAAAATAAATAAAAGAATGAAATAAAAGGACTTAAACGCAAAGCTGGAATTGTAAAAAAAGATGGAAGATTTTGAAGATTCTAGAAGATCTCCTTATAAAGATAAAAGATTTAGAAGATAAATATTAGGAAGATTGTAGTTTCCTAATTGTATTGTGTTTCCTTTGTAAACCCTAATCCTCTAATATATAAAGAGGACATGGGATGTATTGTTTTGTGTGCACAAACAATGTAGACGTCTAGTAAAAGGTGTGTATGTTTAGGCGTGTGTTTGTGTTTGTAAACGCCTAAACAAGGAGTGTGTCGCCCCATGGTAATCAAGGTTTACCTTGATCCCTGTTAGATTGTAACCGTTCTAGAATTGATCATCTAGAATTGGGGCGTGTATGTGAAAACGTATGAATGAAAAACCTTGTTGAATATCTTTGTTCTTATTCCGCTTTGTTTCTATAACTTATGAACATTGATATTATCCTAGGTATAAGATCTAATCAATCTTGAGCTTAAACGGTCCTAAGAACTTATAGATGGCGCGCATAAGTTCTATCATGATCTCTCAAGAAGATATGAATCAAAAGTTTTTGAGAAGCCTATCCTCTGAATGGAGCACACATGTTGTTGTGTAGAGAAACAAGGATGATTTAGACACAATGAGCTTGGATGATCTTTACAACATCCTCAAAGTTTATGAACTAGATGTCAAAGGGATTAGCTCAAGTACTAATTCACAAAACATGGATTTTGTGTCCTCCTCAAACAACTCTAGCAGTACCAATGAAGCAGTTACTACTGCACATGGGGTTACTACTGCTATCACTCGGGTTAATGCTGCTAGTTCTACAAACATTGAGAACTTGAGTGATGCTGTTATCTATGCATTTCTGACTAGTCAATCCAATAATCCTCAGATTATACATGAGGACTTAGAACAGATTCATCCAGATTTTCTTGAGGAGATGGATCTGAAGTGGCAGAAGGCTATGTTAACAATGAGGGCAAGGAGATTCTTGAAGAATACTGGAAGTCATCTCAAGTTCAATGGGAAAAACAACATGGGGTTTGATAAGTCCAAGGTTGAATGCTACAACTGTCACAGAAAGGGACACTTTGCTAGGGAATGCAGGGCACCAAGGAGCCAAGGCTACAAGAATGGAGAAAGCTCAAGGAAAACTATGCCTGTGGAAGCAACTAATTCCACAGCTTTGGTGTCTTGTGATGGCCTGGGTGGATATGATTGGAGTGACCAAGCTGTAGAAGGACCAAACTTTGCACTCATGGCTTATTCATCTTCCACTTCAAGCTCTGACTCTGAGGTATCTAATGAATCTGGTTGTTCTTATAAATCTTGCTTAGATACTGTTAATTCTCTTAAAGCTCAAAATAATCAACTAATAGAAGATTTAAGAAAGTCTGAGTTGCTTTGTTTAGGTTATAAAGTAGGTCAAAAGTCTGTAGAGAAAAGACTAGAATTCTTTAAAACAAATGAGACCGAGTTAGTAAAAAAGATTAATGTTTTAAAGAGTGAGATTTATGTAAGAGATAAGCTTATAACAGAACTTAGAATAAGGATTGATGTAGTTCAGAAAGAAAAAGATATAGCTCAAGAAGAAAAAGATAACTTTCAATGTAAAGTAAATAGGCTTGAACATGCATCTGAAGGAGTAAACAAGATAATAGAGCGCAAACTTATGAGGAAAGGTAGTGGCATAGGCTATAATGAAGTTCCCCCTCCCATTATAGGGAAATTTGTGCCTCCTATGAAAGAATTGTCTTGTTTAATTGAGTATGCTAATCAGTCTGTAGGTGAGAGTAGTAATGCTAAGTCTAATGAGGAAAAGTCAACAGTTCATAGGAAGTATTCTGATGCACCAATTATTGAAGATTAGGAGTCAGATGATGAGGATAAGGTTGAGTCTATACATAAGGTAGAAAGAAAAATAGTTAAGCCTAGTGTAGCAAAGAAAAAGTTTGTCAAACCTGACTTTGGTAGTAAGTTAACTAGGAAAATTGTTGATCAAGTTGAGCAACCTAGGAATATCACACACTGTCCTAGAGGGAATCAGAGGAATTGGAATAACATGATATCTCAAAGACTAGGAAGTGATTGGCAAATGTTCAATAAAGCTTGTTATTATTATGGTAGTTTTGAACACTTACAGCAAGATTGTCATAACTATCAAAAACTTGTTTGGAACTATGCTAGGAGGGTAAATCACCAAAGTTTTTCTAAAAATACTCACCCAAATGCTAAGAGAAATATAGTTCCAAGAGCAGTGTTAATGAAATCTGGGTATGTATCAGTCAATACTGCCAAGCAAAATGTTTCTAAAATAGCAGTATTAACTAATACTGCTAGACAAGTTGATACTGCTCCTACTAAGAGAACAGTGAATGGTGCTAAATCAAGGTTAAAGTTTTCAAAAATGGCACATTCATCTGTAACAAGACCTATTCAAATGAATACAACATTTAGTGCTGCTAAGGCAAAAGCAGTAGTTACTACTGCTAAGCCAAAAGTAGTAACTAATACTGTTTGTGGGGATCATTTTTATGCTGTTAAGGCCTCAGCATGTTGGGTTTGGAAACCAAAAATAAAAGTTTTAGACCATGTTTCCAAACATGACAGTGCATCAATTTTCCTAAAGAAATTTGATTATATTGATGTACAAGGCAGATCCAAGTCAGTAATGGCTTGGGTCCCCAAGAGAGACTGATTTTCTTACTTTATGTGCAGGGAAATCCACAGGTGGAGTTACAAGATCAAGGAGTTATTGACAGTGGATGCTCAAGGCACATGACTAGAAACATGTCATATCTTACAGATTTTGAGCCAATTGATGGAGGATATGTTGCCTTTGGAAGTAACCCCAAAGGAGGGAAAATCACAGGCATAGGTACAATCAAAACTGGTAAATTAGATTTTGAGAATGTGTACTTTGTAAAAGAGCTTAAGTTTAACCTCTTTAGTGTCTCACAAATGTGTGACAAAAAGAACAGTGTTCTTTTTACTGACACTGAATGCTTTGTCTTGTCTCCTGACTTTAAGTTAACTGATGAAAGTCATGTTTTGCTTAAGGTTCCTAGAAAAGACAATATATACAGTGTTCATTTAGAGAACATGGTTCCCAAAGGAGGTTTGACTTGTCTCTTTGCAAAGGCTACATCTGATGAATCTAAGCTTTGGCATAGAAGGCTTGGACACCTAAATTTCAAAACAATGAATAAATTGGTTAAGGGAAATCTTGTAAGAAGTTTACCTTCAAAAGTTTTTGAAATTGATGAAATCTGTATTGCTTGTTAGAAGGGAAAGCAACATAGAGCCTCTTGTAAGACCAAAACAGTGAACTCTATAAGTCAGCCTTTACATATGTTGCACATGGATTTATTTGGACCAACTTTTGTAAAAAGTTTGATGAAAAAGATGTATTGCCTAGTTGTTACTGATGATTTTAGCATGTTTACTTGGGTTTTCTTTTTAGCAACTAAGGATGAAACCAGTGGAATCCTTAAGTCTTTCATTACCAGGATAAAAAACCTAGATAATCATAAGGTTAAGGTGGTAAGATGTGACAATGGAACTGAATTCAAGAATAGGGATATGAATCAGTTTTGTGAGGTGAAGAGTATTATGAGACAGTATAGTGTAGATAGAACTCCTCAACAAAATGGTGCTGCTGAGAGGAGAAATAGGACACTAATTGAGGCTGCTAGAACAATGTTAGCTGATTCTAAGCTATCAACTACTTTTTGGGCTGAAGCAGTTAATACTGCTTGTTATGTGCAAAATAGAAGTTTAGTAGTTAAGCCTCAAAACAAGACCCCTTATGAACTTTTACATGGTAGAGCACCATTGTTAAGCTTTTTAAGACCATTTGGGTCTCCTGTTACTATCTTTAATACCATAGATCACTTAGGCAAGTTTGATGGAAAGGCTAATGAAGGATTCTTTGTTGGATAGCAAAACTTTAGGGTATTCAATAGTAGAACCAGATTAGTGGAAGAGAACTTGCATATTAGGTTTAGTGAGAGTACACCTAATGTTGCAGGGAGTGGACCAAACTGGCTGTTTGATATTGATGCACTAACCAAAACAATGAATTATGAGCCAGTTGTTGCAGGTACACAGTCTAATGATTTTGCAGGTACAAACACAAGTGAAAGTACATGTCAAGTTAATAAGGAGATAGGATCTAGAAATGATTATGTCTTGCTACCTATATGGACTGCTGATCCACTTATCTCAACCAAAGTTCCAAAGAGTTCTTAAGAAGATGATCAAGATGAAGATCCAAAAGATGATAAAGAAGACGGTGTTAAGTATTCAAGTGATAATGAAAAGCAGGATGATGAAGCTCTAACTGAATTTGGTGATCAAGTGAAAGATGATAATGTTATCAGTTCTAATGAAGTTAATGTTGTTGGTGATGAAAACAACATTAATAGCATTACCAAAGATAAAACTGTTAATACTGCTGATAAGGATGTCATTGCTGATAATGAGGATGAATATCCATTTGATCCAAACATGCCTCCTTTGGAAAATATATATGCAGATACTGATGATGAAGAAGTTGGTGCAGAGGCTGACATAAACAACATGGATGATACTATCCCTGTCAATCCTATTCCAACTACCAGAATTCACAAGGATCATCTTAAAGAGCAAGTAATTAGAGATATGAAATCTGCTGTTCAAACAAGAAGAATGACCAAGGATTTGAAGGAACAAGGTTTCTTTGCTAGATCTCTTAAGCAGAGAAACAGTCACAAAGATCTTCAAAATTGTTTATTTGCTTGTTTCTAATCACAAGTAGAACCCAAGAATGCACATAAAGCATTACAGGATCCAAGCTGGGTGGAGGCTATGCAAGAGGAGCTTTTGCAATTCAAGCTACAAGAAGTTTGGACTCTGGTTGATTTGCCTAATGAAAAAAGGGCAATTGGTACTAAATGGGTTTTCATATGTAAGAAAGATGAAAGAGGTATTGTGGTGAGGAATAAAGCAAGAATAGTTGCTCAGGGATACACACAAGAAGAAGGGATTGACTATGATAAAGTCTTTGCCCCAGTTGCAAGAATTGAAGCTATAAGGTTGTTCTTGGCTTATGCTTCATACAAAGATTTTTTGGTGTATCAGATGGATGTGAAGACTGCTTTTCTATATGGGACAATTGAAGAAGAAGTATATGTCTCTCAACTATCTGGATTTGAAGACCCTGACTTTCCTGATAAGGTATACAAGGTGGAAAAAGAAATTTATCGTTTACATCAAGCTCCCAGAGCTTGGTATGACACATTGTCAACATACCTATTGGACAATGGTTTTTGTAGAGGGAAGATTGACAAGACCTTGTTTATCAGAAGACATAAAGATGATATTCTGCTAGTTCAAGTTTATGTTGATGATATTATCTTTGGATCAACAAACAAGGTGTTATGCATTGAGTTTGAGAAATTGATACATGAGAGGTTTCAGATGAGTTTGAGAAATTGATGCATACCTCAGGCTAGTGCTGGTATGGATGCAGATGAGGCCACCAATTAGGAGTAGGAAGGTAGTTTGGAAAGGGATGCCACTACTGCTGCTAGCTTAGATGCAGAGCAGGACAGTGGTAACATCTCTAAGACCCAATCCAAGGCAACTTCTACTGAATCAAGTTCCCATGAAACTGATTCAGGTGAAGGAATCCCCAGGCGCCAAGAAACCATGGGGGGCACAAGTGCTCATTCTAGGGATGAGGTTGTGTCTAACATGCCCAGTGATCCACCTCTCGGGATAGGTAATACAATCCGAAGTGGTGAGGGCAGTATGCAAATTTTAAAAGAATTGATAGAAAACTGTACCAAATTGTCAAAACAGGTTCTTCTCACCAACACAGTTAACTCTTAGAAGAAGGAAATTATAAATTTGAAGAAGAGAGTTAAGCAGCTTGAAAAGAAGAAAGGATCGAGAACCTCTAAGCTTAAAAGGTTGCACAAGGTGGGTACAACTTTCTGGGTGGAATCCTCTAGTGAAGCTGATCCAAGTTTGGGGGAGGATGCTCCTGAATAGAGGAGGAATTAAGAAATTGCTTCAGGGAAGGATGATGAAATGGTTGATGCTCAGTTGGTTGATGAGGGTTTGGTTGCTGATGTTGATAAGGAGGTTGTTGTTGTTTATGAAAGTGATGAGTTTGTTGTTGCAGATCAACAGGGTAATGAAGCAATTATGGATGATGCTGCTAAGTCTGTTAAAATTGCTGGTATTGAAAAGTTGGTTGAAGTGGCCAAGTTGATGGTTAATGCTGCTGCTAATGTTGAAATTTCAGTTAGTGCTGCTAGTGAAAAAGTTAGTACTGTTGAGCCTGAAGTTAGTGCTGCTGCTACTAAAACTGATGAAGTTAGTGCTGCTACTACAATTGATGAAGAATTAACTATAGCTCAAGAACTTACAAAGTTAAAGAGCACAAGACCTAAGGCCAAAGGAGTTGTGATTAAAAAGCCAACACCAGCATCAATAATAAAACCAACAACTGCTTTAACTAATAAAGGCAAAGGTATCCTGATTGAAGAACCTAAGAAGAAATTCTTATCACTAAACCAGCAACAACAACAACTCATAGAAGATGAAGAACTTGCAAGGCAGGTGCAAGCTGAGCTTCTTGCTGAAGAAGAAGAGGCAAGAAGAGAGCAAGCTCAAAAAGCAGAAGAAGCAAGTCTTGCACTAATTAATTCCTGGATGACATACAAGCAAAATGTGAATTAGATCACATGTTAGCCCAGAGGATGTGGCAAGATGAACATGAAGAGCTATCTTTAAAAGTAAAAATCAAAACTCTTCATGAAATTCTTAGCCAAGCAGGATAAGTTCTTTGCTCAAAAGAGGATTATAGCAAAGAGGAACAAACCACCCACCAAAGCTGAACAAAGGAAAGTAATGAGTATATACATGAGAAACATGGATAATTGGAAGCCTAGTCAGTTGAAGAATCTTAGTTTTGAAAGGATAAAAGATCAGTTTGACAAGGTATTCAAGAGGGTAAATACTTTCATTGCTATAAATGAAGAGGATGTGGTAGGAGGTTCAAAGAGAGCAGGAGATGAATTAGAACCTGATAGCAGCAAGAAGCAGAAAATAGATGAACAAACAGAACAGGTACAAGAGCAAACAGAGCAAGTACAAGAAGGTGATACAAAAGAAACAGCTGATCTACAACAATTGATAGAACTTGCAAGTGATCATGATGAAGAATTTTTTGATGTTGTACCTTTGAGAACCAAGGTGCCTATCATTGACTGGAAGACTGGTTATCATGGAAAGACTGCATAGTGGGAGATAATCAGAGTTGGTGGAAGTTCTTAGAGGTTTGTCACTTTTGCACAAATGCTTAGAAAGTTTGACAGGGAAGATTTAGAGACCTTATGGGCATTAGTCAAAGAGAAGTATGGAGATACTAGACCAGAAGACATTTTGGATAGAGTTCTCTGGGGTGACTTGAAAGTTATGTTTGAAACTCATCATGAAGATAGAGTTTGGCATGATCAGTATAGAAATAAAGTTGTGCTTTGGAAGCTTTTTCAGTTATGTGGAGTTCATATTGTGATGATGAGAGGACTTCAAATCTACATGTTAGTGGAGAAAGACTACCCTTTAGCTAAGCATACACTTGAAATGATGCTCAATGGTACAGTCAAACTTCAAGTTGATCATTGGAATGAAATGGTATATCAACTACTCAAGAAAATGGAGAAACAACTCTATGGGGCTGATTATAAGAAAATGAGGAAATAGTATTTGGAAGCATCCTCCTGGTGAAGGTTTAAGCTTTGATTAAAACTTGATGATTTTGGAAGAAAATATCAAGTTTAGGGGAGGATTGTTGGGAGTTAAAGCTTCCAAGGTGTTAATGCTGCTCATGTGATTAAGACTGCTCAGGTATTACAAGGAAAATGCTCTAAGTCATTACTGCTATTGGTTATAGAGTTACTGCTGCTTATGAAGGTTAAGACTGCTAGTGTATATTATAACTGCTGAGAACTTCAAGGAAATATACAGTAAGTAGTTAATGCTGCTAGAAGAAAACTTAGTGCTGCTAGTACTAAGTTACAACTGCTTAAGACTTAATGCTGCCAGAGTACAGAGTTAATACTACTAAGTGTTTATTAGTATTGTTGGAGTATTAGAGTCGGTTAGATTTGTATATAATGTTTAGATAAGTATAGAAAAGATTCTTTAAATATTTATCTTGTATAGAAAGTAATTGTAAGCCGACTAGGACTCCTTAGTCTATAAAAGGAGGTCCTAGGGCATTGAGTTATACACGTATTATTCATAGCTTCAAGGTTGTAAAACCCTAATACTAAGAGAGTATTTGTATTAATAATATTGAAGCTATTGGTTTGTTCATTATTGTGTTATTGTTATTCTTAATACTATTGCTTAGATTCCGCATAAACCTTAGTAAATTCAATATAGTTTCTATACTAGTTGTGTTAGTTTACCTAGCATAACTAAACCTTTACAAGCTAAGGGAATTCGATCAAGTATATAACTGGGATCAACATGAATGGAACACACATGTTGTTGTGTGGAGGAATAAAGCTAATTTGGATACTATGAGCATGGATGATCTCTATAAAAATCTCAAGGTGTATGAACCAGAAGTTAAAGGGATATCTAGCTCAAGTTCAAGCTCTCAGAACATGGCTTTTGTGTCCTCTTCTAATAACAACACTAGCAGCACTAATGGAGAAGTTAATACTGCTAAAGCAGTTAATACTGGTCATGGAGTTTCTAATGCTAGCACTCAAGTTAATACTCCTTACTCTACAAATATTGATAACTTGAGTGATGTTGTTATTTGTGCATTCTTTGCTAGTCAACCTAATAGTCCTCAACTTGTACATGAGGGCTTGCAACAAATCCATCCAGATGACATTGAAGAGATGGATTTGAGATGGAAAATGGCCATGTTGACTATGAGGGCTAGAAGGTTTTTGAAGAATACAGGAAGGAAGCTTACTATCAATGGCAATGAGAACATTGGTTTTGATAAGTCGAAAGTGGAGTGTTACCACTGCAACAAGAGGGGACATTTTGCTAGGGAGTGCAGAGCTCCGAGAAATCAAGACTACAAGAACAAAGAAAGCTCTAGAAGGTGTGTGCCTGTGGAAATATCTACTTCCACAGCTTTGGTGTCATGTGATGGTCTTGGTAGTTATGATTGGAGTGATCAGGCAAAGGATGGACCTAATTATGCACTCATGGCTTTCTCATCTTCAAGTTCTAACTCAGAGGTATCCAATGATTCTATTTGTTCAGAATGTTGCTTGGAAACTATTGAATCTGTTAAATCTCAAAGTGATAAACTATTAAAAGATTTTAAGAAATTTGAGTTAATGGTTCTAGCTTATAAGATAGGTTTAGAGTCAGTGGAAGAAAAACTTGAATTTTATAAAACAAATGAGTCTATTTATGAAGAAAAGATTAAGGGCTTAAAATTTAAAATTCAAGTAGGAGAAATAACTATTAGAGAGCTTAGGAAGAATCTTGAAATAATTCAAAAAGAAAAAGATGGCATTCAACTTAATGTAGACAAATTTGAAAATGCATCTAAAAATTTAAACAATCTCATAGAGTGGCAGATAGTTAACAATTGCAAGAAAGGTTTAGGCTATAAAAGTTATATTGCAGTTCCACCTCCCTACAAAGGAAAATTCATGCCTTCAACACCTGACTTGTCTTTTACTGGTTTAGATGAGTTTGTTAATGAGCATACAGTTGAGAACTGTAAAGCTAAATCTAGTGAAGAAGAGCCTAAGGTAGGTAGGAGGAATGATGATGCCCCAATTATTGAAGACTGGGTGTCAGATGAAGAGGAAAAGGATGTGTCACAACCTAAAATTGAAAAGGAAACAGTTAGGCCTAGTATTGCAAAGATAGAGTTTGTCAATTCTAAACAACAAGGAAAAACTGCTAGAAAAACTGTTAAACATGTTGAGCAACCTAGGCAAAACACTCACAGTCCAAGAGGCAATCAAAGAAATTGGAACAATATGATGTCTTAAAAACTAAAAAGCAATTTTGAGATGTTTAATAAGGCATGTTATGTGTGTGGAAGCTTTGATCATTTGCAGGTTGATCATTGCAATTACCATAAAAAACAGTTTCAAAATCAAATGATGGTAAAACCTGTAATACCCAAAAATCTAAAACATGTAAAAAGACCAAAATGCCCCTACAACTTTAAATTTTGATTAAAGAGTTTATAAAGCACCAAATTTGTCCCGAACCTTTGGAAATGAACAAGATACGAAGTCAAGCAATTTATGATACAACATTTAACATTTTAGAGTATACAAAAGATTATAAAAACACACATGTATACACCTTGGCCGATTTAATGCATATACATTTTATTTAAAATTTGTAAAACATTTAAATAACAAATATAAACAAGATAATATCAAATAAAAATAGGAAATCTTCCCAAATAATTTTGTGATCTTTTTTGATACTATCTTGGGCCGAAAATGTGGTAACCCTCCCCATTTGACTCGGCATTATAATCCCTTCCATATTCCTTTTTGCCGAAAACCCTAAAACACACATAATTCTCTCAAAACTTCATACGGCTTCCTAAAAATCATTGGGCATTTTTCTGGCATTGTTCTCAACCTAAAGAAGCTTGGAAAAATAGTGTGAAGGTCGTGGGGTTGCTCGTTTGCTTGTGGTGATTTATTTGGTGTCGACAAGGGTTCGCTAGGTATATTTTTGATACGCCTCTTCCACTCGTGCTAGCCTTCATCTATTGGTCTAACCAAACCATGCACATCTATTTGGTCGTTTGGAAATTAAAGGCATAAAACACGTATAATATACAAAACATGTAATACGATTTTTCTGGGTGATGTAATCATTTTATTTGAACATTATATGAAGTATAAGGCCTGGGAAAAATGTTGGTACGATTTTTAAAAGCCTAGATCAGTCGCTACAATTTTTAGGGCTTAAAACAAGTATAAAATCGAATACCCTTTATACGAATTTTCTGGGTGCAAGGCTTAATTTATTTGGACACTATACAATATATATAACTCTGGAAAAATGGTAGTTCAAATTGTGGAGGCCTGTTTTTGTCCATGTCGAATTAAGTTTGTAATCGGGTTTTATGAAAAACATGAAATAAAATGAAAACCCTAGCATACAAATTAGGGTTAGGGTTTATATTGTTAGATCTAATGTAATTAATTCTATAATGATTGAATAATTATGGGATAATGATTGGGACACTTTAGGGTTTGGTTTTGCACAATAAAAGTCTATACGATTGGGTTTTTAAACTAGAAGGGTATGTTTTGCCAACTTTGAAACTTCTGGGATATTTTTTTAATGTCATATAAGTCAGTAGGAATGTGGGAAAAATATAACTTGAGGGTCCTAAGTGTAAATATTGCAAGAAAATGAATTAATTGTATTTATAAGGTACGATTTGAAATTAATTAAAATAGAGGGACTAAAAGTGTAAATTATGGAAACTTGAAGTTATTCTGAGTAAATAATGTCATTAAGGGTGTAATGTGTAATTTTGAGTATTTATGGGCTTGATATGTAATTATAAATATATTATGATTTAAATTGTAAGTTTTGTAAAGTTAAGGGACCAATTGTGTAATTAATGAATTATGAGGAGTCTAATTCGTACTTTATATAATTCTAAATTTATGTTCTGTAACTTTATAAAATAAGGTACTTGTTTGGTAAATATGAATATTATAGGGATTAAAACATGAATTATGTAAATGTAGGGTTTGTTTTGTAAATTATATAACTAAAGGGGTATAAACTGTAAATTGGGAAAACTTAAGAGATTAAAATGTCATTATGAATAAAGTGTGTATTAAATCAGTAACTTAAAGTATTTTCATGATTAAACCCTTGAATTAGATGAATTTACAATAAAACCCTAAGCTATGTATACTTGTCATAATTAACCTTAAACTTTCATAACTTGATAAAATGTACCTTGGTTCCATAATAATCTTAATAAGGACTTAACCTAATCTGTAATATTAATAACTTACTAAATCTGGAAAGTTTCTAAAAATAGAAAGTTACTTAAAATGGAAAGGTAACTAAGAATCCACTTGTCATTCTGTTTTCTACTCCCTTAGGTTCGAGGAAGGAGTAACTTGATCTCTGTCAGCTTTTATCTTGTATTCTTGCTCTACAAATAAGGTACAGATATTTCGTCCTTTTCAGTAAGGGTTTTTCATTTCCCTTTTCTTTCAGTTTCTCATTCTTCCTTATTAGGATTCCCTATACCATTCCTATGTTCCCTGCTATTTGTGAACCTTTCATATGATCTCTTATTTTGTGAACCTTCCATGTGATCTTTTGTTTTGTGAGCCTTTCATGAACTATTTTTTTTGATCGCTTGTCCTGAACCCTGACCTGTGAACCTTGTTTTGAACCGTAATCCGATATACTTGATTTATTTTGATATAAACTTTAATCTGTTAAATCCTTATTTGAACCTAAATGATTTTGAACTATTATTAAACCACATATGAAACTGTTTGGGAAAAGCTATTTTAAAAAGAAACGAAACCACTTTTAATGAAAGTTACTAAAAGTTTTGGAAGACCATTTTGAAGAAAACTATTTTGTAAGATCAGTTGTTATGAAAACCATTTTTGAAGGATTGTTTAAATGGACTTTTAAATAGAAACCTTTTTAGATAAACTGTTTATATGAAACTTTGATTATAAACTTTTGTTATACTCTTTTGAACCATTCGATATAGTCCTTTTAATCTGAACTTACACTTTGATATAAAACTTAACCTGATAAATTCTAACTTGAACATTTGATATTAAATTCTGAACTGTTTGACATGAACCTTTGCCATGTACCCTTAGGATTTGATTTTTGATTATTTTGATAGTACATCTGACCTTTGACCTACAGTTTGATATCCGAGCCAATCACTAGGCATGAGGGTTTCATGTCCATGTCATTGACGCACCTCTGACATGACTCTAGGGCAGGAGAGTGATGACCTGTTCCGTCCCTTATTTATTATTTACTATGGCCATTATGATTATGATTATTGATTTGTCTGCGGGGGCGTATGGGTGCATCCTAGATTTGACCTGTTATCTGATTATTGTTATTTGTTAATTGTTATATTTATCTGGTGACTGATGGTGTGTGCGATACACGTCTTTCACATTTTCTGGGAGCTGATCACTCCATTGATACATGAGGACACCCCTCATATTATCTGTTACTTGAGAGGCATCCCCTCTAGATTGCTTATGTGTTTACACTATTATGATATTATCTGTTATCTGGGCTCTTGATAGATTTCTGTTTCCTTTATCTTATGAATCTTATAAATTTCTTTTCTACTTGTTCTTTTCCTTTTTCTTTAACCTTATTTCTTAATTACTCGTGACTCTTATTCCTACACCCTGATTTGCCGGTATGAACTGTATTCTTGATCTTTTGATTTTGCTATCTATTATTGTCTTGTTACCGTCATATCTGTTCACTGAGCTCTCGTAGCTCAGCCGCATTTCTTTTCCTGCGGCAGGTTTTAGTAGGAAGCTGGGAATGAGTGAAGAGTGTACCTTTGGATTTAGAAGATTGGATAGCTATTCTGGATTTAGAGTTGAATAGAAGATAATATACTTTAGACATAATGCTTTGAAAGTTTTCATTTGTAACCCTGTAGATTTAATATTCCTTTTGTTATCCTTTGAGATTTTTGTATTATTGAAGATGTATGCTTTGTTTTGTTCTGATATGAATCCATTGTTGTGATATCTTTACCCTTGTCGGGTTGGGGTGTTACAAAACCTGTTTGGAACAATGCTCAAAGGGTGAATCATCAAAACTTTGCTAAAAAGACTCACCCCTGTGCTAAAAAGAACATGGTTCCAAGAGCAGTACTAATGAATTCTAGCTTAGTATCAATCAATACTGCTAGACAATGTAGAATGATAGAATTCCGAATATGCAGATTTATGTTTCTGCTGTACCAGGATCGAATTAACATGAATAAATATCATGTTTTAATAGTGTCGAATCACAGGTTCTAATATCACAAGTTGTATGTGTTTCTGATCGAAATATGCACAAGAATAATAAAGTATATTCTTTGAATAGATTCTGATGTATTAGCATCATTTAAGGGTCAAATAGGAAACAAGAGAGATTGGGATGAACCCTATATAAAACTGATATTATAAAAGTAAAAGGGTTACTTTGATGTTTACAGGATCCTATCTATATATATACATAATGAAAAGGTGTAAATGAAAGGATGTGATGGTTCAATAGAACCAAGAGACATGTCCTTTCATAATAACTATAAATAACTACCTAATTGTAACTGCTATGTTTCCTGTGATGCTGGTGCGAATTGCAGCCCAACAAAAGAAAAACATGCAGCCTTGATTTTGAAACAAAGATTAATGGATTATGTTTTCCAACATATTCCCCCCTAATCTATTAATCTTTGTTTCTTCTTCAATCTTCTTGTTCCATGGTGTTGATGACTTTTCGGCTTCTAATTGAACCAAATTCCAGCAGGGTTAGTGCCGCCATCACCACTTCAATCTTCACGACTTTTGGTTTGTTGGGCAAAGGTTTTAATTCGCATCGCATCACCATTATCGTAGCCTTTTCCCCATCTTCTTTGGCATCCTGCCTTTGTCAACCATCATGGTTGTAGGGTTCATTATGAACCGGGGTTTCAAGATCTCTACAGGTCTGATACTTCGTCCCTTTTAACCGTGCAAACCAACAAGCCTTCTTTCTTTTCTTTCTTTCTCTTGTGCTTTCTACTTATTAAATTCTTCCAGTCTTGAGTTTCCTTCAATTGATACTTGTTGTTGAGATGATTAGAAAAATATTCCAAAAAGTGCTCAATCTTCTTTTCTTGATGAATGTTCATTCCAGTGGGTTTTGGTCACTTGATCTTTTGATCTTCATGGCAATTTCTCTGCCTGGCAAGTTTTCTTCTGCCCTTTTGAAGCATGTCGCTTCAATCTTGTGACACCCTAGCATAGCAAATTAAAACATCCATGTATGATTGTAGCATCTATTTATCTCCCGCCATATTCAATGATAGGCCAAGTATCTCTTCAAAAAAAAAAATAACCAAACCATGTTTGAATGGATCTTTTACTGGTTTTCTCTTCTTTCTCCTCCAGGATCTTTAACCATAGTGTCTGATGCCAAATGTAGAATGATAGAATTCCGAATATGCAGATTTATGTTTCTGCTGTACCAGGATCGAATTAACATGAATAAATATCATGTTTTAATAGTGTCGAATCACAGGTTCTAATATCACAGGTTGTATGTGTTTCTGATCGAAATATGCACAAGAATAATAAAGTATATTCTTTGAATAGATTCTGATGTATTAGCATCATTTAAGGGTCGAATAGGAAACAAGAGAGATTGGGATGAACCCTATATAAAACTGATATTATAAAAGTGAAAGGGTTACTTTGATGTTTACAGGATCCTATCTATATATATACATAATGAAAAGGTGTAAATGAAAGGATGTGATGGTTCAATAGAACCAAAAGACATGTCCTTTCATAATAACTGTAAATAACTACCTAATTGTAACTGCTATGTTTCCTGTGATGCTGGTGCGAATTGCAGCCCAACAAAAGAAAAACATGCAGCCTTGATTTTGAAACAAAGATTAATGGGTTATGTTTTCCAACAGACAAAATATTTCAAAAATAGCAGTATTGGTTAATACTGCTAGACAAGTTAATGCCGCTCACTCAAAAAAAATAGTGAATGCTGCTAGATCAATTTCATATCTTTCTAAAAAAGCACATTCAACTGTTAAGCGGCCCATTCATAAGAACACAACATTTAAAAACAGTAATATTAATCAAAGGGTTAATATTGTTAGGGGTAAAAAATTTAAAACTGCTGGGCCAAAAGCAGTAGTTAATGCTGTTAAGGGAAATAATGTTAATGCTGTTAAGGCCCCAGCTTGTTGGGTTTGGAAACTGTTAATACAAATAATGTCAAAAACTTCATTTGCATTATTCGGTCTCTATAGGTTTTGATAATCAAAAAATATAAAAACACGATACATAAAACTACATTTGATAATTTTTTAACCGAGGAAAATCGTTTCAACAACATACCGACTACAACATCACTTCAGGTATGAACAAACACAATACCGACATTAGTAAAGTGATCAAAGATTTTATTTTCTCAAAACTTCACATTTTTATGTGACAAAACATTTTTACAAAAGTATTTTTGTAATTAAAAAGAAATGTTTTATTAAAGAAAATAAATTTGAATTTCAAATCTCCCAATAGCTAGTTTTCCCACTCAAATCAGATAAGTTTTTCACCAGATAAACTTTCGCCACACCAGGACAAAAATAGGAGCGTATGTCGGGACGGTCCCGTAAACATGGCGACGGTCCCTTATATATACGGGATCGTCCAACTTTAAAGGACCGTCCCCTGCTCCTCCTGGTGCCTATAAATACTGCACTGTTTTCTCAGAAAAATCAATCCTCTTTGCACAAAGACATTATGTTCCTTCTTCCTCCTTTGTTTGATCACTATAACGTGTCGATATGCGTTTATAAGTGATCCCGTTACCCTCTACATCAAAGTGCAAGAGAAGAACACTCATATTCGTCAACGAAGTGTTAGAGTCATCACACACACACGTAACTAGTGTTACGGTTCTCTTCTTCCCCCAAACTCTCTCATTGTATATATTGTAAATTTGTATATCCGATTTGTGTGTGGGTCGTGATTAGGTGTGTTAGGTTAAATACGGACAAAGGGTAAGTCCATGAAGTGGTGTATCTAGATTACGACTTTGTGTAAGTTGGTGTGTCGGTATGTGAAGCCTTGGACCGAGTGAAGGTCCGTGAAGACTTGGATCGGCTGAAGAGACGGGGTGATCGTCCGTGTGAAGATTTGGACTGGGTGATCGTCCGTGTGAAGACTTGGATTGTGTGTAAATCTAAGTGGACAAGAGTGCTTGTTCGTGTAGCCACGTGGGCTTTGTATAGATTGGTTCTAGCTAGGATTAGGACCCGACATTCCGCTTAGTGTCGTTAAACTTGGTGTACGGTTTGCTACGCCAGAAGGGAGTGTGTTGACATAGTGATTGTGAACTCTCGAGTGTGGTACTCGGGGAGTGAAGTAGGGCGAAGAGTGAGCTTCGTGCTGAACCACTATAAATCTCTGCGTCTCGGTTTGGTTTTGTTCTTCCTTATCTCTTGTCTTTACTTTACTTGCTTTACTCATTACTATTGTGTTTATAGATCTCACATAACTATTGAATCTAACGGTTTTTCAAAAAGAACTTAAAAGAACTAAAAATCTTTTAAAACGTAATTCTAAACGGTGAAACTATTCAACCCCCCCCCCCCCCTTTCTAGTTTCTACAATTGGTATCAGAGCCAGGTTACTCAAGAGCTTTAAATTATATTACACTTTAAAACTTGAATCGATCTATGGAGTCTGAAAGATATCTAGAGGGGCGTTCTTTGAAAGAACCAGCATTTTTCGAAAACAATAATTTTATTGATTGCAAAAATAGATTTGAGAGTTATGTGAAATGGTGATTTTCAACCAATGGAAATAAATTTTGAAAATCAAAGTGATTATTTCAAAAGAAAGTTTTGTTAAAATATTGAAGCCAAAATAATAATTTATAAAGCCTTGCCGAGAGTGGAATATGAAAGAATATTTTTCTGTCAAACGGCAAATAACATTTGGAAAAATCTTTTAAACTTTCATCAAGGAAATAGTCAAGCCAAAGATAACCGTATTGTTCTTGAACATACACATGAACAATTCGTCACTTCTGAAGACGAATTAGTAGATAGATATTTAGATAGATTAAATACAAATGCTACTAGTTCAAGTATTTTCAATGAAGGTAATGCCGTCAAGGACTATATGAGTAATTTACGAAGAGAACTCATTGAAGAATCTTGGAGTGATACGGATGAAGAAGACAACGTGTGCTCTGAATGCAAAATATGTCAAATGGTTGAAATTTCAAATGAGGTACACTCTTAAATCGAACACTTTTGCTACGACCCATTTATTCTAGAATTTTCAAAATTAGAAAATGAATTTAAACATCTATGCAACATAAGTCTAAAAACATTTTCAGACAATGAATCTTTAAAAACTTTTGAAAGTAATTTTGAAAAAGAAATCATTTTGGAAGACAAAATGTCTCAACTTGAAAGTGGTATAGAAATTGATCTAGAATGTAAAGTGTGTCAAGATTACAAAAGTGAAATTAAAAAGGTTAATGAAAGGACTAATATACTAGCTAAATTTGAAAAGAGTTCTCAATCTCTTAAAGATTTACTAAATAGTCAAAAGGCATTCGGAGATAAAACGGGCTTAGGTTTTAATTCATGTGAGTCATCAACGAGCAAGTAAAAACAAATTAAATTTGTGAAACCACTTATACAAATCTAAATTAGTGGCTTAGAAAACTGAGAGTCCTTAAAATATTGGTCATCACTAATGAATGTCAAGAAAAACATCTCTAATTAAAATTGTCTATAAGTTGGAATAAAATTTAAAGAAATACTTTTTCTCTTTGGCGACATCCTTACCATGTGCATGTAAATGCAAAGGATGTCTTTGACTAACCATCTCGGACACATGAGAAACTGGGTACCAAGTTTTCTTGCAAGTTACGTATTTAGATGCACGAGGGAAGCAAATAATGGATATGAATATACGTTCGTATTCTCGTCGTACGTGTAAAGACTCATCAATACTTAGATCTTGCATCACGTACAACATCTCTCACGGTAATGTATCCTTAGGAATAGCTAGCGGCAAAGGTACGCTTTCTTAAAACCTTGACTGCCTTGATTGCTATATGCCTATCTGCTATGTGCTTAGTTTTTATGTGCTTGCTTGCTATATGCTTATGTGCTACATGATAATATGTGTGATAGATAATATTTATAATTATACTTTATGTCTAAATGCTTATCCTCTTTAGGATCCAAGCAAATCTTTGGAAATAATGGTCTCACCACAACCATTATCAATAGCCGACTACGCACATCAATCAATCACTATGGATGACGCACACTCTTTAGGATCCAAGCAAATCTTTATAATTAGACATTTTGTCTAAATGCATATCCTCTTTAGGATCCAAGCAAATATTTGGAAATAATGGTCTTACCACAACCATTATCAATAGCCGACTACGCACGTCAATCAATCACTATGGATGACGCACACTCTTAACGTCCTCAACATCTCTTTTCTCTTATATTTCTCGTCTATGACTTTTCTTCTTGTCTCTATTCGCCATAGACATGATTGACTTCTAAACTGCCCGATGCAAGTCTCGTATTTGATCCTCGTCTCATCTACATCTCCTCTATTTCTTCTGTCTTGACTTTATTCGTGCTCCACATTCAGCGTGCCGTCAACCTCCTTACTCTAAATGAGACTCTCCTACTTCTTCTGTCTCGATTCTCCTCAATACCCATTCCTCTAGACTACTCGTGCGTATTGTGTCTCCTCCGTTTCCTCTATTCCGTGTCTCGAATTCCATGTTATCTAAATTCTTGTTTTTGAGAGTCCTCAACAAAACACTCTTTCTAAAAATAAAAATTGAAAAACCAGTCAAAATTTTCTGTCTCTCAAAAACCCCTCACTGGAGACGGTCCGTTAATTATTGACAGTCCCTCGATGGTCCCTAACATTTAAAGGACTGTCTGGTTTTTCCATGTGATATCCCGTGTTTTTTACTTCTAACTTGCTGAAAATCAAAACCAAACACCCTTAGTGCAGTAGCAGCAACGAAAACGAACCAAAACACACCCAAATCTTTAATCACTTCACTAAAACATAATTCAAACCATATTAATCAAGGATCATTAACCACAACATCATTAACAACATCAATTGTAAGTCATTCCATCAAATTCTTAATTAACTCATAATTAGGGTTCATATGAACATAAGTTTGAATTTGGGGATTTTAAAATTTTCATGCAATTGCTTAAAACTAACATCAAAACATATCATTGTACAACTTTTATAACTCACATAGATGTAGGAATTGTTCAAACAAGCATATTTTGAAAAATGTCAAAACTCGTGATAATCTTCAAATTTAATTTGATGTAGTTAATCATAATTAGGAATATAAAAAAAACATAATCATACATTGTTAATACATATCAAAAATGTTTTCGTAACCATGCAATAACAAAGGTCAAAATGTTTGGATATAATCCAAGTTAAAACTTAAGAAAATTCTTGCCAATTATATAATCTCTTTAATAGGTGAAAACATGCCTAAACCTACTGGTACCGATCATCAAGAAACACGCCACTGCATTCCCACACTCTATACTCTGTACCCTTCTCCTCTTAAAGAAGCCTTTGAAAATGTTGAAACTAGGTGTATTCATGAGGGTCGATTAGTCTATGCGGACTATGACAACATGAACTACCTCAACACCATGTTTGGAATGATTAACTTTGATTGTCTTTACAAGATCAATGAGAAAATCGTTCCATGTTTTGTTCTTGAGTTCTATAGTCAATTCAATTTACGCGTCGATGATGAAAGTGAAATACATGTTGATTTTATGATCCAAAACCAACCCATCTTCTACCCACTCCCTGTCTTTGGTAAAATTCTTGGCTTTCCCACTAAAGGGCAATGCTCATTCACTAATGAATGGAGCCTTGATGCTCTGGCCAGGAGCTCTCCTTTATATGGAAAATACGCCACTGTTCCTCCTACTCCAAATGATATCAAAACATTTGTTCAAAATGATCGACATGGGCCTGTATTTCGACGTTATAGAGGGGAACTAATTCCAGTTGAAGATAACCAAATATTAACTAGAGAAATCACCGATCACATGAAATCTTGGGCTGAAATCATTCGACGGGGGAATATTGTAACCACTGGTAAAATTTCACTTTGTACTAAATTAATATAATCCAATTTCTACGTATAATTTTTTTTTAGATTAAACGTTATCAGTTCACAATGACTAGCTAATGTGACGTAACTCACATTCTTAATAAACGTGCTCACACACGAACCGACACCAACATGCCTTATGTTTATTTTAAATAAACATCCTTATATGTCAAGTATAAAAGTTTTCAACTTTTATTTGCCACTTTACGTTAATTCGTTAACGTGCAATTATTAAACGCTCAAACTAAACGTTTGCTATCAATTAGAGTTTTCACAAAACCCTAATTTATTATAACTATGAATTTACGTAACTAAATCATAAACCCTAAAGTACAACACCTCAAAGCTAATGTGCAAGCTTTTAAAGCACGGAAACTTAACTTTATGTTATTTCCCGTTACAAACCTTAATTTATAATTCTATGATTTTATGTAAATGAAATCACAAACCTTAATTAATATATGCATAATTTTTATAAAATATTAATGTACAAGCCTTTCATGCACATGTACAAGTCCCTAATGCATAAAAACTTAATATTGATATAAACTATATTATAAACCTTAGTGTATCTACTTTAAAGCACACATTACAAGACCTTAACGCACAAACTTAAATTTAATTTTCTTATATTATATAAGTCCAAGGTATAACTTCCTAAAGCTCATGGTACAAGTACTTAACGCATAAAATCCAAAAACTATATTTTCTTTCATATAAACCTAACTAGTAACACATAAATTTAAATCAAGGACTAAACTAGAATGTTACAAATCACAAACTCCAAGTACTACATATTCTAGCCTAATGTACAAGTGGCTTAAGCTCAAATGCAATTCCCAAGCTTTCTGTTGGTTCGAATTGCAACAAACACAAACCAAAACTAAACCAAACTAAGTCCTAAACCAACTAAGCCCAACCTAGATCAAGTGTAAACCCATTTAGCCCAAACTAGTCCTCTTACACATTTGTCTTGTTGATGTTTAAATTTGGTCAAAAGTCTCAAGCGTGGCACATGTTTACTTCTTTGAATCACCATGAAAACCCTCCTGGAGATCACTAAGCCCCATGTTATCACTTCCATGTGTTCCTTATCATCTTAACATGTCATTTAAAGTGGTAAATTCAACAAATGAAACCCAACCCTCCTCGTCTATAAATAACGAGCTAAAACTCACCATTCCACTCTATCCCTTGATTTCTGACACAAACTACCCACACACACATTTACCTACTAAGATTCTAGCCCAAAAGAAGGAGAAGGAAGTTTACAATAGAGTCTTGGAGCATTGGGAAGCCTTGTTTCAAAGATTGGTGTCATTTGGTGTTATTGTCCCTAATCGAATACCTAAGGGTTTGTAAGTCCCCTAGCCTTCATAATCTCTTCTATACTCTTATTTCACACCTACATATGATATTAACTTAGTATACATTGGAAACAAAGATCAAAAACCATTTTCATTTCCTTTCTTTTTTTGACCGAGAGCACAAACACAAACATACCTTCTCGTTATGTTTTTTTTTTAAAAACCCTAAACCATAACCAACACAATGGGTCACTTAGATAAGCTCATGTATATGTTAACAAGTCAAAAATACGAGCCATAAGTCTTTAGAAAGCTTCGAACCTATTTTCTTTTCTTTTTCTTTCTTATCGAGACCCAACCAAATGCCCCTTTTGATCGGGTTTTTAACCCATAAGAAAAAGGCTATGAGCTAAACTAATTAATCCACTTTAATAAGCTCCTACTCAAGTTTACAAAGCCACAAAACCATGACCAAAGACCTACGGGACCTCAGCTTATTTTCTTTCTTATTCTTTGTCGCGAATAACAAAAATCAAACGCACCCTTAATGGGCTTTAAGGGCCCATAAGCTAAGTTAAAAGCCAATAAGCCCTTCACAGCTTATTCTTAATCTTAAAACAGCTTATATTGATAAGCCATAACAAGCCACATCTCTTTCAAATCCAAAAACGCAAATTTGCAAAATATGGACTAAACATGTAACGCCAAACATGCATGGGGGTTAAAATTCTAAACTTGGAATTTCTTGGGGCCAAAACTGTAAATTTTAATAAATTATATATAACAAGGACTAAATTTGTAATCGACTTATAAGCCAAGGATATAAAGTGTCATATTTGAAATTGTAGGGTATAAAATGTTATTTTATGAAAGTTAAGGGGTATAAATTGTCATTTTATGAAAATTCAAGGGTATAAACTGTCAATACTTGTAACTAGAAAGGTATAAAGTGTAACATTTTAAATTATTACGGGATTATACTTTTAATACGTATCAACTCGGTTTTGATAATATACGGGATATTCTTATCTCGTTAACAATCGAACAAATCTTAAAAATGAAATATGATAAAACTTATCATCCACTAACTTTTGAAGATACTTTCAGATTATATCAATTGTACTTTTCTCATTTAACCATACACGTTATACTAATTTCACCTAAAAACCCAACGTATAATAACTACTCTCAATATTACACATTAATAGAGTTTTGAACATCAAACAAACATACTGAAACTTGACATACCAACTCAGGTCGCGTGTCGGAGCAGTTTATTCACAAAACTTGATTAGTTTCCAACCAGACTACTGTATCACCAAGGTGACTTCGTAGTCCCACTTTTATACGTTTTTCAAACTTGTGGGAGATACATGCTACAAACCTGAACACAAGTATTTTACTGTATGCTATCCTGATTGATATTGCCTAAGTTCCAACTGTTGCCACTAAAAGACCCTCATATCATGAACCATTAATCACTTGCGAGTGAACGCGGATTTAGTGAATAGATCTATTGACAGTTGACGCCCCATTTGTGTTGCTGGATAAGTAGCCAAATGCACTTTATTTGAGAATAAACAGGAGAATGGCAAGCTCCTGCCCGAGGGCATTGTTACTTACATAATCTTTATGATGTCTGTAATTAACATCATCCTTATGATGTCCCACTGTTAACGTTTGCGTGTCATGAGACTTAGGGCAATATACTCTACCGCAATATTACTGTTTTAATATTATCCAACTTGTGTTCAACAGATTATTATACAAACACTGTGGATTCACTCAACATTTGTGTTGATTTTTTAGCATGTTTTATCTCAGGTAACTAAAAGCACGACTTGGCACAAAATGGCTATGGACTTTCTTATAAAAAGGGCATCCATTTTGTTATCATTCAAATTAAGTAATTTTATATGTATTTTAGTAACTTCCGCTGGGACTTCTCTTTTATGTAAACTCTGATTAAATAAATGAATGATAACTGTTTTATCTAAAACGTCTCTTTTTTAGTCGTTTTCTATTATTATGACTGTGATACTTGAAGTAATACCCCAAACTTAATTCCGCTACGTATATCAAAATATGGGGGTGTTACATTATGTCTACAAATTATGAGTTCGTTGAACATGTCATGCTTCCACTCACTCGTAACATTGAGCGGAGGACAAGGTCAGACTTTGGGTCTAGAAATCAATGTTTCCCGGGTCTTCCTCTCATGCATCATCATCTAATCCCAACGATGACGATGACGATGACAATAATGAGTGAACTTCTCGAGTCAGTACTCCATCTCCAAACACATATGTCAACTCCCTACCATCTGTCTTCCCTCGAATATTTGAGGATCCTCCTCCTGAAGAACAAAACTTGCCAACCCTTTTCTCTCGTCAAACCTAAATAATGAATATGCAACATCAAATGAGGGATGAGCATCGGGGTGGTATAAAGTCAATAGCCAAAGGAATCGGCAACCTATGGAAGAAGAAGAAGAAGTAGAATAGTTAACTCCATGATTTTTAATTATGTTTTGTATGTGTTAATTCATGTGATTATCATACTTTAATGTTTTTAGACTCTATGCTTGGTTTGAAGTTGGATAGTAATTATTGCTGACAACGTATGTCAACATCAGGTGATCTCTTCAATATTACCACCATATGGTTTAATCACATGAATATCTTAGCTAGTTTCTCTTAGATTAATCATTATTTGCTTAATTGAATGATTGTCCCTCTATGCTATCTATTTGCATGCTATCATTCTTTGATATTCATCTTCTTTATGCTTAGACTTGATTGCATTATGGCGCACAAAGTATTTCTTATCTGAATTACATGAGGCTATTTCTTGGTCTTTGCTTGGGACATAGTTATGCATGATTCTGCACAAATCTAGTTGTTAGATAGCTAGACAGCTACAGGTTGCAGAAATGAAAAACTGAGAAAATCTGATCACCTACTAGTGACGGTCCCTTAAAGGGGCGACGGTCTTATAGGACCGTCCTATGTTTAAGGGACCGTCCATCATAGGTCACGGATTTTGCACTGTTTCTCATTTTCTGCAATCCTAACCCTATTGCATGCCGATCACCACCATTTCCATGTTTAGTTAAACATGTTTATGTGTTATAATCCTCCTAGTGCATGCTTCGCCTAAACTATAATCACCCTTGATTATTTAAATTCCTCTTCTCTTCTTCTTCATCACCATCTTTCTTCATCACTTCATCTTCTTCATTCTCCACAATGGGCTCTTCCTCAAACTCATTGTGTCTCCCAAACAAAAGGCCTAAAATCACTATCATACCACCACAAACCAACTTCATTGACCTCACTCAAGAAGACATTACTCCCTCTCCAAAATCTCCAACATTATCTCCTCAAGCACCAAGTGCACCAATGAAAACTCCATCCACAAATGGAACATCCTTCTCTTCTTCTAGACCATCATCTTCTCAATTCTCAACTTTCATTGGTAACTTCTCACCTTATCTTGGAGACTTGTCACCTCCACCAAGAAGCTCACATCCACTTCCACCAAATACCTCTTTGTCTCTATCACCAAATGGGCCTTTGGACTACACTCCTTCTACTCCACCACCATCTCCAATCATGGGGTTTCCCATTCCCTACAACTTTGTGAACGACCACACCATGGGTTGTGCATGTTGTTTTCACAACTTCAACCTCATTTCTTCCCTAAGAGGTGAACTCCACTACATGTTTGGCCACATTTAGTATCTTCTTTCTCAACCCAATGTGCAACCAACTCCTCTTGCAACCATGCCACCTTCTGCTCCACCATCTTTTTCACCATCTTATTCTCCACCTTCTAACTAAGCATCTCTACATGTTTAGTTAAAAATAATCAAATGAGTATAATTTGGGCCAAGCATGTTCTACGCCGTTAGGTTATTCTAGAAATAGCTTGTAGTTTGTTTGTGTGATGTATGAATTGTTATGTGATGTATGCTTTCTATCATGTATGCTCTCATGAATGAATGTATTATGTTTAATGAAATCTATGCTATTATGTTGTGATATTTGTGATGGTTGTCTTTGAAATGTGTGATATTAACCAACCTCAAAATGGGAAAATACTAAAATCACAACACATCTGTCTAAAACGCGCCCACTGGCGGCGGTCCCTTATACAGGGACGGTCCCCAATATTTAAGGGACCGTCGGTGTATATTAAGGACCGTCCCCAGTCAGCATTAAAAATCTGATTTCTCTTCTCTGCATTATCTGTTTCATGCTTAATCTATCTGATTTCACTCTTCTCTCATCTCTTCTTCCTCTCCTATCTCCTTCTATCTATCTTATTCTTTTCTCAACCCCTCAAATTCTCATATATATATATGTGTGTGTATGTGCATTGTACTCTAACTTGTTTTTGTAGCATAACACCATAGCTCGATTCCCCGGTGCCCTCATCTAGGGGGAGCACTAAGCTAGGGGGAGCATTAGTACCGTCGATTTCTTTCCTCTCTATACATCAACGAAGCCTTTTTGATTCTACAAAAAGGGGGAGAACTAAACGAAAACTCATTAGAAACTTATTAACATATAATTTTACCTAAAATGAGTTTATATTTTGTAATCATCAAAAAGGGGGAGATTGTTAATACAAATAATGTCAAAAATGTCATTTGCATTATTCGGTCTCTATACGTTTTGATAATCACAAAATATAAAAACACGATACATAAAACTACATTTGATAAGTTTTTAACCGAGGAAAATCGTTTCAACAACATACCGACCACAACATCACTTCAGGTATGAACAAACACAATACCGACATTAGTAAAGTGATCAAAGATTTTATTTTCTCAAAACTTCACATTTTTATGTGACAAAACATTTTTACAAAAGTATTTTCGTAATTAAAAAGAAATGGTTTATTAAAGAATATAAATTTGAATTTCAAATCTCCCAACAACTAGTTTTCCCACTCAAATCAGATAAGTTTTTCACCAGATAAACTTTCACCACATCAGGAAAAAAAATAGGAGTGTATGTCGGGACGGTCCCGTAAACATGGCGACGGTCCCTTATATATACGGGACCATCCAACTTTAAGGGACCGTCCCTCGCTCCTCCTGGTGCCTACAAATACTGCACTGTTTTCTTAGAAAAATCAATCCTCTTTGCACAAAAATATTATGTTCCTTCTTCCACCTTACTTTGATCACTATAATGTGTCGATATGTGTTTATAAGTGATCCTGTTACCCTCTACATCAAAGTGCAAGAGAAGAACATTCGTATTCATCAACGAAGTGTTAGAGTCATTACACACACACGTAACTAGTGTTACGGTTCTCTTCTTCCCCCAAACTCTCTCATTGTATATATTGTAAATTTGTATATCCGACTTGTGTGTGAGCCGTGATTAGGTGTGTTAGGTTAAATACGGACAAAGGGTAAGTCCGTGAAGTGGTGTATCTAGATTAGGACTTTGTGTAAGTTGGTGTGTCGGTGTGTGAAGCCTTGGATCGAGTGAAGGTCCGTGAAGACTTGGATCGGGTGAAGATTCAAGTGGACGGGGTAATCGTCCGTGTGAAGACTTGGATTGTGTGTAACAAGTGGGCAAGAGTGCTTGTTTGTGTAGCCACATGGGCTTTGTGTAGATCGGTTCTAGCTAGGATTAGGACACGACATTTCGTTTAGTGTCGTTAAACTTGGTGTACGGTTTGCTCCGCCAGAAGGGAATGTGTTGACATAGTGATTGTGAACTCTCGAGTGTGGTACTCGGGGAGTGGAGTAGGACGAAGAGTGAGCTTCGTGCCGAACCACTATAAATCTCTGCGTCTCGGTTTGGTTGGGTTCTTCCTTATCTCTTGTCTTTACTTTACTTACTTTACGTATTACTATTGTGTTTATAGATCTCACATAACTATTGAATCTAACGGTTTTTCAAAAAGAAATTAAAAGAACTAAAAATCTTTAAAAACGTAATTCTAAATGGTGAAACTATTCAACCCCCCCCCCTTCTAGTTTCTACAGAAACCAAAGCATAAAGTTTTAGACCATGTTTCTAAACACAACAGTGCATCAATCACCATGAAAAAGTTTGATTATGTTGATGCACAAGGCAGATCCAAGTCAATGATGGCTTAGGTCCCCAAAAGAAACTGATTTTCTTACCTAATGTGCAGGGCAACCCACAAATGGATTTACAGGATCTAGGAGTGATTGATAGTGGATGCTCAAGGCACATGACAGGGAACATGTCCTATCTTACAGACTATGAAGAGATAGATGGAGGATATGTTGCTTTTGGAGGGAACCCCAAAAGAGGGAAAATCACTGGAAAAGGTATCATTAAAACTGGTAATTTGGATTTTGAAAATGCGTATTTTGTGAGAGAGTTAAAGTTTAATCGCTTTAGTGTCTCACAAATGTGTGACAAAAAGAATATTGTTCTTTTTAATGACACTGAATGTATTGTTTTATCTCCAAACTTTAAGTTATTTGATGAAAGTCAAGTTTTACTCTGAGTTCCTAGAAAGAACAATATGTATACTGTGGATTTAAAGAACACAGTTCCTAAAGGAGGTTTAACTTGCCTTTTTGCAAAAGCCACATCTGATGAATCTAAACTTTGGCATAGAAGGCTAGGTCACTTAAATTTAAAACCATGAATAAATTGGTTAAGGGAAATCTTGTAAGACGTTTACCTTCCAAACTTTTTGAAAATGATCAAACCTGTGTTGCTTGTCAAAAGGGAAAGAATTACAGAGCCTCTTGTAAGTCCAAAACAGAGAACTCAATCAGTCTACCTTTACATTTATTGCATATGGACTTGTTTGGTCCAACATTTGTAAAAAGTCTTATGAAGAAAATGTATTGCCTAGTTGTCACAGATGATTTCAATAGGTTTACATGGGTTTTCTTTCTAGCTTCTAAGAATGAAACTAGTGGCATGTAACACCCCCAAAATATCGCAGCGGCACTATAGTGTCAATGGGGTGCTACTTCTTAATATAAAGCACAGGGTATAGAAAACGACCTCTAAATGAGACGTTTTGAAACGTTACAATTCGAATTATTTAAATTAGAGTTATTACAAGAGGTCCCAAAGTATATGATTACATAAATGTTTTCAAAATGTATCGAATGGTAAAGGATAAAGGCATGAGTCTCCAAAGCATGCAAATGACTCTATAATCCATGCATCCGCTATCGCCTTACTAACATGAGATAAACATGCTAAAAAGTGTCAACACAAAGGTTGGTGAGTTCATAGAGTTTAGTTAATTTGTAAAGCCTTTAAATAATGTTCCCACAGCAAAGGTATTATAAATCCATTCAGTTCCAAGTCCCGCCCATACAAAACTTGCAACCCGTGTGTTTACAACCCACTGCTAAAATATAGTATGGATAGGACATATGTGTATACGATATATGTGAGTACTTAATGTAATGAATAACAGCCAACTGAACCTCATGACAAGTTTACGTAAGTTTACACAAGAATACTAGATTATATTCACCCAAGGCCAGGAATCTGGGACCAAGGGTGGGGGCGTCAGCCCGATAGTACTATCAATACCTCTCCAACGGCTCAATCCAGGAGTTAAATAGTTGCTAAAGAATAAAGCGTATAAGAATAAGTGTAACACATTAAGGCACATATCGTAACTACACTTCATGTCCAAAAGTATAAAAAGTATAGCGTTGCATAAGAGTATAAATGTTTTGAGTATTTGTGGAAGTCAAAGCAAGCATTTGAGCATGTATCTCCCCCAAAAAGTTTATAAAGTAATTAAACAAGTAAAAGTGGGGCTATGACTCACCTCAGCTGTAGTAGTCAAAGTAATGTGACATCAAACGTAATATGGGAACGGCTCCATCACACGACTACACCAACAAAGGGTGGGGAGAACACCAAGTATGGACTAAGGATCAAGTGTGTAACCACGTAGCTCGTCTAAGCACCCAAGGATGTGTCAAGACCAATGCTTGGCGACGTGAAAAATGGAACAAACACCTAGAATATTGGTCCTATGCTTCTCGAATGCACTTGGTAGAGAGAATACTTGAGTTATTTTTGCTTGTGATAGTGTGAGATTATACGTATAGGGTTATATGCATCGAACTAGTTGATAGTTTATTTAAACACCACTTGTGATGTGATGCCGAGAGGATTTGGATAAGAGGATTGGGGAATCAAGCTAGGCTAGGTACTTGAGTGAGTTAGAAAACTAGATTAAGTGAGTTGCAAGTGTATGTGTTCGGGTTTAGTGAAGAATAGAAGGCAAGTGGCTCGGCTATAATTGTATTCGACATGCTACAAGTCCAAACGACATGTATACGTGACCAAATAATTTAGAAAACATGTGGTGAGACTTATAGAACCCTTTCGACTAGGTAACAAAGCAAAGACTTAGGCAAATATAAGTTTTGGAAAGTTTGGTTAACACATAAGTGTTTGCACATGTGTCGAACTGAGCTTAGCTTTGGTGTTCTTTTCCTCATAAAACGATCGTTCTAAATTATAGGATTTTCTCATTCCTGAATATTGAAGTATGGTGAATCGAGCCATGTAAAATGTGGCATGACTTGTGTATCGAAAATTCAAATAACCGAGGCCAAGTGAATGCATGTTGAATCGGTTTGTAATAAAAGAAATAGGAATAATTTTTAATGGGCTTAAATTTTATGGGCTTGGTTTTAGCCTGTTGGGCTTAGAAATAAATAATAAGGATCCGGTTTGGTTTTATTCGCGAATTGGAATGTCGTGGTACGTGTGTGAGCTTGTTCCAAAGTATTGTGAATCACTTAACCACGTTTTTTATTCATTGTAGTATAATAAACAAAATTTCAAATTTTGCTCATAAAAATGGTTAGGTAAACTGTAATGATAGATTACTTCTTGATTAACATTTACAAATGACTGGGGAGTTTTACGGGTTGCTACAGTACCTACCCCTTAACTGGAATCTCGTCCCGAGATTCAGTCTGTTTTAGATGTTGAAGCGATGTTGACGAATAGTCGATGTGTATAGTTAAAGTAATTATGCCAAAGCTTATGTATCTAGGTTTCTTATCTAATAGAGGCATGAATCCTGTAGGGCAAAGCTAAGTTTTACCGAAATTGAATAATATGGTAGAATACTAATTGTCTAGGGAAAGCGTACCCATTATGCGTGAGCTGCATCTAAATGACCCAAATAGAATGCTCGACCACGAGGCGGACTGTTGTGGATTTCAGGGTTTGGGTTATTTCCTTCAATTGCTAAAGATAGATTAACCTGTATTCGTCTAGTGCCCTATTCAACCTAGGACACGCATTCCGGAGGTGATCTGGGCTGTTACACTCATAGCATGTCTTTTGGTTATTCTTCATGTTGCCTGCATCCACTGGTGCTCTACACCAATTTGCAAAATGACCCAACTGATTGCAATTTGTACACACACAGCAGGGCACAGACCCCTGGTGATGATAAGCACATTTAGCACACTTAGTATATGGACCCACATACCCTCTCTGACCAGAACTAGTAACCGTAAAGGTCCTTGCCTTCTTGTTGTCAACCATGGTGCCCATTTGCTTGTCCGATTCATTCGCTCCCTTCCTTTTATCACCGTTCTTCAAAATTCCATTCCTAACCATCTCATATGTTAAAGTCCCTGCTTTCAATATTGCACTCTGAATTGTAGAAGGCCCAGTTGCTTTCAAAGTTCCACGAATCTCAGGGACAATACCATAGATGTATCTCTCGATCCTCTTTGATTCAGGGGTAACCAGATGAGGAACTAGTTTGGCCAACTCATAAAATCGGTCTGTGTAGGCTGCATGACTAGCCCCTACCATAGTGTGATGCCAAAGTTCACCTTCCAGCTTTTGCATTTCATTGTTCGGACAATATTCCTCTTTTAGTAGTGCCTTAAAGTCGTCCCATGTCATACCTACAGCTGCTTCTCTACCCCTAGCTTGAATCTGCGTGTTCCACCATGTTAATGCCTTTCCTGACAACGAGCATGCAGTATACTTCACCTTCTGATGTGTTGCACAACTGCTAATGTCGATTACTGACTCCATCTTTTCAACCCATCGAGTATACTCCAATGCACCTCCCTTACCATCAAACTCTATTGGCTTGCATGCCGTAAATTCCTTATACGTGCATCCAGTTGTGTTGTTGTTATTACCATTCCCACCTACATCATTGGTGTCGTCATTTCTGCTTTTGTGGTTTCCCGAATTATTGATATGATTGCCAACCTGAGTGACAATAGTAGGAAGCAAGTTTTGAAGCTGTTGAGCGATGATGGCGGCAAAATCAGGATTTCCACCATCGTTGTTATCATTGTTACCAATGCCGCGACCACCTCCTCTACTTCCACGTTCACTAGTCATTCCGCTAGTGCTGCGGGTTTTCCTCCTCGATGCCATTGTTTCTACATGGAAGGACATTTAGTGAACGTCAGAGATGAGGGAAAACCGTTGACTATCTTAACGTTATCACACAATACCACGTCACAAGCTGTTTCCCAAATGGTGCCAATGCCGATCAACGTAAGCATGGTCACATATGTCCACGTGTGTCGTGATGAATTTATAATTATGTTGGCCACCATAATTATAATTGCCTCCTTTCACACGTGTACATATCACCAAGCACACATATCTCGGCGATTGATGTTACTTAATAGATAGACATTCCATCATCCGATCCTAAATGGTGGAGGAGTAGTGTGGGTATCTAGGGAGTGTCTCACTTGGTACATAGGGATCTTTCCTAGGTGCTCAAGTCACGGAGAGTTTAGTTTCTAATAATTTTTCAAAAGTATCCTCAAGGGAATTCCCATCCTCGAGCAAATCATCAAATTTCTACAGCTAAATAATAACCTTTATTTAACTCAATCTCATGTCTCATCAAACAAGAACTGTCACAAGATCAAGTTAAATAACCAGTTATTACTTAGCTCCACATTTTTGATGACTCGACTAAATTCTGAGATTTCCCTACCATAACATCCAACAGCGTGGATATAAGCGAAAAAGTTTTAAGTATGCAAGGCGATAGGGAGGAGAGTCTCAACGTACATAGTAGTAATAGTTTAGGTACAAAATGCAACCTAGTTCTCTATAACCAAATCTCTGATACCAATCTGTAACACCTCCAAAATATCGCAGCGGAATGATAGTGTCAATGGGGTGCTACTTCTTAATATAAAGCATAGGGTATAGAAAACGACCTCTAAATGAGACGTTTTGAAAAGTTACCATTCGAATTATTTAAATCAGAGTTATTACAAGAGGTCCCAAAGTATATGATTACATAAATGTTTTCAAAATGTATCGAATGGTAAAGGATAAAGGCATAAGTCTCCAAAGCATGCAAATGACTCTATAATCCATGCATCCGCTATCGCCTTACTAACCTGAGATAAACATGCTAAAAAGTGTCAACACAAAGGTTGGTGAGTTCATAGAGTTTAGTTAATTTGTAAAGCCTTTAAATAATGTTCCCACAGCAAGGGTATTATAAATCCACTCAGTTCCAAGTCCCGCCCATACAAAACTTGCAACCTGTGTGTTTACAACCCACTGCTAAAATATAGTATGAGTAGGACATATGTGTATACGATATATGTGAGTACTTAATGTAATGAATAACAACCAACTGAACCTCATGACAAGTTTACGTAAGTTTACACAAGAATACTGGATTATATTCACCCAAGGCCATGAATCTGGGACCAAGGGTGGGAGCGTCATCCCGATAGTACTATCAATACCTCTCCAACGGCTCCATCCAGGAGTTAAACAGTTGCTAAAGAATAAAGCGTAAAAGAATAAGTGTAACACATTAAGGCACATATCGTAACTACACTTCATGTCTAAAAGTATAAAAAGTATAGCCTTGCATAAGAGTATAAATGTTTTGAGTATTTGTGGAAGTCAAAGCAAGCATTTGAGCATGTATCTCCCCCAAAGAGTTTATAAAGTAATTAAACAAGTAAAAGTGGGGCTATAACTCACCTCAGCTGTAGTAGTCAAAGTAATGTGACGTCAAATGTAATATGGGAACGGCTCCAACACACGACTACAGTAACAAAGGGTGGGGAGAACACCAAGTATGGACTAAGGATCAAGTGTGTAACCACGTAGCTCGTCTAAGCACACAAGGATGTGTCAAGACCAATGCTTGGCGACGTGAAAAATGGAACAAACACCTAGAATATTGGTCCTATGCTTCTCGAATGCACTTGGTAGAGAGAATAGTTAGGTTATTTTTGCTTGTGATAGTGTGAGAGTATACGTATAGGGTTATATGCATGGAACTAGTTGATAGTTTATTTAAACACCACTTGTGATGTGAGGATTGGGGAATCAAGCTAGGCTAGGTACTTGAGTGAGTTGGAAAACTAGCTTAAGTGAGTTGCAAGTGTACGTGTTCGGGTTTAGTGAAGAATAGAAGGAAAGTGGCTCGGCTATAATTGTATTCGACATGCTACAAGTCCAAGTGACATGTATACGTGACCAAATAATTTAGAAAACATGTGGTGAGACTTATAGAACCCTTTCGACTAGGTAACAAAGCAAAGACTTAGGCAAATATAAGTTTTGGAAAGTTTGGTTAACACATAAGTGTTTGTACATGTGTCGAACTGAGCTTAGCTTTGGTGTTCTTTTCCTCATAAAACGATCGTTCTAAATTATAGGATTTGTCATTCCTGAATCTTTGAAGTATGGTGAATCAAGCCATGTAAAATGTGGCATGACTTGTGTATCGAAAATTCAAATAACCGAGGCCAAGTGAATGCATGTTGAATCGGTTTGTAATAAAAGAAATAGGAATAATGGTTAATGGGCTTAAATTTTATGGGCTTGGTTTTAGCCTGTTGGGCTTAGAAATAAATAATAAGGATCCGGTTTGGTTTTATTCGCGAATTGGAATGTCGTGGTACGTGTGTGAGCTCGTTCCAAAGTTTTGTGAATCACGTAACAACGTTTTTGATTCATTGTAGTATAATAAACAAAATTTCAAATTTTGCTCGTAAAAATGGTTAGGTAAACTGTAATGATAGATTACTTCTTGATTAATATTTACAAATGACTAGGGAGTTTTACGGGTTGCTACATGGCATTCTTAAGTCCTTTAAAACTAGAATAGAAAATCTAGTAGATCACAAGGTTAAGGTGATTAGATGTGATAATGGGACTGAGTTCAAAAATAGAGAGATGAATCAGTTTTGTAAAATGAAGAGTATTTTGAGACAATATAGTGTAGCTAGAACTCCTCAACAAAATAGAGTTGCTGAGAGGAGAAATAGGACACTAATTAAGGCTGCTAAGACTATGTTAGCTGATTCTAAGTTGCCAACTACTTTTTGGACAGAAGCAGTTTGTATTGCTTGCTATGTGAAAAATTGAGTGTTAGTAGTTAAGCCTCATAACAAGACCCCATATGAACTTTTTCATGGTAGAACACCAACTTTAAGTTTTATGAGACCTTTTGGGTGTCCTGTTACTATTCTCAATACCATAGATCACTTAGGCATGTTTGATGGTAAGGCTGATGAAGGTTTCTTCGTTGGATACTCTTTGAATAGTAAAGCCTTTAGAGTATTCAATAGTAGAACAAGGATAGTGGAAGAGAACTTGCATATTAGGTTTAGTGGGAGTACACCTAATGTTGTAGGTAGTGGACCAGATTGGCTATTTGATATTGATGCACTAACAAGAACAATGAATTATGAGCCAATTTTTGCAGGTATACAGTCTAATGGTTTTGCAGGTACAAAAGCAAGTGATAATGTAGGTCAAACTAGAAAGGAGACAGAGCCTGCCAAAGATTACATTTTGCTACCATTATGGATTGCTGATCCACCATTCTCCCAATATCGAAAGAGTTCTCAAGTAGATGGATTCAAACCTTCAAGTAATGATGAAAATAAGGTTAATGAAGATCCAAGAACAGAAAGTGAATGTGATAATCAAGAGAAGGAAGATAATGTTAACAACACTAATGATGTTAATACTACTAGTGATGGAAACAGCACTAACAATGTTAATACTGTTAGTTCAACTATTAATGCTGCTGGCATAGAAGTTAATGCTGTTGGTGGAAAAGTAAGCATTGAACTTCCATTTGATTCACAAATGCCTGCTTTGGAAGATACTAGCATATTTGACTACTCAAGTAGTGATGAAGATGATGGTAAAGTGGCTGACATGAACAATTTGGATACAACAACCCAAGTCAGTCCTACTCCAACTACAAGAATTCATAAAGATCATCCTCTTGATAAAGTGATTGGAGATTTGCAATCAGCTACACAAACAAGAAAGATTTCAAAGAATTTGAAGGAACATGGGTTTGTTAGTACTCTTCAACAAAGAACAAACCATAAAGACCTTCAAAACTGCTTGTTTGCTTGTTTTTTTATACCAAGAAGAACCTAAAAAGGTAATTCAAGCATTGAACGATTCAAGCTGGATAGAGGCTATGCAGGAAGAGCTTCTACAATTCAAGTTACAAGAATTTTGGACTTTTGTGGGGATAACGCTTAAATCTAACATGTTTTTAGGTGCGTTATTGCTAGTTTTGTGCATCATATTTGGTTATATTTGTGTGTATTTGTTGCTAAATGATGAAAAAGTGTGTATACAAGTAAATATAGCCAAGTACAGGAAAAGTGGAGGAAATACGAAGAAATGAAGAGATTATGCACATAAGGAGAATTACGAGAAAGAAACCACACTATACTTCAAAGAATTGATTAGACCAAGACTTCTATGCCTTATATATCAAGAAAAGATCTAGTTCTATGAAAGAAATCAGTGGTACAGCAAAGGATCAAGCACGTAACGAGAAGAGAAAAAGAGAAAATAAAAGTTGCTTGGCAGAGTCATCCATCCGATCGGATGCTGCCCGCATCCGATTCGGATGGGTGAAAGTTTGAGACACCGAGAGCTCCAACCGATCGGTAGGAGCCAAATACCGATCGGTTGGCCGACACTGAAGTTACAAAGTTGCATTTAATGATGAATTTAAGCCCCATAATCATAAAGGCTTATCATTTCTCGGCTGTTAACTCATATGGGACGTTTTTACTTGAAGAATAAGGGTTTCCTCACTTATTTAAGGAACCCTTAGTTAGTTTACAAAGAGAGTTCTTTTGGGGGAAGTGACATAACCTAAAAAAGCTACACCACCTTATTATTATTGCCCGAAAGCTTGTAGTTGCTGTGAAAACGTCCAGGAGATCTTGAGTTCGAGTCTCAAGAGTTGCGTCCGTGTGTGGAGTTGTTTACGTGTGATAATAGGCGATTGGAGGAGTGTGGATTGCTATAGTTCCACAATTCTAGTTCTTGTAATTCCTTGATTAGGTATTTCTTGTTGAGTTATCATGAACTACTTTTACTTTTACTATATGATGAATGAAAGTTTGGTTAATTACTTGTGTTTGATTATGATTATTATGGAGTAATTTTAGTTATACTTGTGTGTGGATGATGTGACAATTGTTGGGGTAATCTTATCATAGTGGTGCATGAAAACATATCTTGTTTTATGAGTTTGTTGAGATAAAATCTAATCTTGCTTAATTGGTTGGTAAAAACAATTTCAAAGATTCACAAAGGCCGAAAGGAGTTTTCTTTATGTTTTTATTCCAAAAAGTTAGTGCACGAATTAGTATGGATTGTGGTGTGTGACAAGCAACACCTTTACTCATTAAAATGGATTTGGAAACGATTTCATCACGAAAATGGCCGAAAGGATTCGTAGAAATTCTTAAGATAAGAAATGCTTTCAAACAACAAAAAGGACTTAATAGAATTATCGTAATAGTTAATCATGGCCGAAAGGAGTTAACTAGGAGATTGAATTCTTAGATATGATTTCTCATGACAAAAACCATTGATTGTGAATCATTCATTTTAAGTTGTGCATCATTACAAGTCACACCCAACTTGATTGGTTACTCTAAACAATTGTCATGGAAACTACACACAAGTATATTAGTTTTTGATTGATTGAACCTTGCTTGTTTTTTAGAATTTACTTCAAATTTGATTGACACTCCTTTTTGCTAAAACTTATTTACTAAACCTAAACCCCAATTCCCTTGGGACGATCTCGACTTACCCACCTTTACTACCACGGACGAGTATACTTGCTCGTATGTGTGATTAGAGAATTGGATAAATCGTGTTTATAAATTTTAAAACTTGAATACAACGACACGCACATCAAGTTTTTGGCGCCGCTGTCGGGGAATTGTTAAGATTTTCTTGGTAGTTGGGCTTAGTAGTCTAAGTTTTTATTTTTTTTTTTAAAAAGTTAAAAAGTAAAAAAAAAAAGTTTGGTTCGGACCAACCGAATCGGATGGATGTCCATCCGATCGGTTGGTGGTCTCGTTAACATTTTTTTTAGTAATTTTTGTTTTTTTTTCAGTTTTTATGATTCATTAATATTGTGTTTAATTAGTAGAGTAATTAGATTAATTAATTTAGGGTATTAAAAAGTTTTATTATGTTAAATGTTAGTTAATGTAGTTAATTTATTAATTTTAATGTTTGGTAGTTTGATAGCTTTCATTGAATGAGTTTATAATTAGTTTTTATGGTCATTAGTTGGAGAGTTAAAAGTTAATCACATAGTTTAATGCTTGATAATTAATTGTAGGATTATATTAATTAGTTTTAGTATTTAATTTATTCTTCTTTTTAGTTCTTAAAAAAAAAAAAAAAAAAAAAAAAAAAAAAAAAAAAAAAAAAAAAAGTTAAAAAGAGGTTGTCATTAGTTTAGTCTTATTATTATATTAAAAAAAAAAAAAAAAAAAAAAAAAAAAAAAAAAAATTATTTTTGATCGAACCGTTCGGATGCTGCCCGCATCCGATTCGGTTGGTGAGAGTTCATATTTTGCAGTTTACCCATCCGATCGGATGGAAGGTGATACCGATCGGATGTTTGCCTCGGTAAAAGTTTTTATGATTTTTAATTTTTAGTTGTTTTGATGTTTTGATGGTTTGAAGTTGTTTGTTAGCTTGCTTTATTTTGATATTTTGATATGGTTCGATTATAACTAACCCTCACGCTAATAGTTTGGATTTTTTGTTTTGTGGTTATGTTATAGTTAGTGCTTAAGTAGAATGGAGAGTTTAAGCAATGTTTCGGAATATTTGAGACACTTGGAAGAGATGTTGAGAGATTCAGGAGATTCTTTGGAGAAGTTGGAAAGCATTTTGGATGAAGCTAAGATTGGTTTAGAAAGGAAAGAAGAAGTTGGCGAAAGCATAGTTTGTTTACCTAAGGAGAAAAGAGTGGTTGTGTTTACGCAAGCACCCCCTAAAGAGTTTGATGTACCATTTATGAGGTATGCTACACCATGTGGTGTGGAAGGAGTAAGGCTTGGGATGCTCAACTTAATATGGAATATGGTGAGAATTACATTAAGGAAGATATGCTTAGTAAGCTTGGCTTTGTTAGGCTTGATTATGAGAATTATGGTAGGAAGATAGTGAGAGATGTGAATGTTAATATTCATGGTCATGTTTTCAAAATTGATTTTGTTGTGTTGGAATATGGAAATGTGGGTGAACCGGAAGTTATGTTTGGTAGAAATTTCATGGTGAAAACTAAATGTAGGGTTGATTTTGCTATGGGAGAGATGAGAATTGATGTAGATGATGATATGGTAGAGAAGAAGGAAGGTAGAGGAGAGATTGTTAAAATGGGAAAGGCTAATCGCAAGAAAACACCACTTAACAAACTTACCCAACCCTCCACCCTTAAGAATGAGAGTAGTTCATCTAGTTCATCACCCAAATCACCTCAAGAAGTTAAACCATTGACTCAAGAACAAAAAGAAGCTGTTTTGGAGAACTTGGAAATGAAATTTAAGGAGCTTATGGAAGAGAAGCCGGTTATAGAAGTGTTGAACAATTACATGGTTTATCGTAAGAAGTTAGATGCGGTTATGATGGCAACAGCTAGGCTAGAGGATAAGAATTTTGATGAGTTTGCAAGGGAAAGGATAGTTGAAAATGGGTTGCCTAAGAAAGAGAGCGATCCGGGAAATTTTGTGTTACCCATTAAGGTGAATGGAACCGATGCAATGTATGCATTGGCCGATACAGGAGCAAGTGTGAATGTGATGCCATACCCGTTGTACAAAAGATTAGGACTTGGTAATCCTCAACCAAATCAATATAATCTTACTATGGCTGACAATTCAAGAGCAAAAGCAATGGGAGAAGTGAAGAATGTTAGAGTGCAAGTAGGATATCAAGCTTTCTTAGCCGATTTTCTTGTGCTTAATATTCCTGAAGATAAGGAGTTACCATTGTTGTTAGGAAGAACGTTTTTGAGAACTTGCGGAGCTATTATAGATATATGGGTAGAGGTACTATGACTATTAGTGATGGGATCTTGAAGCATACCTACTATCCTAAACCTAGAGGCAAGATTATTAAGGAAGTGCATGAAGATGAAGAAGAAGAAGACCATTTAGGTTGTTTCGAAGTTGGTAGAGATGAAGAGGGAAGGCCTAAGTATGGGCCGGTTGTCCCTAGTTACTTTGGTATTGAAGATGAGTTGGAAAGAGCATTAGCTATGGAGGTTTTCTATAACCCATTCAAGAATGTTTTTGTGTTCCATAAATTGACAGATTTTCTTGGATCTTTACCGGTTCAATTGAAGAATTTGGAATGGGGACCCGAAGGAGCTAGTGTTTACAAGAAAGAAGAAGGAGATGGAGAATGGCATGTGAAGTTTGATATAGTTTGCCCGGATGGAAGGAATTTTGCAAGGAAGTTTAAAACACAAATGACTAACTGAAAGTTATCCGGCAAATTTCAAAGTGAAGACATCTTGAAGCATGAATACTTTGAAGGTTGAAGGTTGAAGAACAAAAGATGAAGAATAAAGCACAAGGCTTGTGCTAATGTTTGTTTTGTTTATTTTTAATGCATTTTTAATAGTAGTTTAATGTTTTGCATTTAAGTTTGATTTAAGTTTAAGACCTTTTGGTTACCTTGTGGTTTTATTAAGTTTTAATCTATGGAGTTAAGTTTTGTTTTAGAAGTTGTAGAGATAGATTGGATAACAAGTTGGGGAGAATAAGTGTGTTGGTGGTATTTTTCATACTTAAAGTGAAGTCTTTTAAAGGAGTCAAATACTTTCCATTTGTTCTTACAAGTGTTAAAGTGTTGAAGAAAGAAAGAAAAGTGAAGTTTTGCAAAAATTCAATCCGAATCGGTTGGATGAAATACTGATCGGATGGAGTGAAGTATATATACCTAAGATTTCAAAAATCATAAAAACACACACACACTCATTCCACCATACTTGGGGTTCATTAATTCGACCATTAGAAGAGTTTTAAGAGTTGCAGGAGAATTGAAGGATCATCAATGGCACCAAAACAAGTAAGTAACATCATCAATTTGTGTCAATTAGGTTTTAATTCGAGTTGATTGAATTAGGTCAAAATTTAGGCGTTTTTGATATAGTTCGAATTAAGGCATGATTTTTCTGGAATAGATGGGTAAATGATTGAGGAAATCATTGCAAAAAGAATGAGATGGATTGATTAAGTTTTGAGGAAGAATGAATTAATTTATTTTTTGAATCATATGGGTCAAAACTTTGAATCGATTCTGGGTAGAAATTAATGATTTCCAGATGTTGTTTAGATGTTAATTAGTGTTCCTAGGATGATGCATTATGGATTAGAACATCAAATAGGTTTGATTTCGAATATGTTCATAGGTTCTAAGATTGATCATGCGAAGTATGTTATGGATATGATTTAGAGATAAGTGGGATGTGTAGAGACCATAGTGATTGATGAAATGCAGGATAGGGAAGAGTGGAACTAGATAGGATTGATTTGAAGTCGGAAAATTTTTGTTTTGGATACAGTACGTACAACCGATTCGGTTGCGAGTTGCTACCGATCGGCTGGACAAGGTCATAACTCCATCCGATCGGATGGAGAGAGATACCGATCGGATGGAGCCCTCGGTAAAACTTTTTGAAAATTTTCAAAACGAATCTTTAGGACTTCTAAATCATCTAACCTTGTTTCTTATACTCTTATACTAACGAATAATCATGATTTCTACAGAGATTTCTTGCAGGAGGATCGAGTTCGTCGCGTGAAGTTAGTAATCCAATTGTGAAAAAGTTTGTGAATAGGAATGTCAAGGAGAAGGTTAAGTATACTGTGAATCCAGAGCGCAATGAGAATTTGAAGTTTAATGGCTTAAGCAGCGAAGAGAAGCACGCTTTTCGTGAGCGCCTCTCGAAGTTACAAGGGCGAAGGCTTGCTATTCCCAGGTTAGTCGATTGGGATTTATTTCATGACTTTGGATGTGAGATAGAGTTAATGGACTTGATGAGAATGACATATGTGTATGAAGGAGACGGTTCTATTTTTGAGGATTATTCGTGGGAGAATGCGTTTAGTATCCACGAGAAAGTTAATCGTGAATGGTGTTTGGAGTTTTTCTCCATGTTTTACTTTGAGAGGAAGGTTGTGGATCTTATGAATGACAAATGCATTTGGTTTAGGCTATGTGGTAGAGAGCATGAGTTTACTTTGCCAGAGTTTGCCGTTGTTCTTGGCTTGTTCGAGCCAGATGATATCAAAAGTCGATTGTTTGCATCTCATTTTGTGAGTTTAATAAGGAGGCATAATGATTATGCCGGGTTAGCTGAGTATTGGAACAGTGTTGGTGACCCAAGTTGTACTCGAAGGAATTCATCAAAGCTAAGGAATCCGTTGTTGAGAATTTTACAGAAATTGATAGCTTGGAGTGTTTTGCATAGGACAGGGAGCCGTGACAAGTGCAATCAACCGGATCTTTGGGTGATGAAGTTGTTGGAGGAGAAGAATGGGAATGCGGCTTGGATAATAGCCGAGTATCTTTCAAGGAGAGCACCAGGAATCAAGGACAATAGTGCAATCTGTGGTGGTCACTATGTGACCAAGTTGGCAAAAAGATTGGGTTATTATGTGGATATAGAGTTAGCGAAGTGTTCAGAAATGTTGGATAGTGAGACGTGGGATGAAAGGAGTTTTAATACGACATTAAATAGGAAGACACGAGAGTTGGGAGCTTGGATTGATCCTTAAATGGCTGCACCTCATGGAGCACCACAGCAGCCTTACCAACAACAACCGTATCAACCACCACCTCATGTTGGGAATGTTCATGCCCCGAGTAGTTTTGACTCGGGATGGGGAGATTGGAACCGTGAGCTAAATGAGATTGAGAAAAGGGACGTGTGGAGAGATTCGATGATGTTGAGGCAAAATTACAACTATGATTACTCAATGCCGATGCTTCAACATGTGGCTCAACAAGCCGATTATGAGGTACCTCCTTACAACCCACCAAATGTTCCACCCTACCCATTGGAGTATGACCCGTATCCTGGCCAATACCCTTACCATATCCTGGGTACGCACCATTTCCTGAACCAGTGCCGGTGTATGGCAGAGTTCCTAATGTTGGGAGTTCGAGTTTTGATGTGGGCGGTTCTTCAAGGGGTGCTGGAGAGAAAAGACAAAGGTACACAATTTTTGAGGGTGATGAGAATTATGAAGATGAGAATGAAGAGAGTGAAGATGAGAGGGTTAATCCGGACATGGATTACGATTGATGGTTGATTATGTCTATGGTTTCAAAACAATGATGGTTGAACTATTTTCTATTTTCTATTTCTACTACTTTAACTTTAACTCTTGTAGGATTTATTTGTTTTAATTTTGGTTTGTTTGGATTATTATTTTTATTTTATTATATTTTGTTTGGTTTATTGTTTTTGGTATTTTGTTTTGTTTGTTTCGAGCATAGTTTGCAGTGTTTGCAGGGGAAGAGTTGACGGAAGCTTAGTGTTGATCAATATTTGAAGTTGGAAGAACTCATGAGATTACTTGTGATCAACTAGGCCTATGCTAATTTTTTCCCGGGTAGTTTTTATTTTTTCTATTTTTCTTTCCCATTTCCTTTACTTTGAAGTTCGTTTTATTACATTGAGGACAATGCAAAACTTAAGTGTGGGGGAGGGAAGAAAATAGGAAAGATTGTTTTTAATTTTTTTTTTTTTTTTAGATTTTGGATTTCAAGAACTAGAATGTGTGATCATGTTCGCCTTTGACTTTCTAGTTGATAGACAAATTGATTCAATGGTAAATAATAAGGTTATTTGAAAAAAATTTGGAATGTAGTCAAGTTTTGAGAGTTATTGGTAACTATTGCTAAGTACATTTTATCACCACTTTAAATTGTGAGGATTCATGCCTTATATTTCGTATGAGTGTGCCGGTGATTATGTCGATTCTAGAACTTGTACTTGTTATGCATTACGGTTAAAATTACTTTCAAGTAATAAAATATATTCAAATGATAAGAGGCAAATTAGGATTTTCACCAAATGGCCATCCGTTTACAATACATTTTTGCTAACCACATCGGTTAGTTGTCATAAGTAATTGGAACCCATTTGTTAGCATTATATGCTAGATACCCTTAGTTACACCCTTTTGAGCCTATCTTTTCTTTTGATTTAACCCAGAAATTTTTACACCATGCACCTTAGACTTTCCCGAATCAAGTCCAAATGAAGTTCGAAACTATTTATTTTTGATGATTGCATGATTGACCACACCTTGTATGTGTATATGTTGTTCCAATGAAGAAGGAGGTCGCTACTCTTTATTATATTTTTTTTGTAGCGTGTGCTCATCCAAAGTGTGGGGGTGTTATTATTAAAAAAAAAAAAAAAAAAAAAAAAAAAAAAAAAAAAAAAAAAAAAGAAGAAAAGAAAAAAGAAAAGCCAATGAGCTATGTATGTATGAAAATAAGATAGTCAAGGAGCTATTATGGAAGATGGAGTTTATATGAAATGCGGAATAATGATCGAAGAAGTTTGGTGGAGTAATCATTTGTGATGTAAAGAGTTAGGATAGAATTTGGGCTTGATTCTTGTTTGATTTTTATTTTTATAGAACTAAATCAAATTCCCATGTCTTATCCCTTTCCCTTACCAATTACTTTATTCGAGCATTCGGATTTAGTGATGGCTTTGTTTAGATATGTAGCACATGTATGTTCTAGTGACCATCCGAGTTTTTGGGTAGTTGAAAAGCGTTGTTAGCGATCTGGTGAGTAAATTGGTGACCATCCGTTATGCAAGTAACGTCGTTAGCGAACCAAGGCACGATCTAGTGACCATCCGTTGCTTGACTACACAAGGATTCGTTGTTAGCGAGCTATGATGTTCTTGTATGAAATATCTATACATTAGCTAGGTAATCAAAATCCCTTTTGAAGCCTAAACCCAAATAAAAGACCTCTTTGATGTTTTATTTTGTTGTTTTGATACAAGTACAAGCTTATGGTAAGAGACATGAATCACGTCTAAGCAATTGAGTGATCTACAATCAAATCTACCATCGAGAGTTGTGTGAATTTAAAGTTTCCTTTGTGAGGTGCTTGGTGATGTTATCAAGGCTCGATTTAACTTGCATAGATTTCAAGGATTTTTTCATGAACATAATGAAAATACCATTGAGTTCAGTTTTTCTAAAAATTAGACTTGCTCGAGGGCGAGCAAAACTCAAGTGCGGGGGATTTGATAACGCTTAAATCTAACATGTTTTTAGGTGTGTTATTGCTAGTTTTGTGCATCATATTTGGTTATATTTGTGTGTATTTGTTGCTAAATGATGAAAAAGTGTGTATGCAAGTAAATATAGCCAAGTACAGGAAAAGTGAAGGAAAATACGAAGAAATGAAGAGATTATGCACATAAGGAGAATTATGAGAAAGAAACCACACGATACTTCAAAGAATTGATTAGACCAAGACTTATATGCCTTATATATCAAGAAAAGATCTAGTTCTATGAAAGAAATCAGTGGTACAGCAAAGGATCAAGCACGTAACGAGAAGAGAAAAAGAGAAAATAAAAGTTGCATGGCAGAGTCATCCATCCGATCGGATGCTGCCCGCATCCGATTCGGATGGGTGAAAGTTTGAGACACCGAGAGCTCCAACCGATCGGTAGGAGCCAAATACCGATCGGTTGGCCGACACTGAAGTTACAAAGTTGCATTTAATGATGAATTTAAGCCCCATAATCATAGAGGCTTATCATTTCTCGGCTGTTAACTCATATGGGACGTTTTTACTTGAAGAATAAGGGTTTCCTCACTTATTTAAGGAACCCTTAGTTAGTTTACAAAGAGAGTTCTTTTGGGGGAAGTGACATAACCTAAAAAAGCTACACCACCTTATTATTATTGCCCGAAAGCTTGTAGTTGCTGTGAAAACGTCCAGGAGATCTTGAGTTCGAGTCTCAAGAGTTGCGACCGTGTGTGGAGTTGTTTACGTGTGATAATAGGCGATTGGAGGAGTGTGGATTGCTATAGTTCCACAATTCTAGTTCTTGTAATTCCTTGATTAGGTATTTCTTGTTGAGTTATCATGAACTACTTTTACTTTTACTATATGATGAATGAAAGTTTGGTTAATTACTTGTGTTTGATTATGATTGTTATGGAGTAATTTTAGTTATACTTGTGTGTGGATGATGTGACAATTGTTGGGGTAATCTTATCATAGTGGTGCATGAAAACATATCTTGTTTTATGAGTTTGTTGAGATAAAATCTAATCTTGCTTAATTGGTTGGTAAAAACAATTTCAAAGATTCACAAAGGCCGAAAGGAGTTTTCTTTATGTTTTTATTCCAAAAAGTTAGTGCACGAATTAGTATGGATTGTAGTGTGTGACAAGCAACACCTTTACTCATTAAAATGGATTTGGAAACGATTTCATCACGAAAAAGGCCGAAAGGATTCGTAGGAATTCTTAAGATAAGAAATGCTTTCAAACAAAAAAAAGGACTTAATAGAATTATCGTAATAGTTAATCATGGCCGAAAGGAGTTAACTAGGAGATTGAATTCTTAGATATGATTTCTCATGAAAAAAAACCATTGATTGTGAATCATTCATTTTAAGTTGTGCATCATTACAAGTCACACCCAACTTGATTGGTTACTCTAAACAATTGTCATGGAAACTACACACAAGTATATTAGTTTTTGATTGATTGAACCTTGCTTGTTTTTTAGAATTTACTTCAAATTGGATTGACACTCCTTTTTGCTAAAACTTATTTACTAAACCTAAACCCCAATTCCCTTGGGACAATCTCGACTTACCCACCTTTACTACCACGGACGAGTATACTTGCTCGTATGTGTGATTAGAGAATTGGATAAATCGTGTTTATAAATTTTAAAACTTGAACACAACGACACGCACATCAGGACTTTTGTGGGGTTACCAAGTGGAAAAAGGGCTATAGGCACTAAATGGGGTTTCAGGAATAAAAAAGGATGAAAGGGAAATTGTGGTAAGAAATAAAGCACGATTGGTTGCTCAAGGATACACACAAGAAGAAGGAATTGACTATGATGAAGTCTTTGTTCCTGTTGCAAGAATTGAAGCAATTAGACTATTTCTAGCTTATGCTTCATTTAAAGATTTTGTGGTGTATCAAATGGATGTAAAGAGTGTTTTTCTCTATGGGAAGACTGTAGAAGAGGTGTATGTATGCCAACCACCAGGATTTGAAGATCCATACTTTCCAAATAGAGAATACAAGGTTGAAAAAGCACTGTATGGACTACATCAAGCTCCTAGAGCTTGGTATGAAACCTTGTCATTATATCTGTTGGGCAATGGGTTTCAAAGAGGAAAAATTGACAAGACGTTATTCATCAAAAGGCACAAAGGTGATATTTTGCTGGTCTAAGTGTATGTGGATGATATCATCTTTGGTTCAACAAAGAAGGAGCTATGCATTGCATTTGAGAAGTTGATGCATGAGAAATTTCAGATGAGTTCTATGGGAGAACTTACATTCTTCTTGGGATTACAAGTGAAGCAGAAGAAGGATGACATATTTATTAGTCAAGATAAATATGTTGCTGAAATTTTAAAGAAATTTGGGTTTACAAAAGTCAAGACTGCAAGCACACCAATGGAAACTCAAAAGCTTCTGCTCAAGGATGAAGATGGTGAAGAAGTTGATGTTCATATGTATAGGTCAGTGATTGGTTCATTAATTTACCTTGCATCTTCAAGACCTGATATCATGTTTGCAGTGTGTGCCTGTGCTAGATACCAAGTCAATCCAAAGGCTTCACATCTTCATGCTGTGAAAAGGATTTTTAGGTACTTAAAAGGTCAACCAAAATTGGGTCTTTGGTATCCAAAATATTCTCCTTTTGATTTGGTAGCATACACTGATAGTGATTATGTTGGAGTAAGCTTGGATAGGAAGTCTACAATAGAAGGTTGTCAATTCCTTGGATGTAGATTAATATCATGGCAGTGCAAGAAACAGACAATGGTTGCAAATTCCACAACAGAAGCTAAATATGTGGCCGCTTCAAGTTGCTGTGGACAAGTGCTTTGGATTCAGAATCAACTACTTGATTATGGGTACAATTTTATGCATACCAAGATCTTTATTGACAATAACAGTACTATTTTCATAATTAAAAATCCAGTTTTTCATTAAAAAAACAAAGCATATAGAGATCAGACATCATTTTATTAGAGATTGTAATGAAAAAAAATTGATTCAAATGGTTAAAATCCATACGGACAACAACGTTGCAAATTTGCTTACAAAGGCTTTTGATGTAAGTAGATTTCAATATTTGATTGCTAGTATTGGAATGTTAAATCTTTAAAGTCTTTTATCTCTTTATGTTTTTGTAGAGTTTTGTACGAATTAGTACTGTTATTCAAGTCATTAAGAGTTTTTGTTGTTGGTTATACTTACTACTATTAGGTATGATCAATATTGTGATAATTGTGGAAATTGTTATGGCTTGTGTTTTCTTGGTTTTTGGACTAACATTTTGCAAGATAAGCAAAGAAAAGTGTTAGATTGATGATAAAAAAGTTGTTTGGAATGGAATTTGAGTTAATGCTGCTAGGCATAACTTACTACTGCTTTGTTACTACTGCTGGGTTTTTCAGGGGACTGTTTTATAAATACATCGATTAAGGGTTTAAATTATTCAATCAGTCAGTTAATCGATTTTATTCTTCAATACACTCTCTAATTACAAACCCTAAATCAATTTGTCATCCAATTTCAAAACCCAACGCAAATGGCGAATCTAAAGTTTGCTGATTCACAAAATATGGTCGCATTTTTTACTAAACCCGCAGAGAGTGATGGGTTTGAACAAATAGTAGATTTTTTGAATGCACACCCCATAAGGTATCCACTCACTGTTAATCCCACTATATATGTTTCTTGTATTGAACAGTTCTGGTCTACTGTTGTGTCCAAAACTATCAATGGGGAAGTACAGTTACATGCCCTAGTAGATGGCAAGGAGATAATCATCACTGAATCATCTGTTAGAAGAGATCTTCAACTAGCAAATGAGGAAGGTATTGATTGTTTTCCTAATTCTACTATTTTTGAAAATCTTGCATTGATGGGGTATGAGAAATTTTTTGACAAACTAACTTTTAATAAAGCATTCTTCTCCCCTCAATGGAAATTTCTAATTCATACTATTTTGCAGTGTTTAAGTCCAAAGACTACTGCATGGAA